>VXBX01001698.1:949425-1111549 GCA_013400415.1 Scytalopus superciliaris
ATGGAGGGTCTGTGGGGAAATTGGAGGGTCGGTGGGAAAGTGGAGGGTCTTTGGCAAAGTCTGTGGGGAAAGTGGGAAAGTGGAGGTTCTTGGGCAAAGTCTGTGGGGAAAGTGGGGGAAAATGGAGGGTCTGTGGGGAAGGTGGTGGGTTTGGGGGGGAGATGGGAAAAATGGCGGGTCTGAGGGGGAAGATGGAGGGTCTGTGGGGAAATTGGAGGGACCTGTGAGGAAGGTGGGAAGGTGGAGGGTCTTTAGCAAAGTGAAGGGTCTGTGGGGAAGGTGGTGGGTCTTTGGTGGGTCTGTGGGGAAGGCGAGAAGCAGCGGAACCGTGAGGGACCCCGGCCGAGGATCCGCCATTGCCACCTCAGGCAGCGCCGCCGGCCGCCACTAGGGGCTGCTGCACACCTCATTAAATAAACACAAACAGCAATTAACGCGGGATTCCAGACAGGGTGGGGATGGCAGAGGGTCTTTGGTGGGTCTGTGGGGAAGGCGAGAAGCAGCGGAACCGTGAGGGACCCCGGCCGAGGATCCGCCATTGCCACCTCAGGCAGCGCCGCCGGCCGCCACTAGGGGCTGCTGCACACCTCATTAAATAAACACAAACAGCAATTAACGCGGGATTCCAGACAGGGAGGCTCTGACATCCCCCGTTTCCCACACAGCAAAAACATGCGGGACGTCCGTAAGACCCGATCGCCGCGGTAGATTTATTGCGTACAGCGGGAGTTCTGCTCTGAGGGCCCAGCAATCCCCGGTGCCTCTGCCAGGCGGGGTCTGGCAAGAAACGCATCTCCACAGGTGCCCCTTGTCCTCTCAAGAGGAGATTTGCAGGTATTGTGTTTGTGAGGTGGATTTCTTTGTCTGGCAGCAACAGCCACGTGTGGTGTTGGTCCCTTTTGGATAAAAAACCCAGCAACAAACAACCCAGAGATGAGACACTCCCAGGGCAGCCGTGCCGGGCTCCACAACACCAGTGTGGGTTGTTCCCGTAACGTGCACCAAACCCGCAGTAGTTGTTTTTAACCCCGGCTCTGCTGTGTATGTTTCTCTGAGCGGTATATTTCACAAACAATATACAACCTCATTCAAGCGTCTTGCTGTTGTCTGCCTGGCACTTGGGGCTGCTGCGAGAGCTAAGGTTTTACAGGCTCCACGTTTGCAGGAGGTAAATACCAGCATCTTCACCAGCTTCCTTCTCCTCTCCCCAGAGCTCAGGCTCGATTTTGGCTCCCCCTCTACCTGCCTTCTTTTGCCACCAACTTCATCTTACTAGTTTGCAAAATTATAGCCTTGCTGTAAACCTGGAATTCTGAGCTAAGCAGAGCCCCAGCAGCAACGCTCATATTTTCATTAGTGACATTGGTCCAGGGTCAGTTTTATTATTACTACTATTTTTTTAAAAAACACTGCTCTGGAAGGATAAAGCTGGGGAGTCCTATCCATTTCCTGAAAAAGCCAGTTTCTGTCTGTCAGCATCTGTCACACCATGTACACTATGAATTAAAAACAGCTACAGCAACGGGCAGACCACATAGAGAAGGGATTTCTCTCACTCTAATTCCCATATTCAGTGGCACACAGTATTTCTTGTTTAGTCCCTGTGCATGGGAAGGCTAAACAAGAAATAAACGTTCAAGAAGTGCTGGTACCCTCTTTTTGCACACCTTTTTTGGGGGGAGGCAGGTGGTGGTCCTATGCAGGGCCAGGATTTGGACTTGGGGAACCATGTGGGTCCCTTACAACTCAGGATATTCTGTGAGAGGGAGATGTAACTGCATCTACACTGAGTGGTTCAGGGTTTGAGGTTGCATCCAGCCACCAATCTCAGCCCTGAGCATGCTGCTCCCATGCTGGGATGATGCTGACTCCAGTTTCCAGCCAGCTTTTCTCCCAGGAATGTTCATGTACAAGGTGGGCCTCGCCTGCCCCTTGCCTCCACAAGGACTTCATGCAGTAGACATCACTCTGCAACTCCAGAGCCACAAACAAATGAAGATGGTACTGATGTAGCTTGGAGGCTTCTGACTTGCAAATTAACATCATTTCTCAGAGCCAGGTGTGACTGTGGGTAGCCAGGAGGGGAATGGACTCAGGGATACATTATGCAGCCTTCTTCTTGTACTTCAACGGGAAAAAACCAAAGAGAACTGATATATGAAGTGTGAGAAATAAAAATTTACCTGTGCCATTAGGGAGACTGTAAAGACACCGCTGTCTTGGTCTGAGGGGAAAAGAGGATTTTTGGGGGAACAAAGGCACTGTCAGCTTTCACTATTCTAGGCCATTCTAGCATTAGTAGCATTGCTGCTCTGCCTTTTAGTCATTTTATGGACCTGATATTTTAAGGCATCAAAGGGAATGATAATGTTAATTCCACACGTGAGAATATAAAATGGTGAAGTGTTTGTTTGCATGGCCTGGATTGGTAATACTTATCTTTGAGAGCTTACTGGGTTAGTGCCCACTATCTGGTGGAGAATACCAGAAACAGAGACACTGCTGAATTATTATTATTATTTATTTTGTTCAGTTGGGTTTTTATGAAGGTAGGCATATACATGGATATAAAGATTGCCTAAAAACAAGATGGCTGGGCAATGTGTTTTCCTACAACAGGTGTCCATGTCTGTTAGGTGGGTGTTGTTGGAGGGAAAAGGTTAAATTCTGCCTCAAGGAAACTGAGAAATCTTGGCTAATGAGGTGTTACAGGTGTGTGACTGGGAACAGAATGGAGCCCAGGGTTGGTACAGCCAGACAGGCATCACTTCCTTCCTTCCTTCCATCCATCCTTGTCTGGATGCTGATTCTGCATTATGGAATATTCCCCTTATCTTCTCTTTTCTGGAAAGCCCTCCTGTAGCATTTGCTGTGTTTACAGCTTTTTATGAGACTTGCAACTCTGGAGTTTCATTGCTACTCTATAATCAATGTTAATTCTCATTTTATGGTTTTAAAAATCTACTTGCTCTACCCTTTCAAACTCTGTAAAATGCCATTAGTGTGTCTTGGGATGATCCTATTTTGTTTACGGATCCCTTGCTATTGTAAGCCTCTGTCTTTCGACAGTACAGTTACCAGAAAATGGATTAAAGATTAAATGAACATATTGCTTTGTTTATTTGTTTTTAAAGAAAGCTGTTCTGCAATTAGCTCTTTATTTGATCAAAGATTGCATCTGAATTAATTGTGTGGTTTTTCCCAGTCTGCAATTCTTTCTCTGAGACAACTGGGTCAAGTTTTGTTTACACTGTGACCCACATAAACTCCATGATAAACCACACACACTCCTCTTTCCCAGGACTAGAGCAGCACAGGGAGATATGCCTGTAAACTAAATTAAATGCACAACATAATGTATAGTTATTTGATGTCAGCGTGTTTCATTTTTTCAAGAGAATTTTCATGGCCTGCTCCAGCTGACATTCCTCTTTGAGTTAGGTGCTGGATGAATGTTACAAGCTTTGGTAGAGGCAAGATGTTGCCCAAAACTTGTGTGTGCTGCTCGTTGATATCCCTAAAGATGTGTGTGTGTGTAATGGAGAAGCTCTGCTTTGGGCTACCTCAGTTTGGAAAGTGCTGCAGCAGTCTTTTAAATGCTATTCCACCTCCCTTGGCAGTGCTGTGCCAGCTTTCAGACCATTCCCCTTCCAACCTTCTCCAATGTTCATTTCTTCCATTGTGAGCTCCTTTCTCACCACACAGCTTTGTAAAGGTGACAACAATTCATGAGGCATGGCTGGTACCAGCTTTGTCCAAAACACTCATCATGACCAGAGGTTGTTATGAGCCCTCTACTTGATATCCTCCCCCTTGGTCCCGGTGGGCCATTCTCACCAGGGTCACTGTCTAGTGCTCTGTCTCTTAGAGACCATCATTTCATGTCCATCTGATGGCTGTCTTGAAAGAATATGTTCAAGATCAAGACACTTGTCTTTTTACACTGTCCCATCATAGGGATTGACTTAGAATTAGTCTTCCCATCAACAGCTCCGTAGATGTGATTCACAGCCTGGTGATCTTTGCCAGGAGAGCTCAGCTATCTGTTGGGATAGACAGAGCCACAGAGAAATTGGTACAGGGGCTTGATGATCTATGTTAAGCTTAGATGAGTCTGGCTCTGAGTGTCTCTCTAGCATGTTCCTTTAGCAATTAATATTAGGTTTTGTCCCCAGTCAAAGTGCCTTTGCTGGGTACTCACTATGCTCTGCAGTGACACAGTGAGGGTGTTTTGCAGAGACAATGTCTGGCTTTGCATTCCTGCCTCTTAGGAGGCAGTACCTAGGATCCCTTTTTGGTCTGTATTTCATATTGTTCTGTGTGAATAACAGGATCTGATGGTTGAAATCTACTACCTGGGATACAAAATGAATTGTTTGCTTTCTCAGGAAACCTTAGGCTTGTCCATTCTCTTCCCCTTTGCACACACGGACGTTACGCGCGTGTTCACACAGACACGCCAGGGCTGCATCGTACAGCAAATTGCTTATACACATGTAAGCAAATATCTTCTCAAATCATCTCTTATCGCCAAGTGGGGTGTGGTGCTTGTTGTTCAAGGGGTTGAGGTTGCCTTTCAATCTGCCAGGGCCAGCCTGACACCAAAAATAAACAGCATAAGCCTGGAACGGTTGTCACAAGGGGCAGAGAGAACTTGTCAGGCAGGAGTGTGTGAGCCGGCGAGATGATAATGTGGCATGACACTTCTGAAATGAGACACCGGTTGCCATGGTGAGGAGTCAGGAGGGACTATCTCTCCAGAGGCTGAAATAAAACATGCTTTAAATGATGTTTGATTAGAATTTAGATCATGTAACTGAGTGGCTGGACCTTTTTTTTTTCCCCCTTCCTTTTTTCTCCTCCCTTTACTTGTTGTCGTCGTCATCTTTGGCTGCTGGCAGAGTTCACTTTGGGAAGAAAGGGTTTGGGGTCTGGAGCAGCCCCAGCTGTAACCCCCCTCACTCCACCACTTCCAGCGTGCTGAGAGGTTACTTAGTTCCATGCCCAGTCAATTATACTCCTTGCTAACTCTGCTTGCATTTTCCACTTGAGTCCATCATAGTTTAAACCAGTTAAAAATGATTCCCTCTGTTCTGAAAAACAGTTAATCAATAACACCCTGAGAATATTTCTTGTCTTCGTTTGCTTTCCCTGACCAGTGTGCTCAGGGTTACCGTCACCTTGTTAATAAATATTAAAAATGCAACCCGTGAAGGCTTATGCACAATACCCTTCTTGGACTTCATATTAAAGAAGGATGTGAACGTGTGTGTATGTGACAGTCAGGGTGGTAAAAGGAACTTGAAACAGAAGGGATTAAAAGAATGATGCAAAACAATTGTCCTTCTGGCTTTGTAAATGGAATAGGATGTTTAAAAGTAATTTTGGCTTTGTTTGCAGTTTGAATGAAGCACAAAACCAAATGTATTTTTCATGTCTTTCTCAGCAGAAATGGTCAATGAAAGAGCTGGTCCTGGAGTATGGAGCTTTCCAACTCTGTGGTGCTTCTTGGTATATCACAATCTTTAAACAGGTATCCAGTGTCTGGATAAATCTGCTGGAAAACAAAAGTCAACCAATTCCAGTTGGTTGTCTGCCTGGATGCAGACAAAAACGGTCATCAAAGAAGGACAAATACACCAAGTTCTGCTAATTTCAGGATCACCTGAGGGCCAGCTATTTATTGATGTAAATCAGCACACAAAGTACCAGGGCTAAGCTTTGCCAGGCATCATCTCTTATAGGTTGTGAGTGGAAGCTGTTAAAATAGAAGGGGTATTTTTTTTGTGGATGATGGAGTGAACTGAGTTTGGTGACTCACAATTGGGAGTCATTGATGACCCCACATTGGATAAGTCAATGCAGAAGCAGATGTTATTGGCAGCTTTTTGACTGGAAGGCAGAAAGTCAAACGGTCATGGAGACTCTGCTTCACCCTACACTGTGTGGAGGTACTTTGTACAATGGTAAAATTCCCATGGAACTTGGAACAGGGATGTGTGTCTGTAGCCAATAAGGATATTGATACGTGCACACTGCAAATGAGCTTCCCTTTCATTAGCACATTTAAATCATGACCATTTGCTTTGGTAATTGAAATATTTATACCAGGCCAGTGAACACGTGACTACAAGTAGTTTTTTCTCAGCTATTAAAATCCATATGCAAGACCATGTTGATTAGAGTTCCTATTGTTTGCATTTAGGGGGAAAAAAGGCTCTATAGTGGCTATACGTGAGAGAGAGTGTATTCTAGGAGTCAGAGGATGCCCTGTAATTTATGAGAGACAAAGAGGTACATTAGATATTGTTAGAATGCATAATAATCCTCTGGCAATAATTTATTCGGCTTGCAAGGTTAGGATCTCCATAATTCTTGGTTGCACTCTAATGAAGACTGCTGATGCTTATTATATATTTTTGTGTACATTAGAGGTACCTGTGAATATATGGATACTGTTCTTGCCTCCTGCCACCCCACTACTCACAGAGCTGCCAGTGGGACTATATTGTGAGGTCCATTTTTCTAAATAGTCCAAGAAACTATATCAGCTGTATTGGCTTTGTGTCAGTGGTTCTCTGTAACTTTGTGCCATAAAGTCATCTTCTGCACATTTAACCTGCTTTCCTCTCACTTTTGGGTCACCCCTGGCTCTGGGGTGACACAGCTATCATCAGGAAGCTCTGAGCTTCAGCAGTACATGCAGTCCCTCTCCAAGTACAGTCAAACCACACAGATGTTCCCCCAGAAATTTCAAATTGGACACTCAAACCTGATTAATTTGTTGGTGGGATGGGGTGTGGTGGTCTGGACTGAGAGGAAAGAAATGAGAAAGCTGAGAAATCCAAACTTTCTTTCCCTGAACTCACTGACATTTCATAAAAATTTTGCTCCAAAATCAGTTTATGATTCTACCCGTAAGGTCATTTCCAAGTGATTTATTACCATCTGACAGTCCACTCCAGGATCTTTGGTGACACTACATGGGTCTTTTGAGCTTTATGATCAAATTTAATGGTGGTGACTGCAGCCAGATGGATGAAAAATACCCATTTCTTCACCACTGTTTCTTGTATTGGCCTCAGGGATTAGAAAAGTAGGTCTTTTATTTAGCTACACTGTCAGCAGTGATTTGGATGTGAGTTCAATTGGTTGGTTTGGAGTTCAAATGTTCCAGTCTGAATACAGCCGTGTGGACTCGTAAAGCATCCTGGAATCTGCTCTGCTCTGTGCCCCATGTCCACACAGAGAAACACCCAGGGGCTGTGACAGTGACTGCTGGGTGTAAACACTGAGTGTAAGATGGAAGTAAAGCCAGGGAAGAAAGGGAGAGTCCTGTTTGATGGATCAGCTGGGAGTGCAAGGATGAGAACCTTGCTGAGGGCAACACAGACCTTCAATGGGAGGGTGTGTTCTGTTCACATCATCCCTGAGAACCGTGGTAAGGAAGAGGTTAAAATTATTTAACAGTAGGGCTTTTTTGTGCATATTAATTAGGTATTGCTCTATTTTATTGCTGGAGTGCACTTTGTACAGCAGTTTTAAAAATGCTTTAAGTAACGTTTGCTATGCTTCCTTCAGCCTAATCTGCCATATAATTTAGGTTACCCATGCCATGGAATTTACTTAACACTGGCATAGAAATTAGCCCTGAAGTGCTGGAAGATCCCAGAGCTGCTGATTATGGGTGTCTGATAAGAGGATAGGCCTATAATGATTTTATACAAAGTTTTCTTCTAATGGCTCGTCTGGTTTTGAAGGCAGTCAGCATTTTGATCATAGAGATGCACATTTGATCCTCCCCACCAGTAAAAAGCCATCGGAAAAGCCACTCTGGCAGGCTGTGATTTGTAAGGCTACAATATTAAACAGGAGATTCTTGTAGCAGAGCTGTGTGTCTGGCCTTTAGTGCCACTACCTTACTGTGGTAGTGGCACTAAAATAGCCCAAAGTTGTTTCTTTCCCCTTCCTGATTTCCTGGACTGTGTAAGTCACTGTGGCTTCTCTGCAGTTGGGTGAGGGATGTCCAGTCAATCCACCTGTAGATCTTAATCTCCCATTTCAGGGCAATATTTCTTTCCATTAATTCTACCTTTATCTATTTTTTTTAGTGAATCCACAGTGAGATCACTACAGAACTGTAACCCTTGCTCGTGTGTCTCTTTGAGAATGCCTCATTTCTGCATATGGCTCTCTGGAATTTGCCCTGCTGTTGAACCTCAATGTATCTAATCACCTTCTGGGTACAGGTTTCCTCAGGATAATTAACAAAAAGCAAAGGAGGAGTCATCTGGAAATTACTGTATACATTCTTGAAGCACCTTCTGTGGAAATAGATTTTTTTTTCTTGAATCAAGCATTAAAACCTACAGGGAATTTTCCAAGTTTTCTTTTTCCCATCATATTTCCATGCTCTCCTGTCTTCCTTTCCTTTGGCCAAAGCACATACCACAACATTTGCATGTGCTTTTGTAGCACACAGCTCTTCTGATCCCACATCAGGTGTCAAATCTTTAATATGATTTCCTACATGTTTGACTAATCAATGCAGAACATCATCATGAAAGATAATTTTACCCTCTGGCACTTCAGGGACAGGATAATGAGGCCTGGTGTTTTCCATTTTTTATTCTTCCACAAGAATCTACATTTTTTAGTCCCAGCTAATTGATTTAAGTTCATGGAGGAAGGTTTTTTTCCCTTTCCCTTCCAGTATCTTGGATATTAATGGATTCTGGTGAGCTAACGGAGCTGTGTGATCAGTATGTTTAGAGATTCAATATACTGCCATTCTGACCTTTCAGAAGCCAAGGGAAAAACATCAGGCCCAGCATGTTGATCCTACATGAACACTGAAATCTCAGGCAGGTTGGAGCTGCTTGAGCTGCCTGGAGAGAGGGACTTTCTCCAGGAAGAGTGGTTTGTTCTCAAATCGTTTGCCAAACAGGAGGCAACTCAGTCTTTCAACTCAGTGAGAAGCTGGGAGATTTATGGCCTTGCTTAGGCAGTGGTGAAAGGCAGAGGTGTGGAAATGGAGGCTTTGAGAGCTCAGGTGGCCAGTCATTGCTCTGAAAAGCCTGGGCAGAGAGCATGGCTTAGCAGGGAGTGAGTGATAAACCACGGACACAGGCCAGACCTTGAAGCTTCTGCTCCCCTGGCTCCATCAGGGAATCGTTATCCCCTTCCTTTCAGCAGGTTGTAAAGCCTGGCTTTTTTCGACAGAAGGCTGGGCAGGCTCTGCACTGATGGTCTGTGGAGCTGAAGGAATGGGACAAAGCCCTCTCCAGCAGTAGCTGGATTCCGTATGGGATGGAAAACATATACATTAGTCTAAATATCCTTCCCTGGGACAATGTGAATTAGCAAGTAAAAAGCTATTTTGCTTACTGAGGCAACAATGGTAGCATGATAGAACTGATTAAAGATTTCCCAGGCAGTGATACTGTCCCTGTTGGCCACAGATCCACTGGATTCACTGCTTGAGACCTAAGAGAGTATAATCCTGCTGCAGCATGTACCTGAGGCCCTAAAAAGTGTGAGCTAGATGTGTTTTTATGAATAATCTGTATATTTCTTCTGTATTTTACCACCATTAACTAGAGTTATTCTTGTATTATTATTTTTTTTTTTTTAGGGATGGCAGCAGCTTATGACAGATTTGTTTAGGGTTAGCCCTATACATAAATTAAGTGGCAGATAAAATTTAATTTTTCTTATAAGAAAAGCCTATAGCTCCTTAAATTGCTCATTTAACATCACTGAAAAGTAATACTCCACTTTAGAATGGACATCGTATTAACTTTAAAAGGCCTATTTAAAGTGACGGTTGTCAGTGAGTGAAAGCCAGATATGGTAATTTCGAGTTACAAATCAGAGTGAGGAAACTGTAGAATGGACAACCTTGTTAACACAAGCGCGACGGAGGAAGCACTGGGGTCAGAGTGCCAGCACGGAAAGGAATAAAGACACAGCACCAAAAATATGTCCTATAATTAGGGCAGCTGTAAGAGTCAAGGTTGAAGATTCTTCACCATGACATGTCTGATATAGAAAAAGTGATAGCCAAGAGTAATCACTTACAGGCACCGAGCCTTAAAGGAGCAGCACTGCTCTTACCCTGGCTGGGGCAGGGAAGCCTGTAAGACAAAGAACAGGGGGCACGGGGTGACTCTGAACAGTGTGAGTGGGCAAGGGGGTAGGGAGGAGTTGGAAATTTCAAGGGTCAACACTCAAAGGAATCAAAAACTAGAAAAAATTGCTCATTCGGCAAGAGGTTTCTGATCACGGTGTGGAACAGTGGTGACTCAGAGAGCAGGGTGGGTTACCCAGTGTGCTGGTGGGGGTATTGCGGGTTTGGATCCGAGTGGATGGGCACAGTGGGGGGGAGGAAGGTAACAGGAGGAGGCTGGGACAGTGTGTGTTTGTAAATGGATGGACACAGGCGTGCACAGGCACACCGGGCAGGGGGAGAACAGAGCTGGGGAAGGGAGGATTTGGTGGGAACACAACCACAGTCACTCAGGTGGCACAGACCACCAAGGACCCAAACTCTGAGCATTGAGCAATCAGGAGGGCACACATCCAGTTGGATGGGCAGCAGAACATGGGATGAACAGTTGCTGGTGGGACCTGACCTGTGGGAATTTAGGGAATGCTCTCTTCTCCTGACTGCAATGCTCAGAGGAACATCCCTGACAGCCAGGTCAGAGTGGGGAGCAGGGGGCAAAGAGGCATTTGTACTAGTGGAGAATGCCTCTGTATTCCAGTTTCCTGAGAATCCTCTGGGACATGTGGAAACCTTCCAGGCTTTCTGCCTGCTCCATGACCCCCTTTGGCAATGGTTGTGTAAAAGCCCCAGGAGGCTGTCACAAGAGAAGCCTTCTCCTGTTCAGCTGTATTTCCTCATGGAATGATCCAGCCCAGGCAGTTAATGTGGAGTGACATGGGCACATGCTTTTCTCCCTCAATCCCCATCTCCTTCATGGGATCCACTTGAAAGGGTAAAGGAGATTCAGGCTGAGCTAAGTGCCTCATCCCCAAATACTCTTCTTTCTCTACATTAAAGAGTATTCCACGAGAATGGCTGTAATGTAATATAACCCACCTCCAGCTGAGCTTCCCTATCCTTTATCAGAGAGCTGGAGCAGGCACCTGGCATCTCTGGGAGCTGGGCAGGGCTCTCTCTACAACTCCACAGTTCTGAATAACCCACAGTATCTCCGGGGACAAGCCCATTCCTCACCTAGCCTGGATCCCTTCTTACGGTATTTAAAGGTTGATAAGTAACAGCAATGAGCCCTAAAGAGAAGGACTCTTTGACCCTGCTTTGGGCTGCTGTCTCCCATGGCTATCACCGATTTGGTTACCTGATATCCATTTTTCCCTGCTAGCTTGTAGAGCCAAACCCTTCTTCAAGGGCAGGAGGATCAGCCTGCCTCTGTGGACATCCACGGTTTGATTTGCAGCGTGCTCACCGTGGGGTTCAAAGGCTGAAGGGAGGAAGAGCTTCTCCTCTGCACAAAAACCCTGAGCACAAAGTCACTGTGGCACCGGACACGGAGTTTTCTGGCAGATCAAAGGCCAGGAGTCCTTCAGCCCCTTTGTCAACCAGTTTATTTTGCCTTTGTCTTTGTCAACCTGTACTTGGGGACGCTAATTCGATTTTCCATTGAGAGGTGCGGATATCTATATTATTTTCCTAAAACTCCAGAGAATATTATAAATTTCTTTTTATTGCTTCCAGCCATGTTATTTAAAGTAATTAACCTTAATTTATAAATTTTTATATCAAACTGCCTTTTAACTTTTAGAACTGGCAGGAGAAGTCCATTTCCCAGGGCTCCTAATAGTTCTCCATTTAATCAAAATTCATCCATCAGATTCCAGTGTTAAATCATCTTTTAATTGGGAGTTACATTCTGGTTAATAGTTTTATAATTCGCCGCCTCTAATAGTTTTTACCACAGGGATCTACTCCATTTTTTCTCACTCTATTATTCCTGGTGTTCAGCAGGGACATTTTAAAAACGTTCACTTCCCCTGCCTGTTCTTTGTGATCTCATTAATTCTTGATAGCAAGTTCCCTTTCTCCTCATTACTGGAGCATAACTACCTTTATCACTAGGTGAAACCTTACTCATTTCTACAAGTGCTCTCCAATTTTTTTTTAAAATTTTTTTTCCTCCTCCTCCTTAAAAAATAACAATCTGCAATTTATTTAAAAAAGTAAGATCCTGTGTACTGAGTACAGTCGTGGTGCTCAAGACTACTGAGGTTCCAGAGTGGAGATTTTGGGACAAGAACTTGCTCTAAGTTTGTGTTTGCAGTGTTTCTCCCAGTGGGGCCCTGACAGTAGTTGGGTTTTCTAGGAGACATTTCCAGTTAAAAATATCAACTACTGATACTAATGACATGAGAAAACAAAGGAATTAATTGACCAGGGTGACAGATCCTTCTGGAGTGGATCATTCGATGTGGCCCATATGCCTTTTGCCTGGGAGGTGCTGTTACCTGCACGAAGGGAACACCAGGTGCTGGTTTACTCCCAGGTAAACTCCACAGTGTAGTACTTAATTGTCAGCCATACCCCATGCGAACGGCCTTGCTCGATGCAGCTGAGCAGCCAGGGCACTGTTACATTAGCTTGGGATCCTCCCAAAACAATAAAAACAGCCCAAGGAGAAGTAAATAACATTGTATATGAGGCAGTAAAGCCAAGCTTGTTGTTTTTTTAAAAAATGCCTAGAATTAGCGTAAAATTAAATTTGAAGCCTTAATCCTCCAAGGGCTGATTCTCAATTTGCAGATCCACAAAACCTCTGCAAATTACCCCACCAATCCTACTGACAGTCTTATAGGAATATGTTATATTGACTACCCGAAGTCAGGCTCTGCAAAGGAGAGTACATTGTAAAGAGCTGTTGGAGAGAGTGAGGAAAAACAATCTCCCAGGGTTTATATCTTAGTCCCTTGAACAGTCCCATAGAATCATTTCATATATAACTTCCTATAAGAAAAATAGGATGGACAAGTGTAAACAGAATTATTATACAATTATAGTGGTCCTTGCAATAACTGTAACACTGTCCACCGTAATTTTTATGTCTTCATAAACTACCAGCACTGCAGGATTCCTTTAGCCCTTCTCTCGACCCACGTGGAAATGTAATAACTTTTCCTGCTTACTGTATGCATCAGTGCAGTAATTTGATATGACAATGATTACAAAATACTCCAGCAGTTTTAATTGACTAGTGTTGAGATCATATCACCAGCACCAGACAAGATCTTATCTCCTGTATGACTTCCATCCCGCCTGACTGGGACAATATTTATGTTAATAAGGATTCCAGGCATTAGCCAAGTATTAAGTCCTCAGCTGTGGTAACTACATTGAGATGCAAACAATAATTTCACAGACTGCTGGCCATCCTTTCCTTTGAGTGTAGTAGGGATAAATAAATAAATACTTACGTTTTCACAAGGTACAAAAATATATCTAAGTAGTTTTTATGCCTGGAACCCAGATTTCAGGATTCTGTGTGAGAAATATGACTGTAACTCAGCAGTTTAAAAGCCCCCAAAGCTTGATACTGTATCTGAAGAAATTACCATAGGTATCTGAAGCAGTATTATGCCTCCTGTATGCAGAGCAGGCAGACTATTACCTCCTCTTTTGTTGCTGCTGCAAACATTTACTTGGAGAGACCTTATTGTCAATGAGTTTTTGACAGAGGTCAGAGTATTTCTGAGTGGAACTGAAAGAGGTCTGGGACTTATATCAGACAGCTGACAGCATCAACAATAGTGTGTTTACTCATCCTGCATGCTGGAAAAATTAATTAAAAGTGTTTGTGAGATGTTCAGAGCTGGCAGGAGCCTCATATGCTTTTGGTAATGAGGATTCTGGTCTTGTCTGTGGGCGGAGGAAGCCTTGTGAAGGGTGAAGGGGCTGAAGCACAAGTCTTTTGAGGAGCAGCTGAGACAGCTGGGGGGGCTCAGCCTGGAGAACAGGAGGCTCAGGGAGGATCCTATTCCTCTGACAGCTTCCTGAAAGGAGGTTGTGGTGAGGCAGGGGTTGGTCTCTTCTCCCAGTTAACAAGTGACAGGACAAGAGGAAACAGCCTCAAGTTGCACCAGGAGAGGTTTAGATTGGATATTGGGGGGCGGAAAGTTCATGGAAAAGATTGCATCTTTTTGAAAAGGTCCAAGACTACAAGTTCCCCAAAACATTTATTTTCCTATATATAAAGTGTGGCTTGAAGATTTTTTTAATTTGCATTGCAGCAGCACTGAATTCCATGCACAAAGCAAAAGGATGAGATTTCTGGGATTTTAATACCAGTCAATGACAACTAATTGAAGCACCTTGCAGACTTGTACCCAAAATTCAGATAAATCCCATCAGTGATGCAAGTTCCAGATTGGTTGGACATTAAAACCAGTGCCTTTCGTTTTGTGAATATATATACACATACACACACTTTTAGTATTTGGCCATTTAAAATATTCATCAAGTATTTTCATTATGTTACTCTTCACTAATGCATTTTTAAACGCATTTCTCTTGAATCAGCCCAGTCTCCTCTTTTATGAATCTTTATCTCTGTCCTAGGGCATCTGTATCCCTGCCCTAATGTTCCACTGTACAAGAACTGAGCTGTTCATAACCCTAATCATACTAAAACAGATGATTCATTACTGAAGTGGATGAAAGAAGGCATTAAATATTGGCATAAAGGAGAAAAGATAAACTGGTACCAGAAGGTTCATCTCTATTAGCTAAAGTGTTTGGGAACACCACAGAAATAAACCCAGGGTTATAAATATTGCCCTGGATTAGGAACCTGAAAGGAAATTCAGGAGAGTGAACTTCTGTGCCCTGTTCTGGACAGTGGTCTGCCTGCGTGGCTCCCACCGAGGGATGGGGGCAGATCAGAGGTGGAATGTCCTGGGCACAGCGGTTAAGGTTTTGGCCTCAGTGTTACACGGTTGGTGACTGTGGGCATTCACAGTCACAAAATAACTCAGGAATTACTGAAAGCTAAAAACATCTTGTGGGCTCTTTTAAACTGCAGTGCAGATCTTAGGGATCTTCATCTGTTGGCATTTCCTGTCAGACAGGAGAATTAAGGACTTCTTTTTGTTTTGTTTTGTTTTGTTTTGTTTTGTTTTTTAAGGCAAAAGGCAGCTGAATTCAATGAACTTGAGGAGCGGATCAGGTGTTTTAAATCTTCTGATTAAGCAATAAAAAGAGGGAAGCAACCCTACCCAGGCGAATTGCCCTGGAAGAACATCAGTGATGGAGAAGCTGCTGTTATGATTCCGAGGCTCCTGCACATGGTTTATCTCGTGGGGAAGGTAAGAGGTTTCTGCTCTCTTTTCTGGGGCTGGGACATGGAGAAGGCGGGCAAGGACGCGGCTGTAGCAGTGTGGTGCTCCTGGTGTGCACAGTAGGCTGTGTTTAGCGTCTTGTACTCCTGCCTGGTAGAACGTGAAGGGCTTTTAGAGCTCTCAGGGTTTGTTTCTGCTTCTTTGCCCTATGGGTATGTGCATGGAGGTTTGGGGCTGGCAGCCCTCTGCAGCAGAGTGGTCTCTGTCTCCAGGCCACCTCTAGGGTAGGGACCAAAATCTCCTCTGGTGAAAAGGAATAAGGTGGACGTTCCAGGTGGGAAACCCTGAGTTCAAAATAAACACGTGGAGCACAATTTTATTCCCCTTTATCACTGAGGTGGTTGCTGAGCAGCGATTCTCTGGAGTCCGTGTACCAGAGGCCATGAAATAACGCTCCCTCAGGCACAAATGAGATGTCCCTGGAGAGCCAGGGAATCGGGCAGTTGGGAAAACAGTCCTGAGCATCCGCTCTCCCTGCCGATGTCGTGTTCAGCTACGTGCTGTGATGTAAGGCAGCCCTAAATTACAAGCAAACAAACACAACCCCCTGTCGTTCTTCATCTCTCTGCTGTGTGGGCAGAAGCTCATCTGGTAGCCTGGAACAAAATGCCTGGGTGGATGGAGCCACGGAGGCGGTTCGAACCGCTCCTCCCGCGGAGATGCTGCAATTTAGTGACTCATTAAGAAATAATACAGGGTGTATCGCTCTCTCTTGTTCTCTCCACACATAGTCAAACAGAAAATATGCAACGCAATCTTGTGCATTTATTTGGGGTGAGGGATAATGGCCCACAGAATAAACACCAGCTGTCTTTAAAGGAAGCAAAATGCTCGGTCTGCCCTCCTCTGTCCCCCATCTGACTGCTGCACTTTATTCCAAAAAGTGGCAGTGAAGGGGGGAACCCTTACAGAACTAATTTAGGTAAAATTTACACTCCTTGATTTTGTGCCTCTTCCTTTCCCCTCTTCTACTTTTGTAGCTATGATGCAGTATTGATCCAAAGATCTATAGGATCATACCATGGCTCCAGGTGGGTGGCAGAATTGAGGCTAGGCTTCATTTCTATCTGAATGGTGCAGAAAATAATTCCACTTTCCAGCTTTTATTGCTCAGAACATTGCATTTCTCTCATTGCAGTGTATGGGAATTAGCTCTGGAGGAAAGAAATGATTTTTTTTCCCACCCCTTGATGTAGAGTGGAGCAGAAGGATTCAGGAAGAAGTAATGTAAGAAAGCAGACAGCAAGCTCATTGCTGTTTGAATTAGGTGCAGCTGGATTGCTCTAACGAAATGGGACTTCTCATCTGGGGTTCAAGTGGTGTTTCTGCAGACGGATGGTCTCCAGACTGCAGATTCCTTGTGGGGCTGGGACAGCTCCCTGCAGTAGTGATAAATACAGGAATAGCAGAGGAGCAGGCAGCAGTTCAGCTTTGCTCTAGGTGTCAGTGCAAGGGGATACACGATGGAAATCAGCAGGGCTGCTGAAGGGAGAAGTGCCTGCAGCTGGAAAGCACCTCTGACCATGGTTAGTACCCAGGGCAGCTCAGGTGGGTCCTGTGAGGTGCCAAATCACAACCCACTTTTAAGCAGTCTGGGACGGAGTCCCCTTCTGTGTTAGAGTGTGTGGCACAGCTGGAACTCAGTCCCTCCTGGGGCTCCTGTACCAGCTTCCTGAGGGTCTGTGTGTTTTCTGCTATGGCTCTGGGCTATATTAAATGTTGGCTTTAAGGACAAAGTAAGGTCATGGCTCTCTAGAGCCTTGAAATTAATGAAATTATGCCGGTGTGAATTTGTAGGTGAGAGAGAAACCCACCTACATGCAAATTCCTTTCCACTCATGGGCACAGAAAGGCCACCAGCACCAAGCTGGAGGAGAACAGGTGACTGCCTGCTTTGTGTTAAGTCTTATGCTTATTGTCCTCTCAAATCATCATCTTGGTGCCAGGGTGGTAAGTTGTCTGGTTCTTTTTTCCCCCACGTTATAGCAAAGGCACGTGTGTGGCTTGGTGACTGAGGAGAGCAATTGAAAGGATGACCCAGACTGGACTTGTAGTATGGCCATAGTTCATTTTCAGTTTGTGGTGTGAATTTAGTAAATCAGAAGTAATTTCCCTGCCAGAGAGGGAGGCTGCCACCTGTTTGTGAACTTGGCAACCTTAGCTCACACCTCTGGTATTATATCCTGCTAGAAAAGTTTTCGACAGAGTTATTTACTGCTAAAGGGGGAGGAGGGAAGAAGAAATTCAGTAGCATGCCAAGGTAAGAGTGCTGCCTGTGCCCAGTATGCATCCAGGAGAGGAAGTAACTGGGAGAGGATTTTCAAAATCCACTGATATCTTCTAATAAACACAGCTCAGGCAATATTGTTAGCATGCTATGACTGGTTTTAGAAGTACAGATCTTGGGAACTCCTTGTCAGTGCTGGTGTCTCAGGCAGGAGTTGAGGGGAAGTCAAAAATAATCTATAAGGGTTTAGGATAATTTATGAAGCTTCCTGTAACACTGTAACTTGCAAGATGCTAAATGTTTCTCATACCAGAGTGATGCTCTCAGGAGAATACCTGTCCTTATGAAGCATTTACTTCTAATGTAGAATAGATGCTACTACTGCCTGGTGTCACTTTAGTCATGGCACGTTACATGACACTAGTGGGATTTCCCTCCCCTGCTCACCCAGCTTGTCCCACCCGTGAGGGTTCTGCCTGGGCAGGTCTCTGTGGGTGCTGATCTCATTAGCACCCTGAGCAGTGCCTGCTTCAGGGAGAGTGTTTGAAGTGCACTGAAACTCGGGCCACAGGATTTGTGCTTTCTGTCAATGACAAGTGGAGCAAATATTGACAGTGCTCTCAAAGACTCTAGTTACTATTGCTCTTGTTAATTCAGGGCAAAATTTATCCTCGTGCCAAAGACCCGTGTTAGTCTGTGCTGTTGAAACAACTGGACTTCCCAGTCCCATTTTTTGCTGTGTGGGTAATTTGGGGAATAAGGGAGACATCTAAAAAAAAACTAAGAGTGTGTTTTGGTTGTCTGTGGGATGTTTTTTATCCCCCTGCTTTTCTTCCCTGTTTCTAACCTTGCATTGAGCCATCTGTTTGTGTGAAGGTATAACGTGTTCTGTTAATGGGGCTCTGCTCTCAGATAAATTATTTGCACTGTTGACTATTCCAGGCAATTTGAAGTGGGTTAGGGGCAAGAAGGAAAGGTTCTCAGTGAAATGTTCACAAAATGTGCAATTAAAGGGGCAAAAACAGAGACAAAGACATTTCAGATGTTCTGACTGTCAAATGCTGAAATGAGCTGCAAATCCTGGTCCTAGTGGCTGAAACACAGGCTTTGGCTAGGCTGGGGATTCTGGCCACTTGTGCTGGTACAGGAACAAACCTGGGCAGGGGCAGGTGAAGCTCTGGCATCAGGGCAACGTGGTTTGCACTAGCCAGGCTGAGCCTTGCTGGAAAACACCTGGTTGGTGTATGGATTGGTTGCTTTTCCCAGTTAATCTGATGTTTTTGCTCATAATTCTGTGCCACTGTAAAAGACTTAAGTGCCTTGTTTTGTCCTCACACCTTTGTGTCTTATGATCTGGGATTCTGAGCACTTGGAATCATGCTAGAGGGCTAGAACACCAGAGACAATGCATGGCAAAATTCCTTACTTGGATGTAAAATCCTGTGAAACTTTCAAATATATATATATATATTTCATTCTTGTTACTTCTAGTTGGGAATGGGGGGAGATGGAAGAAGAGAACTAAAGAGAACAGATAACTGAATAGTAATTTTCCTCCTGAAGCTGGTGAACTTCTGGGTAATGCCCTGAGCATCTATTGCTTTCAAAGACTCCTAGATTTAAAGAAGAAAAAACCCCATAAAAAACAGACATGGAAAAAACCTGGATTAAACTGTCACTCATTCACAACCTATCCAGGAAACTCATCCATGCCCCTACAGGTAGCTAGTTATCCCATCAGGAATTTCATATTCTTGTCTGAATCCTGGAACACAAATTGGTCCAGCGCTATGGGTCTGCCTTGATTAGGGTCTGCTGACACAGATGTCCCCAGCATGTGTTCCTAAAAAGCCTGCTCAAATAACTGCTTCTTTCCCCAAAGGGATCAAAGGTTGAGATGGTCTTTCCAGAGCTTTAGCCAGGCTGTGCAAAGCATCTGCAAAGTTTAATCCCTTAACCTTTCCTTCCCTCCCTCGCCTTCTTTTTTTTTTTTTTTTTTCCCCCAGGATGGTATAAATGGAGTTTAAGGTTATATCTTTTTTTCTTTATAATAAACAGCTATTACTTGTAAAGAACCCCTGGAAAAGAAAGTGTAGCCTTGCTTTTTATCCAAGAGATGATTGGTTTTGGGCTACTCTGTCAGCGATAAAGCCCAGAATACCTCTGTGCGCTTGTGCAAATATCTAATGTTGACATCTTTTGCCAGCTGCTGTTGTGGCTTCCTTTTCCTCGCTGAACAAAATCCTCTTGTGATGTGGCCTCTGAGTGCCATTATAATTAAAAGAATTAAAATTCAATTTGAGCTATTGTCGCTACACAATGCAAAGTTCAACACCACTGAAGGTTGATTTTATTGATTCTGTATTGGGTACTCCATGGAAATCGGTTACCTTGACACAAACGTGGTATTGGCAGTAGAAGGCACGAATGGTTCAGCTCCAGCCCTTGCTCACTTTAATTTTACTGTTAGCAGCACCTTTCACAAAGAGCAGTTGTGGCAGCGTTTCTGTCTTAAAACATGTTATTTCAAGATCACTTTGGTCCTGGAATTATCTCCAGCTTAAAGAGTAACATAAGATTTACAACCTTGGCACAAAAATATATGTATGAGAGTTAAATGCTACAAAGCTTGCTAAAATTGCAGCTATCAGTGGCAGTAGGGAACCCTGTCCTTCCTGGTAGTTTGAGTGGTTGTTTGGCTGTTTTTCCCTTGCACCCTCACTGTTCAGGCTTCATATATCTATTTTCTTTATTTATTTTAAGGCACGTATTTAAGTAAAATTCGTCTGAGTTTTCCAAATTTGTTTCGTTAAGAAACAAGCGTCACCATCAACTGTCTCTCTATTCAACACAATTATTTCCGAGAGACCGAATATTGACTTGAAATCAGCTCTTTTGAGTGTAAGATGCTTTTAAGCACTGATGAGAATTGTTCCTGCTCTCCAAAACTGCTCCCCTAAGCAGAGCAGCTGCAGTTCATGCTCCACGTAGTAATGGCTCACTCAAACATGACAGAGGGCTGGACACTGCGAAGGTTAAGACTGTTGTGAAAGGGACACTGAGTGGGAAGTGGGGAAGTCTTTCCCGAAGGTAGAGAGGTAGTTGGACAAGCAGATCTTCTTTTCTAGTCTTTATATTGGTGTTCTCAGTTTGGGGTAGAGTTATTTATACACTGGAGTGCTTCTTTGCGTCAGAGCTTCTGTGCTGTTGAGGTGTATTTAAGTACTAATAATGACCAAGGGTAAGTGGGACAGGGTTTCTGGATGGCTTTCTTGCCTCCATGGGAGGCTGTGTCCCCCTGTCTATGCACTGGGGAGATGAATCAGGAGCAAGGAAGAAGCTTCTGAGATTGAACCCCAACAGGGGAGTAACCACAGGGTGTATTGTGTGTGCTTGAAGTTCCCCTTCTCCAAACTGCCACCTCTCCTATTACATTGGTTTGCCAGTCCTGTTGTCTTACACACTGTCCAGCAAGTACACTTAAAAAGAGAGGGTTTAATCTTCCTCTTGGTAGAAAATCTGGCTGGGAGATGCCGTTGTGGAAAGAGCCAAGGGCTGAATTAGAGGTGTTTGTGTCTGAATGTTGCAAATCTGATTCCTGTCTCTGCAGGCAGACCTAGGGATGCAAGTGGGGTCTGTGTATCCACACAGCTTATCTGGAGCCGGGAGCTACCCTGGGGCTGAGAAGTGATGCTCTCCAGTGCTCCTGGGATGGCACTGAGCCAGGCTTAGGGCAGGGAACACACCAGCCTTTGGCTGCTAATGCTTGTGTTCAGCACATCCCAAGCTGCGTCTTCTTCAGGGGGGAGAAAAAAGCTGTTTGGGAAGGAAAAGTGTTGCTGGCTGTTTTGACAGAAGTCGTAAACTGCCTGGAAAGACCTTGTCTGAACATTCTGTGACTGCTGCTCAGCTTATTGCTACCTCATTAGCAAGGAGTTACCTAATTAGCGAGGCAAGCTGTTAATTATGTGTGTACTGCATTACTCAGCTTTAAAAATGCTTTTAGCTGTTAAATATTTTAGTGATAAAGAGTTGCCACTAAATTATTTCCTTTCTGTGTAAATTTCTCTTTCATCTGTCAGAAGGGAACAAATCGTGAGCCACTGTAACCACCACAGATTGGGGAAAACCAACTGGATTTCTTGTGATGGGGGTTGGCACTAATAAACAGTAATAATTTTTTAAAAAATATAATGGAAAAGACTTCATAAGGTTAATAAGGTAGTGGAACCCCTGTGTATCCAGTCTGTCTTGATAAGAGAACAAAAACTACATGTTTGCTAAAAGAACTTTAAAAACAAATAACATTGACTTTCCACACCTAGTGGAGACCAAATTTTCACTTGCTTGCATGCCTGCTCTCCCGGCATGCTCGGACCTGTCACCGTTCCGGCTCTCCCCAGGACAGTGTGACTTTGATTTTTGACTGCTGGGCAATCTTTTTCATCAGATGGAGTTGGATCGCAAGGTGGAAATTAGGTGTCCCTGCATCTTCCCACTCCTTCAGCTCACATGAAAATTTTGTGTTGAGCACATGTATCCACTTCCTACTGGCCCCGCCACATGAAGCTTTGATTAGCAATTATTTCTGAGATATTAAAAAACACAATAGATGTTGTAGGGCTCTGGATTTTCAATTATGGTTATTAGTGGAGAAGAAAAGCTGTGATCACAACTAGATAGTTATTTCTTCATGTAAGAATGTGAATTATTGGCATAGCCTTGTGATCATGTGTGCATGTATGCTCATGTACCAAGCACTTTTGTGTGTTAACTATGTCTCTATTTGCATTGATCAGTTGGATTCTGAGTTCTACTTTTTTTTTCTTGTGGACGATTGAATGACCCAAAGCAGACAGCACACAGTGCTTTGTTCTTGATCTCTTCACCCTTACCCTGCTCCTCCTTTCTGTATCTGAATTAGAACAGTAGATCTATAGATTTAGCTTTGTAGAAGAATGAAACCACTTCAGCCATTAGTGAATGAAACACGGAAGGGACCTCTGTGTGCAGGAGCTGGCTATAAAGGGGTACACACTGTATCAGTTCTTCAGCTGTTATTGGGCTGTCTGAGGATACAGCTCTGATCTGTTTCTTAGCCCCCACACTCTCTGAAATAAAGGTCTCTTCAGTGAACTGGTGTTCACTTGGTGACAGTCTTGTGAGCAGCTTATTTGTTGTTGGTTCTGGGGTGTGTAAGTGCAAGTGCTTGGTATCAGGTGAACATGGGTTTCAGGTGGTCTCTTTCTTTGGGGCCCTGAACTGCAGGACAGTTGTATCTGTTGGTTGATGCCTTGAGGGTGCCTTGCAAATGTCAATGGCCACATCCTGGTGACAGGACTTTAAATAGTGCATTTCCCAAAAGGTGCTGGAATTGGATTCTAACAGAACTGCCCAGGAACACAGTTGTGGAGCTGAGCTAATCCAGAATACTGGAACACAGCATAACCAAAAACATGCATCACCTTTAGTTGTCAAATGACTGAGAATTAAAAACAGCCTTTGAAACAAAAATCAGAATCTGAAAGTATGGTAAATGAGACAGTGCAGAGGAATCCTGGATAAGCTGCACAACTTCTGGGGGACAGGGCAGGTACCCGACTTTGTTCAGCACTAGGAGGGGTCCTGGAACTCTCCTAAAATAGGTGAGCATGTGACCTGTTCTTCCAGACCCAGATAAAGCACATTGGGGTGGTATCTTTAAGTGTCCAAGTCCCAAAAGGACTTTTGGGTAAAGAAAAATAAACTTCCCAGTGCACAGTTTCTTTTGGGGTGAAGCTGGAGGTGAAGAAGAAATATTTTGGGCTTCTATCACTGATTGCACTATGGGTTTAAATTCTTATTTGATAGTCAATAAAGACAAATTACACACAAAAATAGCGGCTATTGCAGGAGGGAGCTGCAGTTTGCAGAAGGGGCTTTGTGGGATCTTAACGTGCAGTCGCTTGTAAAGGCTTGGGAAAAAAATTTTCAACTGCACATTATCTGAGTGAGCTTCCATATTTTACCATGACACCGACTCCGAGACTCATTTCCCTGGGTTAAGTAGTGTGGGGTGAAGTATCTGCCGCTCTCCTTCTCCCTATCCATCTGCTGCGGTATTCTGGGCATTTAACCTGGAGCGCCTGCTGATGTATGACCAAATCAGAGAAAAGAGGCCGCGCTGTTTAACCCTCTCCCTTTGTAGCTGCACTTAATGAATGTCACACAGGCCCACTATAGAAATGATGGAACATCCATTCTGGCAGCATGAACAGAGCCCACCGTGCAATGATATGGTGAAATATGCTGAAAATATTCACAGGAGCCCGTGAACATAAACCCATGATTATTTTTTTCCCTTAAACCTCAATATTTTAGCCAGTTTTGCCTCCCCATATAATAAAAGTGCAGTTCCAAACAGTGTCTACTTTTTTGAGGGGAAGCAAACTCTATTTTCTTTTTAATGTGGCTGTACCCAAATTGCTAACTTATGCTAACTAAAATGTAATTATGTTCTCTGTGCAGGTCTTTTTGTCTTTCTAAAAAATGTCCTGTAAATAAGATTGCAGGTCTTAATGACTCCATCCAGTAATTCCTGGGCTAAATTCAGAAGTGATAAAAGTGTAGGGCTATGCTTTCTTTTGCAAAATGATTCATGTGCAGGTGTGCTGGCCCAGTTCTTCTACCTTCACTCGTAGGGAGTCTCATCTGGTTGTTATGAACCTTTGCTCTTTGCTGAGAAGTTACTAAACACTTTGGAGGCAGGCACGAGTGAGCTGTGAACAATGAGGAGCATGTAGCCTCAAAGCAGCTCTCTCCATGAAATGCAGGAGTTTAATCTTTGCTCCTTTCATCATTTCACGTGTTTTTCTCCACTGAACTACCTTTTTCACCCCATCTGGATACTTCTGGATACTATATCTTGCTACTTCTCACATCTAAACCTTGCACCAGATCTCCTCTTCCCTCTGGTCTTCATTCAGCTGGAGAGAAAAGATAGTGAAACTTGCTCGTGGTTGGTACAACTGTACAAAACCTCCTTCAGTTGCTCCAGTTTCCCTAAAGCACTGTTATTCATCAGCCTAATTTAAAAATAAATAAATCTGTTTTCTCGCCTCAAAAAGAGAATATAAATTTGAAGAGCTGGTGGCTAATTACTGCTGTTAGACTTGGCTTCATGCTGGCAGCAAATGCCTCTCAACTGTTCTGTCAAAGACTGAGGAAAGTACTCAAATTGTATAATTGTTGTCTGCATGTTCCCGTTAAAGAGGATGTTTGTTCCAGCAATGGTTTTTCATAGAATTCCTCCCCAAATTAGAACACCAACAGCCTTGGGTGTCTCAGAGTACTTTCCTAGCTGACATACTCCTAATTTACAAAGGCTCTGTTTATGCTGGAGCAGGGAGGCTGGGAGAAGTTTGGAGCTCAATCTTTGCTTCCTGGAGATAATCAGCAGTGTGTGTGTGTGAACATGACATATGTAAATAAATGGAGGAAATACTATGGCTGGGACCTTCATTTCACCCAAGCTGTTGAATCATCTCATCATAACTGCTTGTTATTAACCAAGTGGCATAATTCCAACTTAAACTTCCCCTTTGTTTACTAGAGACTTGCTGAAGTCCTTGTGATGAATACTTAATTTTCAACCTTCTAACTACATGTATTTCTAGAAGGACCAAGCAATGTTTAATTCAAGAGATCCAAAACTGGGTGTGAATCTCAGCTTTATTTTAAAAAGAATTTCATGTCTGTGTTTTAATAGGGAAAAAAATCTTATGAACATGATCCATTTAAATATAAGATGATGGAAAACCAGGAGGTACATTTTCTATTATTTACACACTCACTGTAAAACACCAAATGGTTTGTTCTTTTTAACTTTCACAGGTTTTTTCTCAGGAAGCACAGGGTTTGTAATGTTTCTTTCCCCTCCAGTCTGTCAAATTAATACTGCAGCTCCACTTGACTTTTGATTTGTGTTCTGATGCACCAGGCAGGAACTTGGCCTGTTGTAACTGCACAGTGTCCAAAATACCATTTTTTGCCATTTTTGCCATGTATCAATTTGCCATTGATACAGGCAAATTCCTGCTGTCATTAACACAGCACCAGGAAGTCCTGGTTCTTTTGCTGAGTCAAAAAAGAGAAAATACACCAAGTGTGGAGCCTGTAGTAATGCTCTTAGTCAGGTGTCACTCAGATGGAATGTTTTGGTGTTCCTGTTAAATGTCAGGGAGATTAAATTCTGTTTGTATTGAGAAGTTAATGGTAAGCAGACAATTTCTAGGAACTGTTTGTACCTGAAGAACCTGCTTTCCCACTGCAAAGAGCACAGGATAAACAGCCCAGGTGAATGGGCAGGGCTGAATGATCCCCAGCTCTTGGGATCACAAGCTTCTCCTGCTGCTTGCAGGCAACTCTTTGTATGAACTGTCCCCAGAGAAGGTTATGTGCACTGCTTTCCCCAGCCAGCCCCAAAACTGAGCAGTTCTTATGAGATCACTAAAAAGCTTAAAAGTATCAGTGTTGGCATCCTCTGCTGCTCGGGGCAAGAACAACTATGTGCTGCACACAAATCTGATTTCTGGTCAGCAACTTGACTAAAAGGGGGATTATTGTCTTCGTATTTCTCCCCTCTGTTGCCTGATGTTCATGATAAAGCAGCCTAGTTCTGCTGTAGGAAAAAACCCAACAAATTTACATTATTCACTGGCATAATGGAGTGGGCTGTGCTGGAGCTTCTGGTGCTCCTCTTGGATCGTGGTGATTCAAAACACATCTTCCTCCTTGCAGCTTCTGCTAGAGCTTAGAGGAGGTGAAAGCAAGTTGTTAATCATACATGCTGCTGTACATCTTAATGTATGTGATAAAATTAGGATGGAAAGGTGGATGTGGCTTTGAGGCTGAAGGACTGTGCTTGAAAGAGCAACAACAGCTCCCCCCTTCTGGAGCAGAGTGAGGGGAGCTCCTCATGGAGCAGGGCTGCATCAATTCTCTGTTGAAATGAGAAATGGGTAGTAAAGGCATCTTAATAAATTAATTTAGATATTTAAGTGATGCTGTTAATCCTTTCTGTAAACAGGACTTTAACAACAAGCTGTACCTGCTCTTTCTGTTCTCAAATGCTCCTCTCTGGCCTTGCCTTTCCCTGGTGGAGAACCACCAACCTGATTAACATATTAAATGAAGCAGAACCCAGTGCTATCCCTGCACATTACTGCTTCCTTCTGGTGTATGAGCAACTTGCAAATTACCAGTTCCAGCCATCCCCCACCCTCCAAACCCAGAACATCCATATTTTAGGGGTGTTGTGTCATGTGACAGAGGACTTTAACAACCTGCAGATTTTGAGTCCTTACTCTTCAAAAAAGGGCTTTTTCGTTAAAGATCTTTAACTTTTAGAGTACCTCACGGTGTCTGTCCTTATCTCCCTGCACAGTTTTTGTTTTACCCTCTCCTAGCACAACTCTGCGTGCACTCGGCAAGTCACAGGCTCTTTCCAGGAGCCCCTCGCACACCACCCTCCCTACCCTTGACAGAATGGGTGCCCAAGATAAATAGGCACCTTCTGCAGGGAGCTGAAAATCGAACCGTCCCCGTGCTCATCTGGAGCTGAATAGATTGTCAGAGAGCCTGGGGACAAGGCAAGGGGGGGACTGGGGCAGTGCTGTGGCGCTCTGTCCTTCTGCAGGGGCGGCGTGGCTGTGGCCAGCTGTGGTCCGAGCGCGGCTCTACGTCCGGCACCCGAGAGCCCCGGCTGCTGCTCCTCTGCCATATGGGGCCTGCCGTGGTGCACGGGGGGGCAGGAGGGGCTGGGGGAGGGGAGAGGCGCGCGTATAAATCATTATTGGCGAACATCTCAGCTCTTGAGCCAGGCTGTCGCTTGCTGCTGCTCGTGGTGCAGCCCAGACATAAATCATAATTCCCCTACAATAGATCCTTTTGCAGCCGCCATCAGGAAAAGTGTGTTGGTTTTATCGATTTTTTGACACCAGGGCCCTGGCAACGGCCGCTCTGAATCATTATGAAATGAAACTGATTAGGAATTCATGGAATACTAAATAAACTTTACGAGCCCGTTGTAAGTTTTTTGATGCATGGGGAGCGGAAAATGAAAACTAATGATATAAAAATTACACAGCGTGCTGAGTATTATTATACTGCTATTGATTTGTTTCAAACTGTACATCAAAATCGAAGTGTGCTGGGTGTGCTTGGCTGCAAGGCTGATGCTCTGAAGCTTTTGAGGTGGTTTTTTTTTTTTTAATGCTGGCTCCAGCATTTTTGCCAGTTGGAGAAGGTTGTGCCACTGCAGAATTGCTCAAGTGCTCCCTGCACCTGCCAATGCTCCTGCAACCACCCTTTGCATGGTTATCACGGACTTTAATCTCCCGTTTGCATGTGGATTCTCATGAGACAAAAATATATCGATGAGGATTTTAGCCTAAGTGGATAACTCCCCACACACACTTCTGCTCTGGGGAATTTTACTTCTGTTCTTTAATAGCCAACATTGTGAGGGAAGCCCAAGACACTTGACAAACATTTATGCAAAACTGCACAAAGGGATCATTTGTTCTGCCACTAACTGCAGCCACCTCGGGAGTGAAGGGTAACAGCTGGTTATAATGCTGCCCATCACTTTGGGGCAAGAACAGATAACTTGCTATTTTTTAAACTTTTCTTTCTATAAATAGACAATTTGTAACATGATTGTGATAGCCCTGTCCAGACTTAAAATCAATGGAAATAATGGGTGGAATCAGTGTGATCTATTTGCTTCCTATTTACTATTTTTGACAGCAGAATTTAACAAAATTAAGTAAGGGGGGGAAAAAAGGCAAAAAGACTGGGATTGTTTCAGTGTCACTCTAAGACAAAGTGCTGAATAAGAGCAGGGGTGTGTGTGGTTAGATGTATTGCTGGTGGTGTCACTGCATGTTTTCGTTGGAATAAAAGGGATCCTCAGCTGCAGCTTGCCATGCTAGACTGGGAAGGATCAGTGTGGTTGTAGCCTTCCCAAAGCCCACCCCGGCCCATTCCTGAGGGCAGGATGCTGGGGATAGTGCTACAGCTTGTTTTATTATTTTCTTTAGGAAAAAAGCTCTGCCCTTCAGTAGCTGCTTTTCTTCATGGCTTTCGTTCTGCTTGAGTTTCACATGTTGCAGAACCATGATGGGGCATGTGCTGTTGTGTCTAAAGCATGATTTGGAAAAAGCTTTTTGACATTTGAGTGCAAAAACAAGTTCAGATTCAGAAATCTCTCATGGTGTAAATGGATTTGGTAGGTGATGGGAGCAGCAGTAACAAATAAGGCTGTGTAATAATGCTAACCAGGTGCAGAACCAAACCCACTTGCTGCTCCAAAATTGACATGAAAATGAACCACTGCCAATGTGGGCAACAAACCCTATGGGTGCAGAGAGTTTGGGGTATTGTCCACTGTGGGCCAAATACTTGAGCTGTGCAGGATTTTGCAAAATCCATGATTTTGGGATTCTGGGAGTTGTGTGAGTGCAGCTGGAGCAGGGCCGTAGTGGAGTGATGGGATTTCTTAGGGAGATAGTGGTCTAAAGGCTGTATCTTTGAAAGCAGAATCACCTGCAAGGGCAGCAGCTGTTAGAGTGAGCAAGTGAATATGTTGTGATGTGTGATGGCCTCAGATCCTGGAGGGGGGCACAGGTGGCGTTTCCCAGGGGTGTGGCTGCTGCTGTAGGATCATCAGGCAGCTGAGCTGAGCTCTAATGCAGGGGACTTCTTAGGGTCAGCTCTATTTCTAGCTACCTGTGCTGGTGATCATCTCTGGCCTAAGCATATTGCTTGTAAATGAAAATGTAATACTGGTGAGTAGGGAGAAAATCCAATGGAATCAAGAACAAGAGAGGAGGAGAAAATTTAAGCAACTGGAAATAAGCTGCTGATCCACAGAGGACTAAACTGCCATGTCCCTCAGTAGTCTCCTGAGACTACACTTCTCTGTAAGTAAACCTCACACAGCTCCTCCTGTATCCCTGATAAACTTGGATGTCACTTCTCCTGGCTGCAGGTCGAGTACCGATTTGTAAACTGGGATCTCCAGTTCTGGAGGTTTGAATCTATGTGTGCTGAAGCCATAAGGTTCTTTACCCCACAAACAGGTCCTTCAGCTCCTTTCTCTTCTCAGACACAGCGAGCTGAGCGTGCAGAGTGTTAGTGGTGAATTTTGTTGTGCTCTGGGCCAAGAGGTCTTTGGTTGGGGAAGCTGTGCCTGTTGCGGTGTCCATGCCACTCTTCTCAGCTCAAATGTGGACTGGAAAGAAGCTGTTACCTTCAAATTCCCCTGAAAACTTTTCCAATGCATTGAGAAAAGTAATCTAGGGAGTAAGACTGAGCACGTCTATTTTTTTTTTATTTTTTTTTTTAAATAAACCACTTGTTTCCAACAAGTAATGTTACTTCAAGATTGAGGTCCATATCTGAGGAGTCTTATTATAATTATTATATTGTTTTTTTTAGCCATTGTATATGAACATAGTATATTGAAAACAGCTTTAGTGTCTTCCACTAGACTGTTTACCCTGTCACCTGCACAAGGTCTAGGGCAGTTAGCTCAAGGAATAGCAACTCCTGCATGTGGGGAGAAGCATCTCAGCTCCCATCCTCCCAAGTCCTGCCACAGACTCCCATAAATTCCTTGGCAGCTGTAGACTTATATACCATAGTCTATGTATATTTAGTTATTTTGTCTGATGTAAACAGGGAATCATCTTAAATGAAGGCAGTTTTTGGTTCCATACCACATGCACTGTCCGCTTTATCTGGCTTGTCAGTGCGCGGGCGCAGGCGCTGGGGAGTTTTCTAAGATATGTATATTGAATTTAGATTTGTGCTCTTAGTACCTTCACTCATTCATTCAGAGCCATATTGACTACATAAATTGAGTGTTACAAGTAAGAGAGAGTTTAGCCATTATTTTCTCAGTGATTTGATTTAATGGCCTGGGTGTTTTGGCCATTACTTCTGGCTTTTCATTTGCATGGATTCTTGGCTCTGCTGATTAGCATGTTTTTTATATTTGCCATTTAATTTTTTCCCCCTCTTTTGGAAAACTGAGTGTCTCATCGTTAAATAAATTCCTATATCTGTTTTGTATCTTCCATACACACACACACACATAAAAAACCACATATGTGCTAGATATAGGCGTTTTTTTCTCCCTTCTCTGCTGATTATACAGAGTTAAATGCAGCTGTCTGTGTGACAGGAATATTGTGTACAGTATGTGGAGTGATATACAGGTCACTATATTACTGATGAATAAAAGTTTCCTCCTAAGGCAGCTGCTGCAGATTACTTAGTGCTTGACATGGCGTGTCTTTGTGTCACTGTTACCGGGTGAAATTAAATCAGAACAGGAAAATATTAATTTAAAGTAGGGGATAGAGGCCGCTCACTTCCAATTACTCTCTACCCTGTCAGCTTTATATGGGCGCAAACAAGGAAGGAGGCTGGATTAATTGCTTTGGACTCTGCCCCACTACAGGCCCAATTATAGAAACATATTGGCTCCCAGCACTATTATATACACTGCTGTGCAGGAAATTGTGTGAAATTTTAACGGATTTCAGATGTAATAATAGAGAACACGATTCAGGACAGCATTAGCAGGCTGGGTGGAATCTTTACGGATGGGTTAAGGTTAAGCTGTTTGGGGGTCCTTTGTGTATTAAAGGATCATCTGGTTAACCCATGTACTGGGAGCTTTTGATACTGGCCTGGGAGCAAACAGAATAAAAACATTCATCCTCTGACAACAAGGAGCTAAATCCTCAGTTGGAATGAGGGCAGGAACGTACAGCGTGAGGATGGGGAGCACAAGGATTGTGTGCAGCGGGTTCTGGTGCTGAAGGGGCATTGGGAAAGAGCCTTGCATGGCATTAAACATGCTGGCATGTCTAGATTGCTCTTTAGAAACCATCCCTGGCTGATTTCTACTCTGTGTGAGACCCACCTGCAAAGGCTGGGTCTCCACAGAGGCAGAGTGAACAGCACTGACATATTAAATGCACACGGGATGACTGTTTTGTACATGGTTGTACGAGCAGCACTCAATTCAATATTTTAGTTAAAATTTAAGATTTCTGTTCCTCCTGCTATGAATTTCACCTGCTGTGTCATTCCTTTCTCTGTGTTCAAACTCATATGTTGAAGGTGCTTGGTAATCTGTGTGTGCTCATATGTACTGACCTCTCTCTCTCCCCCTTATAAAATCATTGTGTGCAATTAGCTAATTGATAAAAGCTTCTCAGTGTTTGGTTTCTGTTCTTTCTCTTGTTTTTGTGCACTGGCTATCAACATTGGGCCAGTTTTCATGAGTAAGTTGGTGCTGTTTTGGGTTCTTTCTAAAACCAACAGGACAATTTGGCTTTGGGCCCTAAGGTTGATTTTCTTTTTTTTTTGTGAACCAGACTTTCTCCTGTCTGGTCTTCTTGTCTTCTGTTCTATGAAAGTAAGATTTTTCAATGATTCCACTCTTTGCTTTATGGATGGACAGTAACAAAGCTTGTGCATGAACATCCAGGGAGCAGATCCAGAAGATGCAGGGTGCTGCAAGCCATTGAGGGTGCTGGCAGGTGGATACTTTGGAAGGCAATAGACCTGATCTGTAGCTGTGGAAAAGAAGGGGGTGGTGGCTTTCTAGTACATTTAAGGTGTTAGATGTGAGGTACTAAGAAAAATCTGTTGACACTCTGCTTCCTGCCCAGACGAAAGCGCTGAAGTCATTTAATAGATGCACCTTTGATCTCCTGCCCACCAAGAGCTTTGTAGGTTTGGTTTCACAACAGCCCTCTTCTAGGGAGTGAGAGCAAACTGTGAGTTTAGCAAGTGTCTACCACGCTTCCTTCTCAGTCCCACAACAAGCTTTGCAGTCTTTGACTCTGCGATCTTTCAAACTGTGTGATCTCTGACACTTCCACAGCATTTCCTCTTCGTTGTTTATGATATTTCAGTGACAACTGCTGAGGATTTTGGGGGGATGTGAGATCCCAGCTGGTTGGGATCATAACAAAGGTAAATCTGGGCATCTGAGCTTTAGGTGGACTTTTTAGCTGGTTTAACTGGGTAGGATAACCTGCTCTAGAAAACCATGTGGATGAAAACACAGAACATTAAAGACCTTAAAGTGCAGCTTCAACTATTTCTGCTTCTTGAAGTATCCAGAGATGGACCTGAGCTGATTTTGGGAGTCCAAAAAGCATTAACAAGTAAGACACAGTGTCTTACAGCCAGTGCAATGGGATCGTGGCGTTCTGTGCCCCTGGGTGGGAGCACTGTGTCAGTGGGTGCTGAGGTTGGAGGCAGCCCCATAACCCTGGTTAGGGGCTGTTCCCTTCGTTCCCTCCTCAGTGTGTCTTGCACATAAATGACAGTCTGTGCCTGTGAATGAGATATAATAAAAGTGTTACAATAGAGGTGGTGATTTAGGGTGGTAGGGAAATGCATGAAGAGCTGTCTGGAGAATCCAGGGTGGTAGAAGCAAAGTAAATTCTGACCAGGAATGGTTATTGCACGGCATCGTTGCTATTTTAGTCTATTTGTCTGAGGAAAGTCTATTTAGCTCCTGGATAATTATTTGGAGGGAAGCTGCATTTCCAGCTCCAGTCCTTGTCTCCCTCCAGCTCTGCTCCCTGTCCAGGGAACCTCAAAGAAACCTCAAAGTGTCGCTTTTATGTTTGCAGTTTGTGCTGGTTTTAAGCCAGGAGGGGTGAAGGACTGAATTTACGATGTTTGGTTTGGGAAATCTATTTTTGTTCCCTTTAACTGGCTGTCTCGTGACCATGTCTGTTATGAGTGGAGAGCAATGTATATATATAAATCTCAGGAGACACATGTGCAGAATCTTATGATTCTGACAGAGTGAGAATTCTTTTGCCACTGAAGGTGCACTGATACAAGGATCTGGGGAGGAGGGGGATGCAGGGGAAGCTGAAGCAGTGCAGCTTGGCCTCGAGTTTCCATGTCTCTGGTAAAGCAAGGGACAGTGTTGGAGGCACTAATGCCAGTGTTCTGTGGAGTCTGCCAAGCACAGCTCTTGATGGTACTTCCAGCAGATCAGTGGCTCCATAGCAGCCCATCAGGATGTGGGGTTTAAACTGATGGAAGAGTTTCCTTCTCTGCTGGGTCAGGTGGGTCTGAGAGCTTCCCATCCCCATGGCAGGTCACCTTTGCCTTTGTGCCTCAAGGTGCTGCAGTGGTACAAATGCAGTTCCCAGTAGCTCTTGAAATCATGCCTCTGAAAGGGTAAACCAAAGAGAAATCAGGTGCAGATCACTGTCATGGGAGAGGATGCTGAAGAACAACAGAGTGACCAATTGGCAGCAGTGAGTTGTTCTCCATCCACCTTCCCTGAAGTCACTAGGAACCTGATACACAACCTTGTCCTTTGAGTGGAAGCCACTTTACTGGTCACAGTAATTATCAGCTCCTTTAATTTTTTTTCTAGCAGCTTTTCAGAATTAGCTGTTGGGGTTTTTGGGGGGGAAAAAACGAAATGTTGTTTTTAAAGCATATGGTATGGATTTGCCACTTATCTTTTGAACAGAGAGACTTTAAAGGTGCCTGTGGAGCTAAAACAGCACGGAGAGGGTTAATACTCTGCTTTGTTGGTTTTGACTAGGGCCCATGGTTTTACTGCAGCAGTAAAGTCACTTTCCTTTTATGTTTAAAAGCTAGCAAGGAAAAATTGCAATTACAAAGACAACTAAAGTCTTCACTGGCACTCAACAAGGTAATCAGTTCAATTGATTTTTTTTTTTCTCTAGTCAAAAAAAGTATTTTAAAGTTAAATTCTATCTGTGATTTTTATATGGAAAAAAAAATCCGTTCTCTGAAATGCTTCCTGGTTTTAAAAATGCTCCATTTTATTTGCCCTATAAATGCAAACTTATAAAATGTGATAAGGGATCTTTCTCTTCTCCCTGCACAGACAAGGCCTGAGAGCTCCCTGCTATCCCTGCGTGGCTGCCAATTGCACAGACAGATATCACTCCATTAGTCATTAGCATCTAAATCATTCCACTTCTCATTCAGGTTTACTGGGCTGTGATGGCTACTGGATTCATAGGACACCTGAGCCAGGTCTTTTGTACAAGGTCTCATGGAGCAATTGATTGTAAAAAGACAGCAGGAGAGCAAACCACTGGTTTCTGTGCCCGTTTGAACAGGGAGGAAGGTCCATGTGTTTTCTCTATGAATTATTAAAGTTTTTTTCTTGAAACATTGTCCAAGGATTGAGCTTGTGCTCTGCATAGTAGTGCAACACCCTGGTGCAAAAACTGTAGGGATTTTGGGGGAAAAAAATTACCCACTTAATTTTCATGTGTGATATAATAGGAGCATCTCCTCCCTTTCTTTTCTGGAGTGGCAGGGGGTGGGGATAAAGGAGCTCCGTAGCAGAGCAGCTCCATCAGAGGTCTGTTCTTGGGGTATTACAATCAAAATTATAGTTGTTGTAGTTACACTTGATATTTGTAGAAGCCAAGTACAATTTACATGGATCAAACTTCAAAATTTAATGTGTGAATTTGGCTTTAAAATTACTGGGAGAATTCAACAGAGTTTAATACCCAAGTACTGAGAGACAAAATGAAAGTGGAAGGCTCTCAAGGAGCTGTGATCCAGCACTTGCTGTTTAGGGATTGGGTAAAATCCATGAGGAGAGAAAGAAATGCCCACCACATGTTTGTTTTCACTTCATGGTTTTAAAGGAAGTGTCAGACTTTCTGTGAATATGCTGGTTTGGGGGTTAACCTTTCCAGCATCCACGTGTCATTCCTTTGCCTACAAACCATGTGTATTACAAGCAAGCTCACATAAATTTCTGGCAACAGTATCCTTCCCAAGCCCTCAGGCTAGAGGGATCTTTAGTCACTTTGGATTGGACTGGATTTGAAAATAGGTCCCTAAGGTGAAGGGCCAATATATCAAACCAGTAAATCATGTTTTATACCAACTCCTAATAATGAATGAAGTGCCATTTCATACAATACCTAAGTTAGGATTTTATTGATTAACTCTCATCTTGGTGTTCCACCCAAATCTAAGATATATTGCCTGCTGTAATTTTTACATTAGCTGTCAAATTCATCTTGTCTTCCCAGGGTTATGATGTGTACGGAACAGACAATAAAAAACATCACAGTTTTCGTGTTTATCTAATGAATATACGCAGGCCAGAAAGATTAATAATGATTTGATGGGCAGAGCCAAGAGGCAAGAAATGCTCGTGTTCAGGGCTGGACTGGGGGGACCAGGATTTCAAATTAAGGCGAGGGCTGGAGGAGGATGATGCTCACTTGTCTCACCCCACACCTCCCTCCTCCCCCTGCCAGGCAGTAATGGATGGTGGGAGTCTCGAGGAAGCAAAGATGATGTTGGGGTTTTTTTTGTGCATAACATGAAGGAGACTGGGGGGAAAGGCTTCTGGTAAACACTAAATTAATCCTCTGAATGATTTGTGAAGCCAAAGCTTTGTGCTCGTGCTGGAAATCCAAACAAACCTGCTGGCATTTTGCCCTGGCATTCCTGCCCTATGGAAATAACTATTTTTTTTCGATGTCCTTCCTTATGTATTTTCTGCTTAATAACCACTTGGGGATCCCCCGGTCTGGAGCACAGTCCTTGGCAATACTTCCTGATCCTTCCCACAATCTTTTGGGATCTCGCTTGGCCTTTGAGGCTTCACCCAAAGGCAGAGGTGGCCGCCGTTGTAACGGGAGAGGGAGCCCTTATCCCGGGCATGGCTCTGGCCACCGCTGTCCCCGGGGCACGGCTGACACTTTGCCTCGGAAGACCCGCAGAGGGGGGATGTATGAACTCCTTTGCTGGAAACTCATGGGATTCAGCCTTAAATCCCTCCGAGCTTTGGTCCTTCGATCTGTGAAACGGAGGGATTTGCGGCTCTCCAGGAGAGGGGCAGAGGAGGTTTGCTCTGTTTGTGGCAGCTCTGTGGAGCAGTGGGATGAAAGGCACGGGGACCGTGCCAGGGGCTCGTGTGTGTGAGCGCGGCCCGGCCCTGCACGCTCCGGCTCCTCGGGACGAGCTGTCCCAAGCGCTGGCCAGGGATGCGCAGCGGGACAGGTTTAGCTGCGGCTGGTGGGAGCCAGAGCTCGAGCCGGCAGGGTTTTGTTAGGTAAATATGTGCTGTTCTGCTGGCTGGGGTCTGCCTGGAATGTAATGAGCATTACAGCAAGGAGCGGTGTGCCGAGGGGGCGGAGGGGGAGCAGAGCTGCGGCTCCCAGCGTGTGCTGAGTCAGGCTGACCTCGGGCTCGGAGCCGCTGTAGCCCCTCGCTGTTCCTGCGAGCCACGGCAGGGGCTGCCTGCTCCCGGCCTGGCAGCTGGTCCTTCCACCATCTCCTGGCCCAGCAGTGCCTTTGCCAGTCGTATCCTCGGCTGCAGTTTGAATTGTGAGCTCCTCACAGCAAGGACTTTTTCCTCTGCCGCTGTTTTCCTGTGGCAGGTGGAACAGCGAAGTCCCGAATGGGTCCTCAGTTTATCATGTTAAGCAGGTGACTTTTTTTCAAGCATCCCATGCCCTTCAGTTCTCCAGCCAGGTTTGGTGCATGTCACATATATCACATCCCACCCTATTATCTGAACAAGCAATCAGATCATAACCTGTTGAAAAAAATCTATTTATTAGAGAGATCAACAAAGGCTCAAAACAAATGTCTTCTGTGCCTCCTTTCTTCCCTCTCGGTCTGTGTTTGCATTTTTCTTTTATACATCCCAGCATGAAACAGTAACACATTACAGCACAAAGCAAAACCCCACTTATCTAATCTTGAGTATAATGTGGGGTAGGCTGTGTGTAGGAGGGGGGCTGCAGCCGGAGCCACGAGCGGGAGCGGGCTGGCAAAGCACACTAGATCGCTGCAGATACGGATTGAGTGAGACAATTGAACCAATTATACTATTCTGGAGACTTCAATGAGATCGGAGAGCATTTCCTGAGCTTTGGTAGAAGTAATCAGCATTCCTATTCATCTCAGCTCCATTCTGCCTGTGCTATGCAGAATGGAGCTCCTCCACTCGTGGCCCTCGGACAATTCCCTGGCACACTTTGCCTGAGCCAGGCTCTCCTATCTTACTCTTTGTCCTGGTCAGAATTTAAAAATTGCTAATTACTTCCCCCCACAAATGCTTGTAATCATTTTACTTGAATGAAAAATATTTTTGAGTCTTCCACTGAAATGTTTGGCTCTGTCTGGAAGTGGCTGGTTTTCCACCTGTGTAATCACTGCATTTCAACAGCTGATGGAGGGACCTGCAAGTCAAACCTGAAGCTGGTGGGTACATTACAAAGTGCTTTGTAACACTTTGGGTGAGAGGAAGCGGAATGACCTGTGCTGTTTCTTTTTAGCACCATTTAAGCTGTAAAATCAGCCAACCAACTCTCTTCCAAATGTTGGCTGCTGAGATTGACTGCAGTCATGAAGATAACAGGGGAAGTATTTTTCTCTTAAGTCCACAGCTGTCCTAAATCAGCCAGGGGATCCTGGAGGGCTCTGAGCGCATCGGAACGCTCAGCATCCCAGCCAGGGACATAAAGACACCAGGCAAAATGTCACTTGAAGTGTTGCCTCTTCTTTAGCAGTAACTCTGCTCCATAAATGCAATTGATCTCCTGAGAGAGGAGGGATTTCTTCAGCAAATGCAAGCTTTGTGGGGAAAAATATACGAGCTGTTGGGTATCTGTTCCTTCTGTATGTGCTCCATATCCAAGGCCTCCAAGTGTCACAGCAACCATATGGGATCTGGCATTGCTGTGTACAGGGTTACTCACTCTGCATTGTGCTGCTTGGTTGAATTGAAGTTGGTCCAGATTTAAAATCACTGCAAGGACTTATTGCAATGTGAACAGAGCAGTGAGAGTTGAATTTTTCTTTAATTCAGGTTTTTTAGTACAATATTGTTCCTGCTGTCAGATCTGTGCTGGATCATGCATTGTAATCAACATGAGCAGGAAGTTTTGGTTTAACCACGTGTAAGTCCTGCTCTATCTGGGCTGAGAAGCTGCTGGAGCATCTTCAGCTATTTTGCAGGAGGGGCTGGGGGAAGAGCATGTAATGGTGGGAGTTTTACAAGTGTCTAAAAACAGAAGCTTATAATGAAAGTGCTTCCTCAGCCATAACTATAGCGTGCTGGTGTAATTGGAATGCTGAGTGGTGTGCTGGGTTTAGGAAGGTAATAAGAACTGCAATCAGTATTAAATAAAATGTATCTTCCTTTAGGGGAAATAAATGTATATTAAATCAAATATTCATGAATCCAAGTTAGTCTTCATACATTACACAAACAGTTTTTCAAAAATGCAGCAATCCAAAGGCTGGGTGTGATGTGTGTAAAGGAGAGGGATTAGCTTTGAGCGTGCCTGTGGGGTGAGGAAGGGCCTGCCTGGTCACCACCTGAAGGGACAAAGCTCTCAGCTCCAGTGAGGTCTTACCTGAACATGCTGGTCTAAATTGTGCAAAAGTTTAAAAGAAGTGAAACTGCTTATTTATAGTATTTATCATCTTCAACAAAATCTGACATCCATGTGAGCCTTTCAAGAATGGAAACCTAAAAAGGGAATGGGTTCCAGTTCAGGTATTTCAGTAAATGTTGTCTCTGTTACCAAGGGCAGGATTCAGAGTATTCACTTTCCTGTCCTCAGGATAGCTAACTCCTGTAAAGTCGTGTATCCTGCCCTAACACACCCAGAGGGGAGGGAGAGCTTCCTCCAGGAGAGGCAAAGCAGAGCATTCCCTCCCCTGCAGCCTCCAGCCCAGCTGAGGACTATCTTGCTGGCCACACTCTGTGATGTAGGAAAAAAATGTGAAAGATGCCAGGTTGGTACCAACACTGAGTGTGGATAACACACACTTGTGAGAGCTCAGACTCCTCAGGGGTGGGATGGCTTCCTGCTTCTCACTTAGAGGAATCCTCTGTGCCACCGTGGTACGGTGCCATGCTCGGCTCTGAGAAATGTGTGTGTTGTTTGTGACAAGGGCTCTCTAAGCTTCACAGCCTCAGTCTGGGTTTCAACACAGTGTGGTGCCAATTTGGTTAAAAGTGTGGGGTTTAAGGTAATTTGATTTAGTCCCTCTCAAGTCAGGCTGTGCTGTTAGCTAGCATCTGTATGTTTAGGAGCCAAGGTAGTAAAAGTTCAGGTTGGTAAAAGTAGTGACAAACCTGTAGTTGTTTCCAGAAGAGTTTGTTAGTTTAATCAAATTGGTCTTATCTTGAGTTGTGTCAGCAAAATTCTTCTGTGCAGTTTATGAAATGTCAGTGCTTTTATCCAACAGCTACAATCAATTTGCTGTTTGATAAAATAAGCAAACACCTCTGAGCTGCATCCTTATCCCTGTCTGTATAAACAGAGGGGCAGGGATGCACAGGGACAGGTTCTGTTACCTTCCTGGGGCGAGGAGGGTTTCATTCCTGAAGGCTTCCAAAATAGCTGCACACAGCTGTGGAGAGAGGGCTAATTTGTGTCATTTGCTGAAACCACTGGGCTCTTCTTCCCTGCTTGGGGAATTATTGATTTTATTACTCTCCGACCTTACATGTGTCACTGTCTTATGCATGCTGGCCTGTAGGAAGTGCTGTCTACTGATTCACAGCTGAAGAATAATTTTATTTTATTTGTGATTACTTGCCCATTTTTGGCTCATCAGCCATGCACTCTTGTTCTTTCTGCCAGGCTTAAATCTTCAGGAAAAATGTACATAATGATTAAAAAATACCAAAAGGAAATCTACCCCCTTTCCTGCCACTGTTCCTCCACACTGCTGCAACCCAAATACTTTTATTCATTTTGGTGCAGGAGGAATGTTACTCTGTGTAAAGACTTGTCACTGTCCCATTGATTTCATTGTCTGGGTGTCTTCAGTTTTCTTGGATCTCTGTAAGTCAGGGAGTGGGGAATATGATTGCAGATATCAATACATAAACATGCAACCCTATTGAAGGGCTGTCAGGCTGAGTGAAGCAGACAGGGGTTGCTGCATGTTATTGTGCAGCTTCCCTGCCAAAAAACTCAGTCCCTGCTTTCAGGAGTGGAGGGGAGATGAGCAGAGATGCTGTTAGGGAGGAGGGGTGGCCATAGGGAGGAAATATATGGAGCATCTACTAGAGCTTGCATGGTACATTAATTGTCTGTAGCTTTTTTCCTTTTCCTTCTCAAAGCAAAATTAATTATGGGGAGGTGATGTTCCTTTAATGAACATCATTTAATTTAAAAAATGGACAAGTATACTATCATTAGGTCTCTTACTTAATGTAGTGTGTTTTCTTAAGCTAAATTTGGTTATTGTTGCATTGTGGAGGTGAAGAGAATTCCCTTTCTCTCGGATCCGAGAGAGGAGAGAGCATCTTGGCTGCTGAGCATCGCTTATAAACAGGGAGTCCAATCTCTCTTTGCCTGTGGGGGACACTGCTTGACCGCTTATTGCATATTTGATCAGTTTATTTCTGGATCTCGGAGCCTCCGATGGATGTCAAGGTGACAGTCGGGTTCAGATTAATTGGCAGGGGAAGAATGGGAAGGCAGGGACGTGCAGTGCCTGCCGTGCCGGGCTCCCAGTTTGGAATGAATCCCCCGCTTGCCCTAAAGTACACAAAGGTACCTGGCGCTTGCCTGGAAGTGCTGGTGGGCTGACAAGAGCTTAATAACATCACTGGAGAAGGGTGGTTTTGGCTTTGCCCAGCACTAGTGAAAATAAGCTCATCTACAAACCACCTCTGCTCCTCTTTCCACTGCCACTCTTCATCAGCTGAACAATATAAACAGGCTGAGCAGTGCCACGGCAGGGCTGGACTCTGCCAGGCAATCCAGGTCAGAGGGGTACCAGCATCACCCCACTGCACCCACCCTGCAGCTCCCCCCCTTTAGCAAAGGGCACAGAAATGAAGGGCTTCAAAAATAATGTCAAAAAAGAATGAGAAGTCCATGCTTTAATTAAAAATACAAGCAGCGAGTCTGTAAATCGAAGCAACTGGCAGTTGCTTTGGTTTCAGGTGTTCTTTGCTGTCACATGGAATCGTGGTTCTACAAGGTTAATCTTAAAATTAAATAGGTGATACCTATTAAGAACTGTGCTCTTACAATTGTAAAATCAAATGCTCTGCTAAAGACAACTTCAAACATGNTTGTAAAGATCGGATATGGCATTTCTGGTCTGATTTGTGGCTATCAGCACTTTATACAAAGGATGATTCTTCATATGTGTGTTATCTTTATTTTTAAATAGGCTTTTTAGGAAAAGCCAGAACTTAAATTTCAATGGATGAAATAGGAGCTATTCCATATAAATGGTTAGGAAAGAAAAATCAAAACACCCCTGTACTGAATTGCTGCTGAAGGTTTTTGGCAATATATTTGAAGGCCACAGAGGAAGACCTCAAAGGTGCAATACTCACTTTTAGTGTTGCTGCTGGGGCTCCCAAGCCTTTGCAAAAGCCCATTCTCACTTGCTGTAAAGGATTTTGGATCAGATAGTTGTTGCTGTGCTGCCAGACCAAGCACCCTGATTTTCAGCTTGTTGTTTTCCTTTGGCATTGAGTGGCTGTTTGTAAATGAGCTGTTGGTGACACCTGAGTGACTGTGTTTTACTTGGTATTTTATTTTTGCCTTGAAGATTTTTTTGGATGATTTAGCTTACATATGTGGGTACAGAAATACCCACTCTACCCCTCTTTTTATTTTATACAATATACAAGTGCTGCATGTTGTTTGCTCCCACTGTCGAGGGGTTATTGCATTTGTCATCTCCTTTGCCATGTGGGGTGAGATGCAGCGTTTGTTGATATACAGGAGAACTGGCACTTCCACATCCACGAAATGATGTACTTTAGGAAGTCATCCAAGGTGAAAAGTGCTACGTAAGGGTAAAATGTTATATGCCTGAAACAATGTCTGTGAGCAATGATCATCTCAAGCGCTCACCTCCGCAGGTCTGAGGTTTTGCCACCCAATCTCCTGTGCTCAGATTAACTTGGGAGTATTAAACACATGCCCTGTGCTGGCTACTTCCCTGTTATCTGTTCTGTGTGTTCTGAGCACAGAAATGCTTGCTCCTATATACTAAAATGGGATTTATTTTTTTTTAACCTAAAGAGAAGTGTATTCCATTGTTATTACCTTCATTCCCAAGCTGTGTTTATACTCTGATAACTGCCAGCCTAGTTTCCAGCAACAGCTGCCGATAGAAAAGATTACCTCTATATTTTGAGCATTTTATTGACTTTTTCAATAGCACTTTTCTGTTATTTGCCATGGCTGGAGGGTCTGACCATGGGGCAACGTGGCCAAGAGGTACCAGCACTGCTTTCGCTACCCCAAGAGGCAGCACTGCTGTCTGTCTTAGAGCTCTCAGCTTTCCCAAATTTGGGTTACCAGGGAGCAACTTTTATTAAGTTTGGGCTCTTGACCCATCTCTTTGTGGAGCTTGAACTTGCCACATCATGCACATGTGAGGGGAGGGAGTTTGTGTATGCACAGTGAGCTTTGTGTGATGTGCAGATGTCTGTGTGGAGCAGGAGCTCCCTGCCTGTGTGGTTGGGATTTGTTTTTGTTTTTCATGCTGTCAGTAGTTTGTTTTTAGTGCTGGTCTGGGGAATACTTTGTTGACCAGGCTGTGAGAGGCTCAGTTCAGCTCCTGGTGTGCATGCAGGGCACAGACAGGGCTAATCCCCTTAGTGCAGCAGCCCCTCCAGCAGCAGGATCCTTCACGGAGCGGGTAACAAACGCTCCCAATTCTGCCAGTCCATGGGCAAACCCGTGCCCTTGGCTGAGCTGGGAAGAGGCACCGGGCTGGGTTGTGCAGAGCAGGAGGGCTGTGGCTGGCAGGGATTCTCCAAGGAAGAGAAAGCTGCTGGCAGCCTGGGCCAGGCTCTGCTGTCACCCATCGCCTCGGCGGGTGCTGGACGCCCCTCGCTCCCCCCACTCCCCTCTCTGACAACATCAGAGGGCGCTCTGTCATCTTCGCTTATTTTTAATCGTCATCGTTTGGTCTGGGCGGTGGGACTGGCGGTGTGGAATTCTGTGCAGCAGGCAGAGGACGGGTGCCAGCGCAGCTCGGCGCTCTGCCATCGCCCACCGCCCTCTCCCTGCCTGCCCCCGTGCCTTGTGTGCCGGGTTGTCTCGGGCTTTGAGGCAGTAAATCTTGTAGCATCGAGGTGAGGCTGCAGGCGGGGATTTTCCGAGCGGTTTGAGGGGGTGTGTGCCTGGTTTCAGCACGAGCAGCGTGTCTAAATCCCCTCACAACTCTGGGCTGGTGAGGAGGGGAACCCTCAGCCGTGCTCTGCCCCTGCACATCCCGAAGGAAACGTGCTCACCTTGTCAGTGCTGTGGCGTGGGAGGTGCAGGATGAGCTCTGTGATCACCACTCGGATCAAAGCCCCGTGGCTTCTCTGGAGCGAGCAGGTCCTGAGGGGCAGGAGCAGCGCAGCCCCAGGGCTGTGCATGAGCTTAAATTCACCTCCAGCAATTCCTCCCGAGCGCAGCAATCTCCTTTGGCTCTAACAGTGTACTTTTTAGTTACTGGAGAAGGTTAAATAACTCTGCTGATCCATCCTCTTGTTAAGTGAAGGTAGCAGGGTGCCAACAATTAAAGAAGTAATTGTTCAATTGGTTCTGCAATAATACTCATTGATTCTTTGTTTGAAGTGATTCGCTTTTCAATCCTCCTGCATTTAGAGATCTTGTTTCACCTGTGTCAAGGCAAGTTCAGGAAACCTAATTAACTGGGTTTTGTTTTTTATAATTAGGTCCCTAAAATAATTCATAGGTGGTGTTAATAACCCCATTTAAAAATCTATTAAGCTTTTGGAAAAGTTGGACAGAATCCTCTGTGCTGATTTTTTCTTTTTTTTTTTTTTCTTCACTCCTCCTTTTCCCCTTGGAGATGTGGTGCTTCTTCCTTTTACAGCGCACTAATTAAAAACAGTAGGATTATGGTGGGAAATAATATGCATGTGAGGTTATCATCCACAGGGCAAGAGGAGGCTGCCGCCCCTCTCCCCCCGCCTCGCTCCAAGGTACACTCTACATCTTTAGCGCGAGCTGGCAGAGTTCATTAAAGGACAGATTGCCTGTGCACGCTGCAAGGACCCTTGGCATTTGCGAGGCTGCAAGCCGGGTCCAGAAGGGAAACGACAGGAAGAGATAATCTGCGGAAAACGCCGGGTTTGGATCATCCGCTGCGACTCCTAAAAGGCAGCTTTGCTTTTACGGGAGACCCTCCCCAAAAGGCAGCCTGCAGAGAAGGGGGGGGTTTACACACTGAAGCGTTTGTCCCGCTCCGCTGCAGCCCCTGCCCTGCCCAGCTGGCCCTGCCGAGCCCCTGGCGGCTCTGCTGGCACGGCGGCCGTGCCGGGGCTGTGCCGGCCCCGCCGGCCCGCGCCGTGGGGAGCGCTGGGGCAGCCAGAGCCCGCCCGCTCCCCGCGCTGCACCTGAACACGCGTTTAGACTCCTTTTAGCGGGAGCAACGAACCAGCTGCCCCATTTTACAGGAGCTGGTGACCGGGGAGAGGCTTCCGCTGGGTATTTTCTGCCCTCCGCTGGAGCCCTCTCGGAGCAGTGCGGAGGGAACTTTGTCCCTCCGTGCCGCTGGCTCCGCTGCCAGCTGCGAGCGGGCCGGCTCCCTTAGGCTGCTGGAGCAATAGGGAATCGTGTGCCCTTTGGGATGCCAAGACTGTCTGACACGGATCCTAGGAGGAATTTAAAAGAAATGCTGCCTTGTGGCTAATGCACAGGCATATGCCAGCATTGGGCCCCGGGAATGCTTTGTCCTTCCTCCACTTACAGAGTTGCTTGAGTGTGTACAGTTATCTCAGTGACATGATGGAATTCCATGGGATGTACACTTACCTGGTGGATGGTCAGTGGGATTGTGGGGGCTTTGTCTTGGAGGGCGGGTCCTGCTGTTCTCCCTGTGCAGGGAATGTACAAATTCCAAAAGGAGACATAGGAGGAGATCTAGTTAAACCTGGTATTACCTGCAAGGGCTGCTCTTGGCATCCTCAGGGAGCGTTGCAAACCATTTTTTGCCTGGCAGAGCTGAGCTGGTGGCTCAGAGTGCAACATGACCTTCTCTGTGGGCTCTGAGGCGTGTCGCGTGTCCCGAGCAAGATAGAAGAAAGGCATTTCTTCCCCACGACCACATTTTCCTCCTGAAAGTCAAAATGTAAATTTTTTTATTACCCCTCATGAATGTGACAAAGTCCTACTTAAAAATGTAAAGATTCTCATCTTCACATGCACCATAAAGGCCTTTGTGTTCCACGTGAAGCCTCCAGACTGTTGATTTATTATTGAGCTACAATGGCTGGAGCAGGAGAGCAAAGTTAAATCTACAAAAGTGGCTGATGTGACAAAATTAACAGTTGTCAGCAGTGGAGAGGAGAAGCGACTGAAGGCGAATGTTAATACTCAGTAGAGTGTGGTGTGGAGAACTGAAGTTGACTTCACACTCCAGCTGGAAAAATCTTTCTGCAACACCTTGGATGGGGCAAGAGGGGTGTTGGGGACAGGGCAAGGGGGATGCTGAGGATCTGAATTTGGAGGCAACAGTGCTGGGAAGAAGCTGCAAGGACAGCACAGCCTTCCTGGTGGGAGAGATGGCACTGGAGGGTGACAAACCCCATGGAGTTTTGTCCTGTCAGACCCACTTGCTCCCACGGGGTGGGATTCTTTTCTTAGAGATGAATGATTGCTGTACAGGGGGACTTGGGCAGTTCCCATTGGTGTTTGTGGCAGTTGGGTTTAAGAGAGAAACAAAGGAGAATTTTAGGCTCAGACAAGGAAGACAGTTCAGGAAAGAGATAAAAGCAAGCTTAATTTTTCAGTTTGAGTCCAGCTCTGGGCTCTTGATGTTGTTTTTGAAGCTGTTATTTTTCTGAACCAACAGGAGGGGAATATCTTGAAAGTGGAGCTGAGATTTTGGGGATGAGGTTAATTATGGGGTTATTTGTTATGAACTTCTGAATTGAGATGTTTTGCTGAGTGGGCTGAGTCTGAGATGTGCAGTGGGGAAATTGGGAGCCCTTGTCTAACAAAAGGGTGAATTGTGTGTTTGGGAAAATTGTTTATAGTGGCCAAGGGTTAAAGCAGTTGGAGATGTTTGCTGTCACATTGCAGGCATCTCTTTTCACCTTGACTTGCAGTTCTGGGCTTTCTTGTGTACAAATAGTTGTGCCATTCCAGCAGGCCCCTCTTGGGTTATTTGTGGTGTTGCTGGTAGGAATCAACCCTCGTAGTATATGGGAACTTTGCATGGTTTTTTTGCTAGAACAACTCTGATAAAACAAATCAGTTCCTAAATGGATATTCTAGAACCACACCACGCTATTTTCCAAACATCTTGGAAACAAAACACGTGAGAACTTTGGCTGACCCACCTTTTATTGGGAAGCATGGATCACAGTTGGGATGAAAAGCTCCTCACAAGACTCCAAAGCAAGACACTTCCCTCCTAATCCTGTCCAGAAAAAGGAAAGAGGTTGACACAAGATGAATTGAATTACATTGGCGAAAACTGCATCATTAGAAGAAGCTTCTTCTTGCAAAATGCACAAATATAGCTGAATTCACAGATGCATTTTGGTCTTCTGCACCAGGAGTATTTGTCATCTCAGAAGAAAGTAGAAGAGGCTTGTTCTTCAATGCCTGGCATGTCACTACATGCTGTGAAGTGCAAATAGAGGAAGAAAAATTAACACATAAAAGAAATGTACTGTTTCTGCAGGAAGATTAGCTAGTTAAAGATGAGGGAACTGGCTTTTTAATACAAAAAAAATAAGAGAGAAACAAAACAGCAGCAGAAAATAGCATCTTAGTTTTGCTTTGCTGGGGAAAAAATAAGCATATTTTATATTGCAACTTTGAGTGCTCTGAGCTGGAGGAGATAAGACTTTGCATGAGAGGGAAAAATACTTCCTAGAAAGACATAAAGCTGGAAGAATCCTGCAAACCCTTTTGTATTTACAGAGCTGTAGTTCTCAAATGAGCACCAACTGCAAGTGTGTGTGACTGTAAGGAAGGAGGGGAGAGGAGGAGCTGAGTGCTGTTGCATTGCATGCACGGATTTCTCCCTGGAAAAGCACCCCTGCAGGTTGTATTCCCTCCTCCTCTCCCCTACCCACTTACGTGAATAAAAAGAGGGTCTCAGACTACTGCTCAATTGTGTAAACATATTGAGTGTGAAAGAAAATTATCTAATTATTCTGTGATGAGGCACTATCAAATACTTTAGATCCATTGTGGGTCTATTTCTTGCCTTTGTTTTGTTTTTGAAAAGGATTTTGAAGGCTAATTGACTTCTTGACTCATCCCTTGATACTATCAGCCCTTATGGATTTAGTTGACTTCAGGGTGAGTTTGTGAGGTTGAGTAGGATTGGGACTCTGAAGAGTAGAAGCCTCTCAGTGGCTTATGTTTCCAAAAATCTGTGTGACTTAGAGGAACAGTACTTGCTTTGGGTTTGGTCAGCCAGGATGAGGAGATATCAGGTAGTGGAGCAGTGCTGAAGGAAGCAGCAGGGAAACTAATGTGGAGTGTTGACCTTGGTCTTTAGAAAGTAAACATGAGACAAGCAGTGTTGTAGCATTTAAGGTGAGTTGCCTTTTTTAAAAATCTTCCTTACCTTAAAAAATGGATTCTGATCGTATTGCACATTATGGGTTGGTTTTGTTCTGTGGGTGGTCAGTCCTTCAGGCTGCACATAAGCTGTGGTGTGAGGTTGGTCCTTGCAAGCACAGAGCAGAGACACGCTGTGATTCGGTTGTGTGTGTCCTCCCTGGGCCCTTGAGAATCACTGCAAGGGGTGCAGAACTCTCCACCCTCTGCATCCTGATGCTGGAAAAGGAATGAGCAGAGGGTGGTGCTCATCTTTCTCCTGTCCCTCTGGGAGTGCATTGACTTCTTGAGGTGTTGGATGTCCAGAGCCTCTGTGGCTGAGGTCCAAGGCTCTCAAATGTTAACCATAAAATGCTTCTACCACCACACATCTGAGGGAAATGTTAAGCCGGGCTCATTAGCTTTCTGCATTAATGTTAGCAGTGAAGGTTCTGCAGTGGTTTCACTCCAGAACACTTGTGTGTTGCTTCCCAGGAGCTGTTTGAAGTCCTGATAAAGGTGTCTCAGAGCAAGGAACACTCACAAGGCTTCTGTCTTTATTTTCAGGATTAGGTTGTATGTTTCCATCAGAGATTTTTCTGAGCGAAGCAGGAGAGGATGGTAGGACCAGGGAGCTTCTCTGACTGTGAAATGAACAAAATGCTCAGCTCTGGTCCAAGAAAACAGATGCTAGCTTTCCTGAGTGAAACCCATCTGGTGTAATCCCAGCAGCTTCTAGTTACGTCAGTGTGTTCTGAGAGGAGAAAGGCTTTGCACCTGAGCAGCAGCTTGGCCTGTTGATAAACTAGGAAGAGGGAAGTGACTTTCCAGCAGGAAGATTCAGGCTGGTGGGGCTCTGGTTTAAAGGGAAGTGGCTGGGCACAGGCACATCCTCTTGCAGGAGCAAGGTATTACAAGGTGCAGTTTGCTCCTTCCCCTTTGGAGACCCGGTTAATTGTGAGGAAATAGCCCCCTGCCTTTATCTGCTGCATGTTGTTGTGTGGTTGGCATCTGTATCGCTGCTGTGCAGACCCTGGAGGTGGCAGTGGCCAAAATGTCCCAGCTCCACTGCTGTGTGCTGAGTTGGACATCTCAGCCTCCTGGTGATGCTGCATCCAAGGGATGCTGATGGTGCCTGTGAGGGGTGTGAGCACACAGGGCTGATTTGGTAGTGTAAGGCTGCTCTCAGAGGTCAGTGGTTGGGGATTGGAGGCCAGGTGATTAAATGAGGCTTATTTTGGATCACAGCAGTATCCCTTTTTACTCCGCAGTCTGTAAAGTAAAAGGCCACCCAAGCTTGTTCCCTTTAGACCTCCTCTCTAAGCCTGAAGGGTAGACTTTAAGCTCTAGTCTAGCAAGACTTCTCAGTTTCCCTGCTCCCCACATCCTGACACAACAGAACCACTGCCTCATCCTGGCCCCAGTGTGATATCATGCCTGAAGTCTGGTTTTTGCAAGGCAAAGGGCACAAAGGGGCAAGGGAAGACTTGCTTGAGACCTCCTGGCAGTCGCTTTTAATTGCAAATGGTGTGATTTTAAAAGCAGGGGAGGGAGAGCCCTTGCTTGAGGCTAGGGAGCAAGAGATTGAAAGCTTGCTGCTGTGGTCATCGGAGGTGAAGAATAAGTCATAAGTGATCCAAGGGCAAAGGCCAAATATAGACTGATGGCTGCTTTGTTCCCCGCAGCCTTGGGAAGGACCTTGGTGCTGCACTGTGCTGGAGGCGTCTGTGGGCTTAACCCTTCCCTGCCCAGCTGACACACAGCAGATTCCAGCAGTGGCTGCTCTGTGCTGTTGGTCTGGGTGTTGGCCTCCAGCAGGGCTGTTGGGTCAGGCGTCTCTTGCAGAAGACCAAAACCTATAGAGAATTTCTGTGGGAGACAGCAAGGAAAATAGGAGGCTTTTTCTTCCAGTTGCTTAAGAAAACACGTGTGGTCATGGTTCTGAAACTTCTGTGACTATTTGCTTCAAAATGTCCTATGGGAAATAACTTTTTTGTCCTTTTCCTAGGCAAGTTCATATATTTGCCTCCACTTATCTTAAAATGAACACCATAAAGTTAGGAATAAACCTCATGGTAAACTCCTCAGAAGTTCAAATTCCTGCACAAAAGGCTTTGCTTTTGATATAAGTCTTGGATGGTCACAATCCCCCAGTGTGACACTGTCTTGCCAGGACATGATCAGCAATTCCTTGTAACCTGATGGGTCAGGTCTACTCTCGTTTAGCTTTTTTTTTCCCCTCTTCCCTGTCTTTGTCAGCCTTTCCTTATACCAGTGTACAACACAGATATTCCCAAATACACAGTAACAAAGTCTTGCACAGAGCCTTTAAAAGCACAAGCTGCTTGAGTTCTATTAAGAGACACCTGGTGACACGTGAAAGCTGGGCAGGGCTGGTCCACCAGATCACCTCCTTTCAGGGGATCAGGTAATGACATGGACACAATGCCCTCCTCCCCCAGTCCTGTCTTTCCCCTCGGAGCATGAAACTGGGACAGAGGAACCGTCCCCAAACATACTGGTGTGGAGAACAGACTTGTCTCTGTTGGGCTGACTGCCTCCCAAATGCTGCCCCGTTCCTCCAAGTGGAGCACTCGTGCTGAGTCCAGGTGCTGTCCCTGCCCTGCTGGATGGCTTTCTGCAGCTGGCACGGCCGGCACCCATCCGTCACTGTCCCTGGTTAATGCTCAAGCTGGCTGTGGCAGGCGGCCAGCAGCCGTGATATGATCTTCCTGAGGAGAGGAGCTTGTTGGCTTTGTAGCTCCGCTTGCCGCTCCTCCCCCTCCCTGCTCCAAATGAAGTGTCTTTCATCTTTCAAAGAAAGTGTAAAGAAAGCAATTCCCTTAAAATATCTGAGCTGGTGCAAACAGTACTGCGGGCTGGCTGCAGAATTGGCTGATCTTAAAAGTGCAGGAACTTGCAGTGGAATGGGGTGCTCTGACACAGGTTTTCCTGCTGGAGTCCCCTTGGCATCCTCCTGGCCATTTCCCATGGGATACAGCACAATCCCACCTGAGGTGGGACACTGACGTGGCTCTTGGTTTGGTGTCACCTGAGCCATGGGTGTAGTCCCACTCTGCCTCAGTTTATCCTTTTCCTCCAATTTACAGATGGTAAAAATTCTTCAGCACCGGGATTTGTGCATTATTGCAGTGGGAATGTGTAGGGCTGGGAAAGAGCAAATCTCACAGCCCGAGAGTGAAAGGGAGCTGGGATCCAGTTCCTTCCAGGTGCTAAAATTCATTTTACTTCCCATGCAAGTGAGGCATCACTGTGCTGGGAATTAAGTTTATTCTTATCTGCATTTTTTTTTTTTTTTTTTTTGCTGTGGCAATTCCATTGTGGATTATTTCTTACAAGTTCAACCCATTGATTTTTTTCTGTACCAAAATTATCTTGGCATCAGTTTCACTGAAGTTTAATGGAGGTGCATTAGAGAAAGGGAATGCTTTAGCCCATTATCTTCCAGGAGAGGCAGTGGCAGGATTTTCCTCAGTTTTTTTCTCGGTTCCTTACCAGGCAGACCAGAGGCTGGCTTCTTGTGTGTTTAAAATAATAATAAAAAAAAGACCCTTTAGCTTCTAGATGGGGGTCAGCAAGGGGTACAACAATGTGAGTGCACACTTCTTTCCCTTCCCTGCCTCGTGCTGACGGGATACTTTGGGAGCAAGAAAGCTCTTTAGGGAAAAAGCAGCGCACGCCTCAGCCCGTCACCGAGCCCCGGCACTGCTGCGGCAGCCCTGTGCCCTGCATGCATTATTGCTCAAATCAAAGGAGGAATCGGCAAGAGGAATGTTTAACTGGAGCCTGTGATCCTCAGGTGTGACACTGGGGCCCCGCCACAATGAGATGCACAGTCATGCTCTCTCCGAGACGCAGGGTTAAAGATTTGCTTGGGGCCAGTCAATAGCACGCACTGAGTATCTTCCTCAAGAATGTGTCTGCTCTTTTCCTGCCTCCAAGTAGCAGCACTTGAGTCTCAGTCCCCTACTTGAATCACTGCACTATCTCCACTTCATCAGAAACCAGAGTTGAGTCTTTGATGATTGTTGTGACTCACGGTGTCACAGAACTACTTACCCTGTGATTTCAACTTTAATCACTGATCCACTATCTATAGAGCTGCCTGTGGAACAGTTCAAATTGTAATTATAGGAAGCTCATCTGCTGCAAGCCACAAAGCAGGCTTTACCATATGCCTTTAAAGGTGAACTGATGTCATGATGAAATAACTGTGTTTTGCTGCAGATTGATACCACTGGCTGGGAAGTTAACATACAGCATGAAAGCTCTGACATTTTGTACGCCACACTATCGCTCTCTGAGTCATGTTAACCTAACATTCCCTGTTGTTTTACAAGGGATCTGCAGGTAACTGGGAAGCGTCCTCAGATGCCTAAGGATGGGGAGGGGGTGTGGTGCTGGGGAAATGTGCTGAGGTGGGTTATGGAGCTGTGCAGTGGTACCTTTGTAACACAGGCTCAAGAATATGGATGTGTTTTCTTCCTTTGCCCCTTGCCTGACCTTGACGTTTATTGTGGTCTTTCTTTCTCTGCTTTGAAAGGTATTTACTAATTTTCTTTTTTAGGGTTACTGCTGTCTGTGTCCATCTCAGAAATCTTTTCCTAGGGGCTGTTTTCTATCTCCCCTTTCCCAAGAGCTAAAAGCCCTGGCAAAGCTCTGCCCTGTACTTATTGTTTCCCAATTTACTAATGAGAGAATATTCATACTCTGGAAAGCTCAGTGGTCATACAGGGCAGGATGCATATTGCAGGGAAGTGACTTGACCAAAATCTTAGTCAAAGTCCAGCACCTCACTCCTCAAAAACCTGTGAGAGAATGCCAGAAACCTTGGCAAAATTACCTTGCTCTGAACACATGCCATAGGAAGCATTATTTGCCTTCTCAACAGCAAAATGGGAGCTGCAAGGCATAAGGCAGCTGAGAGACCTTTTTTCCAAGGTCTGTGAGGGAGTTTGGAGTGGCCTCCCAGTCTTTCTCCAGCTGTGTAAAGCACAGCTCAGGCTGAGACATCTCCTGTTCCTTGCACCTGCAGTGTCCACTTTGATGAGGAGCAAAGTGGAGACAGCAGAGTTTGCTGTGAAAAGGTCTTTCAAAAGCCTTCAAGAGGAGTGAGCAGTGATGCTGTCAGGGAAGTGGTAGGGGTGGTTGTCCCCCTAAACCTTTGCTCACCTCCTCCTGGATGTGGCTGCATTTCAGTAGTGACCCATTTGGAGGAATGTTTGGGAGCTCAAAGGATCTATGTAAGTCCAGCCCAACCTTCTCCCAGTATATTCTCTGTCTACTGCTGTTCTCCAATTAAGCATTTGACATAAAGTAGGGAAATGAGATCTGCAAGTCCAAAGTTGACAACCTCTCATGACTCCTGGACATCCAGCTCTCTGCCTGTGCTTCACTGCTGCTCCTTCCTCCTGCAACTGGTCACATAAAGATAAGTAACGAAGATGGTTTTATTGCAAGCAGCTGGGGAAAATCACGTTGCTTCAGTTTCCATAAAATAGCCGAGCCTCAGCTTTTTTATCCTGCCCATTCGCACATCCACTATAAAAGGGACATCAGTTATAAACATTTCCTGTTTGTGCATACAGTCTTCCAGTGCTTATGATGTATAGACTGACAAAAGGCTTAATGCTTTGAATATATAAAACACAAGGCCTGTGCAATGGAGGGTGACAGTTGCCCTTTAATGTTCTGCTTTTTAAAGATCAGGGTAGAGTTCAGAAAGCATAGTCATGAGGTTTAATGATTTAATGGGGACGACTGGGGAGCAAAAATAGTTACTACACCCTGGGGAAAAGTGGTTCCTCATACATATTACTTTAGCCTAATGGCCTATGAATGCTTCCTCTGTGGCATAGGAGGGTGTCACGGTACATAGACTCTATAATACTGAATGGGTTGATTAAATGCATATTAAACAATACTAAATTGGAAAAAAAAAGGCGCCACCAACTGTATTTATTCTGTTCTTAGAAAATGTTGTTACTCATTCAATTTCATTTGTGATATTATTATAATTTTCCCCCCATTTCATGCTCGTCACAGAGCGAGGGAGCCAAGTGTAAACACCGTTGATGGATCGGAGGTGGCCGAGTTCTCTCCTCGCAGTGGATGGGGAGGTGGGGTAGAGGGGCTGAGCAGCTCCAGCACGTTGGAGATGGCTGCAGGTGGCATCTTCTGAAAGTGGCAAACAAAGCATTTACTCACACTCTGGCTCTTGTCTTGCCCCCCTGCTGGGACGGGTCCCTGTCCTGTGCTTTGTTTTGTCCGCCCTCGTATCTTCTGTGGTGCCTCGGCCGCGTAACTCGGCAGCGCCGCCTCCCCGGCACCCCATAAATGCTGTTTTATGTTATCGAACCAAAGTCACAGTTGAGTTGAGGAGGGGAATGGCTCATCCTTCCTGCGCAGATGGGGCCGAGGGCGGCCCCCCCAGTTCCGCTGCGCTCTCGGCGGCCGGGCTTCGCTTCCGCTGCCTGACCTTGCCTCTGTGCCGGGTCCCTGCCCGTGACTGTGCGGAGTCACACCGGGACAGGCTGCAGGGGCAGCCGGGCCCTTCGTAGGCACTTTTCAAGCAAATGTAAACACTCCCTCCAGCAGCACTTTCAGCTGTGTTTTCAGGACAAAAAAACCCCACAAGGGCATGTGCATATGCTGTTGGGAATATCTCCCGGTTTGGAATATCTGTGCAAACTCACCATTTTCTGGACAGATTGTTTTTCTAATCACGACCTGTTAATACTCTGTGAATTATTAGAGATTATAAGACATCTGATTAACTCTGATCTTCTTGGAAATCAACTGACAGTTCTGCCCAGGTATTTCTATACCACAGTATTGTCTTGTGTAGGATATGTGTTAATTATCACCTGTATTTCATCTCTGACATGTATATTCCCTCCCAAATCTTGTTACCTTGATGAATGAAGTATCTTCTTTTCTACAGCTCTTCCACCAACATGGATTTGGTGTTTTCTTTTTCCTTTTTACTGCTTCAATCAGTTGCTTTATTCTGCACTTTGTAGTTTCAAACACAATTTACAGTTCACCACACTGCAGAAGTAGCTGGAGCACCGAGCAACCCCAAATTAAAGCGAGAGGAAAAATTGCCTTTGTAATAAGAACGGCAGTAGGGTTGCAACCAGCAGAAATAATAATTTGTCTGGAGGAAAAACAGCAGCTGGAAGGTGCAAGCAGAGGATTCTGACTGTCACCTAGGTCTAGAGGGTTTGTGGGGCTCTTAGAGGCAACTTTTATTCCTTTGTCATTGAAATCCTGCTGATTTGATGAGAACAGGGTTCAAATATTTGGTCACATCTGCTTTGTGAACTGCCCAGTGTGTTCTGGGAGTACGTGAATAGGAAAGGAAGAGTCTTTAAGGCAATCTAATGGTTTTGAAATGACAATGTCATAGGTTGCAGCTCCAACAATCTCTCTCAGATGTCCACACCTATTTCAAGTTTAGTCCTAAAAACTCACTTCGTATCTCTTTATTTTGAGCATAGAAATGCAGAATGGTTGGGGTGGGAAGAGACTTTAAAGACCATCCAGTTTCAACCTCCTCCCATAGGCAGGGACTCCTTCCTTTGTCAGTGAGCATGGTTGGCAACTTGTGTCCTCCAAACTTCTGACCTCTGTCTCTGCTGATACTTGTATGGCTTGAGCACCTGGCAGTGCTGAGGGAGGATCCCATGCTCCACAGGGAAAGCCTCCTTTACTGCCCGTGAAATTCCCTCAAACATAAACACTCATCCCAGCAGCCAAGGAATGGACCTTCTCTCCCCCTCCCAACAACTTATTATTGATGGAAACATTTTATAAATAAACATCTCTAGGTAACATATTCCATAAAATATCTAATTATAGATTATTGGATTGAACATTTCTTGCTTCAATTAAGTGATAGTTTTTTCCCCTCAGGAAGCCAGCTCAGTGCTCTTCCTGGGGAAATTATGTGTATTTATTCTATGTTCTATAGGCAATGGCTTTTTATGTTGTTAATAAATAAACTACAGTGCAGTGCTTTACCCTAAATAAAACTAATGGAGGTCAGGCTTTGNACCCCATTCATCCTCTGGGCAGCTGTTTGGGGCTTTAGATCTGAGGGCTTGATTTGCACCACTGCCAAGTTGGCAAGGTTTTCTCACAAATTTGCCTCTGAGTCTGAACCCCCTCAAAGTTGTTGGGCTTTGCTTAATTTAAATGCAGAGCTCAGGCTTTGACACATCTCTTCTAGCTCCAGATAGGTGCTGCAGCTCTGAGCTGAACCTTGGTCTGGCCTGAAAGGTGGTGGTGGTGCTTTGACTACCTACGAGCCACTTGCTCTGTCACAACCATAAAATCATCAAGGTTGGGAAAGACCTTTAAGATGGAGTCCAGCTATTAATCCAGCACTGCCAAGGCCACCACTAAACCAAGTTCTCAAGTGTCACATCTACACATCTCTTAAATCCCTCCAGGGATGGGAACCCCACCACTGCCCTGACCAGCCTATTCCAATGCCTGACAACCCTTCAAGTGAAGATGTTTTTCCACTCCTGTTCTTGTGTCACCCTCTCCCTGAGCAGTGTGTGAAGCTGGAGCTCAGACTGAGCTATCTGAAGGGACCTGAAACATGGCAAGTTGAGCTTCCAGGCTCCTCCTGGATTTGCATCAAGTCTTTGAGATGGGCCAGCCTTTGATTTACTGGTGCAGTGAAGGTTGCAGGCCAGTCTGTGGTGGTAGGAAGGTGTGAGTGTGGCTCTGGGCTCTCCTGCACCCACATCCTGAGCAGAAGGGGGGAAAGGCTGCAGCCCCCTGATTAGGGTTTTCTCTTGCTCCCTTACCTGCCATTTTAAACAAATGCAAATTAAAACCCTCCATCGGGTTGGTTCATTCCCTTCCTTCNTAAAAAAAAAAAAGGGGGGTGTGGCTTTTTTTTTTTTTTTTTTTTTTTTTTTTTTTTTTTTTTTTTTTTTTTTTTTTTTTTTTTATTTTCCTGATCAGATCTCTCCTGTCTGATGGTCTCACAGTCTTGGTACAGTGAACTTTGTGAGGAAGGAAATGAAAGGAAAAGGGAATGGGAGAAAATGCATAATGGCTTGGAGATCTGCATTCTTGTACCTCCCCCAGACCAGATGCCTTTAGATAGTAAAAAATAATAANCCAAGTTCTCAAGTGTCACATCTACACATCTCTTAAATCCCTCCAGGGATGGGAACCCCACCACTGCCCTGACCAGCCTATTCCAATGCCTGACAACCCTTCAAGTGAAGATGTTTTTCCACTCCTGTTCTTGTGTCACCCTCTCCCTGAGCAGTGTGTGAAGCTGGAGCTCAGACTGAGCTATCTGAAGGGACCTGAAACATGGCAAGTTGAGCTTCCAGGCTCCTCCTGGATTTGCATCAAGTCTTTGAGATGGGCCAGCCTTTGATTTACTGGTGCAGTGAAGGTTGCAGGCCAGTCTGTGGTGGTAGGAAGGTGTGAGTGTGGCTCTGGGCTCTCCTGCACCCACATCCTGAGCAGAAGGGGGGAAAGGCTGCAGCCCCCTGATTAGGGTTTTCTCTTGCTCCCTTACCTGCCATTTTAAACAAATGCAAATTAAAACCCTCCATCGGGTTGGTTCATTCCCTTCCTTCATGTAACTGATGTTATTGGATTTTTATGCAGCACATTACACCCTGAGCCATGTCTTCTACTATTTTGCTTTCAAATTGTATCTCCTGCCATTTGTGTCACATTTAAAATGCTAACAGTATAGAATGTCATTTACAGAATCGGGGCGTTTGCTGCGGAAAATTAATTTGACTTATTCCTTCTGCCTGTTCCTATCTCCAGGCCAATATTATGCTACTCATTCTACAAGAGTAATACTTAATGAATAGGACTATTAATAATGTCAAGGTCCATGGGGGTCTTATGGGTAACGGATAGGCGTAGACTGTAAGGGGGCAGTCACCTGACTTCGGTTAATGTTCCATGAAAATATCAGGCAGTGCAATGTAATTATGGAGCAGAGGATAGTAAAAAAGGCAGGGAACTTGGAGTTTCTTAAATATTTTTTCAAATTAGTCAGTGCTTTTTCGGTAATTTACCTGAACCTTTGTCAGACCAGGTGTGAAAACTGTTTAAAATTCCAAAGGAAAAACCAACAACTGGGTACCTAATTCATAAAAAGGGAATATGGCAGAGGAGTTTGCAGTGCTAGGCAGGGATTGTGTGTGTTTGGTGTGTGGGTAATGTCTGTTTGCAGGAAATAGGAATTGAGAGGAAAGGGGCTTTTGTTGTGTCTTGGGGCTGGTGTTTTGGGGTTTTTTACAGCTGTACGCGTATCTAGGGTTTGAAAAAATTAAAAAGTATTAGAAAAAAGTGAAATTAACATTTATGAGGGGGTAAAATTATGATCAGAAGAAACAAAACTCCTCTTGCTGCTATTTGTTGTGCTACTTGCTGTGAAAATTCCAGCCAGGATAGGATGAGGCCATGGCAGGGTGATGCTTGTTCTTCTCCCCACACTCAGAGCTGCCAGTGATGCAAATGCAAGTGTCAGAGTACATTGAGGGGTGAGGAAGGAGCTTTTAGGGACTAATTCTGCCCTTGCTAGAAGCATTTTTTTAAGCGTTATTTGATCATCTGATTTTTCTAAGGTACTTGTTTCCAAATCTGAGTGATGTCGGGATTATTTGGTATATTGGAGAAAGAAAAGGATAAGGAAATTGGCTACTGAAATGCTGCCTCTCAGAACAGATTTTCAGGTTTTGCTCTCATTTTTCGTAGTTACATGAGAAAATTTGGAGTGACAGCCAAATCTAAAGTGGACCTTTGGAGATCTGTTTAGTTTCAGGTACTTTTGGTTCCAATTCTCTGGGTGAAAACTGGATGCTGCCTGGCTCTGTTGCATCACTGTCTTGCTCTTGGGATCACTGAGGGAGCAGGTTGTAAAATTTGGCCCCTGATCTTCAAAAAGGAGGTGAAAGGCTGTGAAAAGGGTGGGTGTTATGCAGCAAAATCACCTTGAGTCTACTGCCATCCTTTCCTGAGGAGTCAAACACAGAGGCTGCCTGTGTGTTGAAATTCTGTTAGGAAAACAGAGGTGGTGAGCCAGGTTGGATCACCTTGTAGAAACACCAGGAGATAACATTGGCAGAGACCTGAGGTCCTGCCTTCCCATGCCTGGTATCCCAGGGGGTGCTGATGGATGTGGCCCAACAAAACGTCTCCCACCTCTCTCCAGAAGTCACCCTTGGGAGCTGCTGTGCCAGCTGCCTGGCTGTGGCACCTGGAGGACATGAGACCCCAGTTGGATGGAGAGGGGGGCTAGTGTGTCCCACCAGGACAGCAGCTGACAGCAGAGCCTGTGGTAGCACAGAGCAGGACAGCAATGAATTGTTCCATCTTGCTTGGCTAGAGGTTGAATGTCCACCCAAAATGCCAAAGCTGGAAAAGGGAAGGCCAGAAGGTCTTTCTCAGCCTCTGAGCATGCAAGTTCTCAGGGGTTATTTGAACCCACAATGTTTCTCTCTCCTGCTTGTTGGTGCCAGGGTCTGTGCACGTGGGACTGAGGTCAGACCCACATGGAAGGAGAACACCTTTCCCGTAACTGAGCATTGGCCAAGAATGTTGGGCTCTCCCTTGGTTCCTCCTACCCCTCTTCACCCTATTGTTATTTTTTCCCCTCGAAGAAGCTTTATTCATTTCTGAGTGTGCGTTAATGTCGGCAGCATTAGGCAGCCCCAGTGCATCTCTGTGCCTCACTAATTCCCACTATTAGGCCACCTGCTGACACCTCCCGAACGGAGCAGGATCCTCTGTCACAGTTTGCCATGAATAAACATGAAAGAGACAAATGAGGCAGGGCTGGTGGCAGCTCCTCGGCCGGCTGTGCCTGTTCCCCACCCGGTGCCAGTGTGCAGGTGGCTGGGCTGTGGTCAGTGGGTGCACATGGGCATCCTGGTGGGATGGCTTCTCCTCAGGACTGCTTTGGGGCAGTGCTAGTTCAGATGCAGGGACTGGACTCCTCTTCGCAGCATGTGGGAAGCCCAAACTGGGAACCACATTGGCATAATCACACTTGGGTTAGCAAATTAAACGTGTTTCCTGATGCTTTTTGGACATCCTGCAAACACATGTGCCACTAGACTTCTTGAGCTAAGCTGGTGTGAACTTCAAGCAGCTTCAGCAAAATCAGTGAAGTTACTCTGGATTCCAACTCCCTTTAATTCCCAGCCTTGTGAGGTTGGGAGAGGTGGGTTCCCAGACAAATACATGCTTGTGAGGAAGCCTCTGCCCTCAGCCAGTGGTGCCAATCAGGAGTTTGATGTGTCACACAGACCCTCCAGCTGCCTCTTGGGAGATACTTTCATGGTTGAGGCACAAAAATATCCTCTTAGATTTTGAGATAGTGAAACAGGTATTTCTGCAGAGGCTGTTGGTGCCCTGGTGACTCTGGGGCACAGGAGATGTGGCCGCTGCGGGGTGCAGGGGGACATGGGGCATCCCACAGGTGAAGGCAGTTGAGCATTTCCCAGTACCTGTCCAGCTGCTCCCTCAGTCAGGTCTGTGTCCACAGGCTCTTGGGTCTCTTGGCATCCACTGCAGTCAGTGTTTAGGATATGAGGGACAAAATCATTAAGCAAACAAACAAACAGACTTGCAAAATATTGACTGAAAATTGCAAAGAACTTTACTTTGATATTTTTCTCTAGCTGAAAACCATCCTTTTTGTGATACAGCTCTGGGAGGAGGAAACCCCTGCCTATCTGTGAGTGGAGAACTGGGTATCCAGGGATTTCTCTTAGATGTACCTGCGCTGCTTTAATGGGCAAACCAGCTGATTTCTGTAATGTTGTCTCATGACTCTGGGTTGTCTGGTGGGTGCAACAAGGCCAATGTGTACGTTTTTAGGGGACATCCTTGCCATTGTGTGTAATAAAGGCAGGTCAGAGCTCTTGGAAACACCGGGAGCAGCCACGTGGCACGAGGCAGCCGGCCCAGCAAGCCGGTGTGTGTAGGTGAATGCTCTAAATCCCTGGATCACAGGAGCTCAGGGGCCATATCCACAAACCAACACAGCTTCTTTCTCTTCGACCCCCATCTTCTCCTGCCACTCTTTGATTTCTCCTCCTGCCTCAGATTTACAGCTACCTTGTCCAAATATATTACAGGAAATAAAGGATAAAATGCTTTAAAATCCTACCTTCCCAAGCTGGAGAACAGGCTTGGGTGAAAATAAACGAGCTGGTTTGTTATATTGCTCAGCCTCTGTCACGTGAAGGTGAGGCCTCCTTTTTTATTATTATTATTTTTTATTGCCGCCCATTTGCCTTCATTATAATTTATTTGTTAATCCATGCTCCAGCTCATGAATTTTGCATTTGGGGAGGTGGAGGGAAAGGGGAGGGGGATTCAAAGCACCAAAAAAAGATGCTGGCCCACTTAAAGGTGAAGGACACAGTTGGAGGGCAGGGCTGCCTCCCTGGCCTTCCATCATCCTTTTAAAAAGGCAAATATGCAGTCAGCAAAAAGAGAAAAAGAGGGGAGGGGGGGGGGGCGAAAAGCCTAAAGACTTACCAATTAATAATTATTCTGATGGCCTCAGTGGGATTCAGAACCTCACAGGTCAGAGAGGACAAATTCAAACCCCCTTTTACTGAGCTGCTGTCCTCAGGTGAGCTGATAGCTTTGGTGCTGTGCTTCCATGTCTCCCATGCCAAGTTTCCTTCCTTCCTTTTCGTTTTTTTTTTTATGAGGCATCCTGAGTGTAAAAAATATGGCCTGCCTTTATGGTGCTCCAGCACGAATGAAGCTATAAAATTATGAACAGTTTTTATGATGGCTATTCAGGGGATGCTTTTATATTGATGGTGCACATGCTGTATCTATCTTTTTTCCCCTTTCTTTTTTGCGTCCCTTCTTCTCCCTGGAAAAAGATGGCAGGATATGTGTGTGGGGGGGAAGGATCTGGTGGAGAGGGGCCCTGTGTAACTATTTTTCATGCATTTAATATATTAATTATCCGGTAAATGCTCCCTAGGCTGTACTTGGGATGCCGAAGAATGACAGCTTTTCAACGAAGCTCCAAAGGCAGCCCATCAGCCCACAGTGTATTATGTCGGAGAGGTCAGGGTGGGGTTAATGTAACTTTTTATTTGCTGATTTTTCATAGATGGGAGCAAAGCTGGGAAGGGGAGAAAGAGAGAGAGGCTGAAAAGAAGGTGCAAAAAGAGCAGAGATGATGGCAAGTCTGTTACGGCCCCCTCCTGCCTCCCACCCCAGTCTGTGGCCGGCAGGTTGATTATGCAAACCAGAGAAATGCTCACACCCTTCTTGGGATGCTCCTTCTCCAGGGCCTTCTCTGTAGGAGAAGGGACAAAATCCATGAGGAGAAAGTCTGTTGAAGAGACAACAGTGAGAAATCCCACAGTAACTAGACTCAAAATAGATCATCTGTTCTCACTGAAAATAGATATATCCTGGGGGAAAAAAAAAAAAAAAGGTAGGAGGAAAGCTTGGCTGCTCAGGGTTTGTAAAGCCAAAGGCACTGGTGAATCCCAGCTGGATGTGAACTGATTGTGGGCAGATTCTACTCCTGCTTCACCAGATTTCTGCCTTTGAGATGGTGGTGGTCTTGGTTCCAGGGGCAGGACTATCCCTGAGAGGACTTGAAGCTTTCTGAGGACAAACTGTTCCCTCCTGACCCCCTTTCCTTCCTTCCCCTCCTGCTATGGAGGGCTGGGGCAGCCCTGCTCTAATGACTGGCTGTATCCAGTATTGATCTCAGAGGTAATAGAGGTTTAATTCTCGTTTAAAAGGCCTGTGAATGATCTCAGGAAAGATACTTCAAAAAAATTAATAATCCCATCTCAATCAAGGTGGACAAGCTAAAGGAATTTGAAACAATTTAAATCTTTTAGTTAGAAATTCTACAGCAAAGTCTGCTGTGACTGAGCAGGAGGGTCTGTGTACTTTAGCATCTGCTCTGTCAGGCAGAGGTAGCTGCACATACAATATAGTGTTGTTTTATTTCAGCTGATAAAATTAATCTTAGCGTTGCATATATTTGGTTTAAAAGTATCTTTTGTGCATGCAATATACATTTGAATGAGGAATGTGTAGAAGAAGGGAGTGTTCATGTTTGTGCGTTTACCCAGCAATGCTCCTATTACATTTGAATTGAGTAAAATACGTCCCACTGAGTGTAATTACCACAGTTTTGTTCTTTTGGTTTTCCATATTTCAAGGCTCCAAACAATCCTAAACAAGTAGGATTTGGTTGTGTTGTATTCTTTGAGAAACTGGGCTTGTCCTTCATCCCCTTCCCTTCCTTGTACCCCCTGTGTTGCTTTCCAGTTGTATCCACTGCATCAGCTTTTCTGTGTGTCATCATGACAGGGATTGATTCTGCATATCTGGGTTTATTTGGGACCCTTTTCTGGTGTCTTTCAGCCTCCCAAACAAGGTTTTCATTCAAAAGTAGGTTGTAGTAACTGCCTTCTTCAATGAGCTGCTGAAGAAAAAACGGGCCTGAACAAAAAATCACATATTGAAGTATTTGCAAGGTACAGAAGGGTTTGGATTCTAGGGCAAAAGGTCTACAGATGAGTTTTGCTGTGCAGCAATAGGTTGGAGAATGGAGAGCACAAATTACATTAAATGAAGGATATAAAAAGTCAGGGTCAGGAGCCCAGGATGCACCAAAGCTGCAGAAAAGTCTCTCTTGGACTGGACACCAGTGTTGGCACAGTCAGTGTGTAACAGAGGGCCATGAGGACATGTCAGCCTTTCTCCTTTGGTATCTTATTTGGACATACAGCTCAGACATAGTGCACAGCTCCCTCAGGTCTCTCAGCTCCCTCCCAAGGCCCTTCCTGCTTGGGATCTGGCTGGCTCTGCTCCTTTGACAGGTCTCAATCTGCCCAGGGAGAGCTGCTGCTCTAATAACCACAGCTCAGCATGCTCCCAGCTTGCTTTCCCCTGCATTTTGCAGGAGAAATTAAATGCTGTATTATATTTTTTCATGTTCATATTTTACATTTCAGAAATGTAAAATAAATAGAACAGCGGTTGGCAGGGTGCACATAGAAACTTCAAGAGAAACAGGCAAAGAACACAGCAATAGCGTGAACTTCTCCTGCCTGGCAGAAATTGTTTCTGTCAATATTTTTAATTTCAGCTTGGAGAAGTGCAGCCTGAATGAGATGGAGAGCTGAGGTCTAAGCAGATGGTTATTAGCAAACTGATAAGCCTTTTCTGCAGCTAAATATGTGAGCACAGGAATCCTCATAGAGCTTTCTGCAGGCACTCACTGGGAAAACTTTTGTACATTTCAGAGTCATCTTTGCTGACCAGTTTATTTAACAACTAAGAAGTGTTTTTAGATAATTGTGCCGTATTGCAAAATAGTGTCATGTAGGAAATAAAGGTAAAAAAATGAAAAGCTGCATCTTCAGATTACCAGAGGTCCCTCCCTTAATTTTCTTCAACTGTCTGACAATTCCTAGCCCTCCAAAAGCTTGCTGTGGGAAGACCTTACACATTTTACTGAGTCAAGTATAAACAGAACAGTTTAAAAATTTATTTCACAAAATGATGCCTTTACTATTTATGGGCTGATGTCAGTGCTAAAACCCTGAAATGGACTGGAAGCATAACTGTAGCCGAGTGACCTTTCCTCGTTCTACTTCAGTAACTGCATCCACAGGGAAGAGCAGCTGAAACATCCAAGCTTGGTTTTGTTCCCCCAATCTTTGGACATTTCATGCAAGCACAGACATGGGAAGCTGCAGGACGTGCCACTGATTTTGGTTGTTTTCCTTGCCCCCGGCTATTGTTTCCTTCCAGCGATTCCATGTGGCAGGAAATCTGTTTGTTCTCTGTCCATCTGTGCCAGAACTGTCCTGAGCTGGGATCCAAATACTCTTTGGTTCTTCAAGCAAAGATTTATGCTGCAGCCAAGCCTTAGCAAGGTTGACAGGGCAAGAGCACCAGGATCTGAACAAGGGTTTATGTTCTCAGCACGGAGAAGGGAAATGGGGGCAGTCTGAGAGCAGCTTCCTCCTGGGCTGGTACAGCAGCTCCCCAGGAGACTTCAGGTGTTGTGGTATCTACTGCAGTTGTTGTGATGACAGCGTATGCTGATCAGCTTTAGCACCAGGTTCAGGTGGTGCACAGCTATTAGTAAAACTCCTGGCAAATATTGGCAAAGGTCTTAAGAAAGTCTGGATATAAAATGCTCTTCCATGGAGAAACAATGGCTATGAGTATCTTGACGTGTCAGTTGTAGGTTCTGGCGGTGGCCCTGGGGCTTGTCTCAGGTGTTTGTGCCACCTTTCCCCATCTCCACTAACCATTAAACCAGGGATGGCATGTGCTGGTTGCTTTGGAACTTAGTAATAAAATACTTTGGCTGAGAACGAAACAGTGTCATTGTGACAGCTGAGATGACTCACAACTTGGTGTCTGTAGATCACACAACAGCAAAAAATAGATCAGCTAAAATAGCAGGTGGACACAGAGCAGGTCCTTTCTGACTTCTGTTGGCCTTTGTGACACTGTAGGATGAATTTGGGGGGAGCTCAAAGCCCCTAGAAAGGGGAACCCTCTGGGACTGCCCTTGGGGAGCTGCTTCACCATTGTGGGGCAGAGGGTGCAGCTCTGGGCTGTGACAGCTCTGCTGCCCTGGAGCAGCCAACAGCCACCACCACCTCAGCCATGGGAGGAGTGCTGGACTGAGAGTTCTGACCTCATAAAACTGGATTGGAAATGCAGGCATGATTAACTTGCCACAGATTTATGTGGAATTAGTATGTGTTTCAACAGTGGTGTTATAAATACAGGTTGCCCTCATCTAACCAGCCGGGCTTTACATAATTTCAGAAGGGCCCTCAAAGTGGCAGCTTTAAAATGACAAAGGAGGAAAGGAAAAGCTGAGTCTGACAGGTGGTGTATTAACTGCACCCCAAACCCTGTAGGAGACTGAGGGAAAAATGTAGTTTTGAAGGGGGAGAGGATGTGGGTGCTGAGCACACACTGTTACACATGGTACAGCTCAACTGCAGGGGCTGAAATCAGTCTGGGTACCACAGGAGAAGCTGTGGCTGCCCCAGCCCTGGGAGTGTCCAAGGCCAGATTGGACAGGGCTTGGAGCAATCTGGGCTATTGGGAGGTGTCCCTGCCCAGGGCAGGGGGTGGACTCGATGACCTTTATAGGTCCCTTCCAACCCAAACTATTCTATGATTCTAACTCTGCTGAGGGGCGTGAGCTGGAGAGGAAGGCACTTTAGAGAGGAGGTTCAGGCCTCTTTACAGTCTGACTCACAGGCTTGCACTGTTTTCCAAATAATCTTCAGTGTTAGAAGAGTCGTTCTTTGGCATCCCCACACGACAGGTTGCCTCTCTGCAGAAACACTGTCTTGTGGTGTGTTCAGGGGATGGTCCAAAAGCTGCTCTTGCAGCCATGAGCCAGAAAAGATTTGCTCAGACCAGGAGGAGAGGGAGGGTCCTGCTGGAGGGGGCCTGGTGGTCAGAGGAATACAGGGATCCAGGAGGTTGTCTCTGTTTGTCTCTCCTTCTTTTGGGTAGTGTTTTTTAGAGCTTTTGAATCTCCCAGTAACTCATGTTTTAGGGTGAGTGCCAACCACCCAGACGAGCTGCAGATGAAGGATCTATTTTTGCTTTAGCGTATTTTTAACCTCTCTTTTGTTGTTCCAAATGTATTCATGCCAGATTTAAAAAACAAACAAAACATGCAAGGTGCCCAGTGAGACTTTTCCATTTGTTAATATCTGAAAGAAGCTTGCTGTGATACAGGGACCCTCTTGTTCTCTTGGAATTTGTTACATGGGGAGTTGGTTGGGGCAAGCTGAGCAGGGACATGACTGTGACCTGCCACTATGTGTGCTGCCCTCCCAGAAGGACCCCTCATCCCACCTGGAACAGGCTGCTCTCTGTCCCTCCTGGGGAGGGAAACCAGGTGCATCCCCCCAACTAAAAGTAGCTGAATAAACCTGAAGGAACATAATTTAAAATTCTAATTGCTACAATACAGAGCTTTTCAAACTATTCATAACCTGCATGTTGTGCCAGAGCAGACTCAGCTGGGGGGTGGTGGTTTTGCTCCTTCACAGCACCCTGAGGTACAAGATGTCTGAACATCAGCCTGGGATGATTTTTGTAAACTGTTACTTTTTCTTGAGCACTCAGAATATGTTTTTCTGGCATAATATACATGTATGTGCCATACAGTGCACACAGAGTTTCCTTTAACATGTCTGTGTGTGCATGTACGAATAGCTGTGTGATTGTACATACATGTAACACACTAGGCCCTGATTCTCTGCTATGTTTCACTTACAGCATGAGTACTGCGATTTGACTCATAAGGATATTTGTTGGTAAAATTAACATTAGGGGTGGAGGCTGAGTGTTTTAATTTTTTTCATTATTAACATTCTCTACATAGTTATTCAGTTATGTAATCACAGATGTCAGAGGGATTCTGTGCGTTTCTTGTTCAAATACAAGCAAACATCAGCATTGCCTCCACCAGTGCACTGAACCTGCAACTCCTGAGAGGTGTGGGGGGTAGGCAGGTGAGGGGAGGAGAGGAGTGGTCAGTAAAATCCAGACTATTACTGAAAATAATCAGGAGCAGTTGGCAACCCTGCTCCTGCATATTCGCCAAGTGCTTGGTGATTCAGCCCTTCTCCATTTTCAGGCCAATGCGGCCGTCACTCTGAATTATTTTCAGTGAGCACTTCTATATCTCATGTCAGTTCCCAGTTCGAACCCATCACCGAGTGTCGAGGCTGCGACGTGCCGTACATGCCGATGAGCGTCCCCCCCTTCCCCTGCTTTGCTATTAACCTTTCCTTTTACCAGAGTTACCCCTTTGTCCTGCTGCAGTTTGCAGTGCCTGATAGAAGCAGCTGCCTGTGGCCAAACGAACATCACATTTACATTTTCTTTCTTGAACCGAGTGAGACACAGAATTGCAGTAAATGATCTCCCCTTTCTCTTTTTACCTCCCCCCCAATCGTCTTTAATGCATTGCCTAGAAATCTATTTCTTATCTAATTTTACTAGATGGATCAACAGGGCTGAGAATGTAACCCTTTGTCATCTATGGAAATCTTTTTATCCCATAAAAATGATTAGATTTGATGCAATTAGGATTATGAGGAGGTGGGGGGAGCCTGAGACAGTGTGCCTTGTCTAGTGCTGTCTGCTGACACATTAACAGCCTGTTTATTAACTGCTTTACATTTGGGCTACGAGCAGTGCATTCTTATGCCTGATAAGCCCAGCAAAATGCACACGTGTGCCTATATGAAATGTGAGCCTCACTTTTTCGGCTGTCCCCCTCCCACCTCTCTGCATATGAATCCAGGAGGAGGGATTTAACTTGAAACAAAACCCGAGAGGCTGGAGAAATGCACATTTCCATTTGCCACTTCTCTAAGCATGGCTTGTGTTTGTGTCTCAGATAGCAGGGAATGCGAGGATGTGGATCTGCTTCTCTTCCCCGCTGCTTCCTTTGTACCACAGAATCACAGAATGGTTTGGGCTGGAAGGGACTTTAAAGACCATCTTATTTGAATCTCTTGCCAGGGGCAGGGATATCTTCCACTAGACCAGGCTGTTCATCCCTTAGGAAGGGTTTGGGAGAGGCAAACGGTGTGTGTTGGCTCCTCCTTACCAGATCTGGGGTTAAATTCCTCATCCTCTTCTACCAATGTGACTTGGCTGTGCCTTCCGCTGCTCTTGGGGGAATTACCTTTTAGTTTTATGAGATATTCTGCAACGTTTTTTTCCTCTGATGCTGTCAGAAAGTGAATACATATGGGTTATATCCTGAAATGTTTACAAGCACACCTTACGTCTCTTTGGCTTGCATGTGTTCCTCCCCAAGGCTGCACTCACTGAACTTGTGTAAGGGTCTGACCTGGCATGGTAAGAATTTCTGGTTGGGAGAGAACAGGATCTGATTGTGAGTGATGCAGGGCTCAAAGAAAAATGTTATATAAAAACAATAGAGTAAATTTATTGTAGAAATTAATAAAACAAGGCTAAATAAATCTGATATTGCACAAACTTTGCATGTAGGCTTCCCCCCTGAGCAGCATCTCCCTGTGAGAGGCACTAAGCCATGTGTTGATGCTAAAGCTCTTCTCTGATACAAGTCAAAGGCCAAAATCCAGCCTTTGTTTCTCTCGAATGTCAGCAGTTAGAATATTTAATTTCCAAACATCTCTGTACTACTTAATAGCAATTTTCCCTGGTTTTGTTTGCAGATCACAAACACTCCCGTAAGGGCATCACTCACCGCCCCGCTCCTCTCCACTTCGGCTGCTCGTCTGCCTTTAATTGCAGCTCGTTCCACGACTTTAAGCGGCTAAAAATAACTTCAGACATAAGTTTAAGCATAGCAGCTGCACACACCCCTGTGTGTCACGCTGTGCCTGCCGTGACAATGGGCTCGCAGCAGTTGGCAGAGCCCTGCTGGGTGGATGCCGGCGCGGGGACAGCTGCCGAGCACCGCAAGCGCGAGCCGGGCTGGCAGTGCCCGTGCCAGGGACTTCCCTGACGCTGCTGACGTGCCAGGCTCAGAGGCTGAGACATTCCTCCTGCATCGTGCCAGGGAAACACAAGGTTATAGTTCAGGCCTTGCATTAGCACTGCCCTTATTTAACAACTTCTCCTTGAAAGTCAGCTTCTGGGAACTTTGAGATTTGCTGGCCCAAAGCTCTGTCTGTCCCATCACCTGAACCTGTCTGTGTGTCTTATGCTGATCAGGTTCTACAGTCTCTTAGTGGCAAAGGAGGATGCAGATGACTTTCATTCTAGCAAAGGAGGTGGAGTGTTTGCTATTACCTTTGTCCTCAATAAGTAAAGTGAAGCTGGCTGGGCTCCTTTTTGCCATGGGAGCACAATCCCCAGGATTTTATGTTCACTGGAGTAAGGCTTGTGCAGTACTGGGTTTAAGCCTGTATCAGGATCAATTCTCCTTTCTTTTCTCTTATTTCTCTTTTTTCTTTCTTGTTTGGGTTTGTTGTTTTTTTAAATCTCTTGCATTCCCTTGAACTGAAGGCGAGGGAGCCCAGCAGCCTGTGGCAGCTCCTCAGAAACAAGGCAGTGACCTTGCAGTTTGGCTCCAGCTCATCTCTGTATCCCAGCAAAGCCATGGAATGGGGGATGAGCTTCTGTAAGAGCTGATGCTTATTAGCCTCCTTCCTAGAGGGAGAAACAGCCCCTCATTACCAGGAGCAAAGCAGTGTCCCCTGTCAGGCAGTGACCGAGACCCCGGCAACTTTAGCACGCGGGGCACACTTTGTGATTTACAACTACCAGGCAGCCTCGGCAGCGCTTGCACAGCCACTCCTTGTGCTCCAGATAGATAAGCCCAAATCCCTCATTTGAAATGCCAGTAGCAAGACCCTTGAAGAGTTTATGCAACGTCTTCCCGTCTCTCCTGCCCCGCTGCAGCTCCTTTCCCTCCGGGGAAGGTGAAGGCCCAGCCTAAAGACATCTCGGATTCTAAATGTGCCTCCCCCCTTGACTTCCAATTGAAAAAGATTACAAATAATGTTAAATAATATAGTTTATAACCTCAGGGCTGTTTTCAAACGTGTATAGACCAGTTGTCAACAGGCAGAGAGGAAGGGAAGGGAAATTATAGGCTGCACAAAAGAGGAAAGTAAAAGTGAAAGCTCCATAAAAGAAAGTGGAACTATTATGGAGCAAAATGCCAACTCATTACAAAACAGCCAAATAAGAGAGAAATACAGCTTTACCCGTAATAGCAGTTTACAAGGGAACATTGTACTGCAACATAACGGTGGTGCTATAATTTGCTCTAACAACTCCAATTATGCCTTTTATTGATTTGGCAACACATTTAATAGGAGTAGCCACACCTCTTGTGTTACAAATCATTAAAGGTGTTGAACAGTGTAATTTTAAAATTGTCCTTCTCCTACAGATGTCAGTGTGACAGCATAATTTCCCCTGATTTCTGCTATGTAAACAGTGCGTTACAGTAATTTCCCCCTTACAAAGCAGAAATGTTGTCAGCCTGGGTTTTTTTGTGCAGAAACATCCATTTAATATTTTCCCCCCAGTCTATTCTCCTAATTGCTGGGGGTTTTTCTCTTTTTTTCTTTTTTTTTCCTTTTTTTTTTTTTTTTTTTCTTCTTTTTACTTATCTCTGGAAAATAAACATGCTGTTTTGCCATCTTCTACAGCAACCTTAATTGCTACTTAAATCTTCAATATGCACTTAATATTGGGGAGGTAAAATCCTTTTGGTTCAATTCTGTTCCACTTCACTCAAGTAGTGTTTCAGGGCTGGTTAAAAGCCATATATCTGCTGGTAGCAATTTTGACAGGTGATCGCAATTCCAGCAGCAGTTTCCTTGTAAAACTCGGAAAGCATCTTGGAAAAGAATCAAAACTTTTTAGGTTTTGTATTCTTTACCACAAGGGGTCTAAATTTTCTGTAGGAATTGAGGAGGAACCTCTCTCATGCTCAAGTGGAAGGTGTCCCTGCACATGGCAGGGGGTTGGAACAAGGGTGTTGGAAGGTTCCTTCCAACCCAAACCATGATTCTGTGATTCCAAAGAGGCGTTTGGAGACACACAAGACTTTGAGCAGTTTTATCACACAGAACCGGGCTCAGTAACCAGCTCTGCTTTCCCTAAACCTTGGAACAAAAGCCTGGGTTTAGAAAAAGCAGGACAAGACACTTGACAGGGCAAGTCTTGGCACTGACACTGCTAAAAGCCAAGGTGCTGTTTCTTGTGGTGGTTTGAGGATCTGTCTAAGCCTTGCAGAGACCTTTCCACTGGCTTTTGGTTCTGGATCATGGGCTGAGCCAGGAGGGCACGTTCTCGTGGCTGCAGCTCCATCAGCCCGTCGGTCCCAAGGCAGCGCAGCCGCCGGGCTCGCGGGGGACCCGGCAGACAAAGAATGTGTTTCCCCTCTCCCTTCAAGCACATGCAGGCGGTGACGTGTGTAAATGAACCTGACAAGCTCTTTGAAAAACAAATAGAGGCCACCAACCAAGCTTTTGGCACGCCAACATGCCACATGTTTACACCAAAAGTGCCACATTGCCCTGTTTGCCCACTCCCAGCGCCTGCCCCGGGCGGCAGCCGTGCGGTGCCTGTCTGCATTTGTCTGGCTCCAGCAAACTGTCTCATTAACAGCTGTGTGGGGAAGCAGGAGGGGGCAAGGGAAGAAGGGGGAAAAAACCTCCAGTCCCAAGGAGGGTGACATTTTTCACGCTGAAGTGAGTAAAGCAGCTCTGTGTCCCGCTGCCAGGGCTGACCCCCGGCCCTCCCCATCTGGCAGCCCCAGAACAAAGCATGGTGAGCCGGCCCGGCTGGGCTGACACCCCTGGCACCCGGGATGGGCTGCCAGAGATGCTCCAAGGCATTTCACACCCACGTGTGTCCACAGGCGCCAGACGGAGCTGCTGGGCTCTCCTTCACACACCACCATGCGTTGGTTTGGGTTCAGGCAGGTGTGTGTGAACATCCTGGTCAGAGCTCCTGGTGATGGCTCCGGCCGTGGGAGAGATGATCTCATCATCTAGACAAGGGCCCTGCAGCCACCATCCCCATGAGACAAAGAGTGACCTGCACCCACGGGATTTGCGCTGCTGCCCCCAGGAGTGGGACACAGTGGTGTGGCCCTGTGGGGCTGTCTGGGTGCCAGAAGCTCAGGGTTTGGAAGGATTCGGTTCTTGGCTATCACATCCCTCTGTGGCTCAATGCTGGGACACGGTGCATGGAAACACTTCAACATCTGGAAGGCTTTGCAGCCAAGAGGGCTGGATTGCAGCAGTCACTGCCAAGCAATCTGCAGGTGCACGAAGGAAAACAATGTTGGCGTTTGCCAAACAAACCCTCTGTAATTACCATCCGTGCCTGGTGGTTGTGAATTAAAGCGGAAGCCAGAGCTTCAACTCCAATGGAATCTAGGCAAATAATTAACTAAGAGTGACTTTATTGGATTAATTTAAACTTGTTTGTGGAAATCTGGTGAGCAAAGCCACTCTCTGTGTTCTCAGATGTGTAAATGCATTTCCAAATAACTCCTGGGAGTAGGCTGGGGCGGCAGTGGAGTGTCACATGTGGGTCACACCGACCCTTCCACAGGAGAGGAGCAGGGTCAGATTTCTGGCACCAGCACTGCTTTTCTGTCAGTTAAAAATTGGGGGTTTTTTTCCAAAAGTTTTCTGTAGTTCCTTGTACAAAATAACCTGCTTATGCATATACCTGCTAGAGAAAAAGACTGGTGGGGAAAATGTGTTAGCAAGGACTAGAGAGAACTGCTTAAGAATGAGGGAGTCCAAGATGTGAGTGCAGCAGGAGGCAGAGGATGGGGTGCCGGCTGCCTGTCCTGGGGCAGCTGGAGGGACACGCTGTGTGCTCCTATCCTCTGCTTCTGGAGAGCTTTGGTTCATCACAGGATTGCCAAAGAGTGGAAAACCAGCTGAGCCTCGGGCTGCTGAGCCCACCACAGGTGACAATGAGCTGGAGGGAGGGAGGAGCGAGTTTTGAAGAACTTACTGCAAACGAGTTTTGTAACTGCCTGGGGTATCTGGTGTGGGATAAGGGGACTGACACTCTGAGCAGATGAGTAATTTTCCTGGGAAGACAGTGACAAAATTAAAACATAACTCTCAGAAGGCATTAAACTATTGCTTCTTCCAAGAAGTTTGGCTGTGCTAAAAGAGCTGAATACAATGGGCTTTCACCCCTTTTAGTGAACAACACGCGAGTCCCCTCGGGCCGGCCGTGCCTTTGTGAACAGGAGCTGGCCTGGTGCTGGAGGGGAGACTCAGGGAATGGCAGCGTGGGCTGTGCTGGGACTGGGCTGACGGGGGGCTCCGAGCAGGGTATTAACTCCAAGCTTTTCTGGGAAGGAAATTTGTTTTGCTAGAACTAATCATTTGCATGCATTTTTCATTAGTGTTATTATCCCAAAGAAAGGCTGCGGTAAAGTATTCAGATATTTGTTACCTCTGGGGGAATTTTACAAAGGGGAGCAGAGCTGAATGGCAGCTCCTGTTGGTATTCTGGTGTGATGCCTCCAAACTGATCTTCCCAATCAGTTCAGACTTAATAGCAAAGCCTGCTCAAATATACAAATCATAAGGAAACGTTTCAGAGGGTTTATTCAGCTTGGTTTGCCTAAGTCTTCTCTGGATGGCAATTGTGAATTATTTTGCTCTTCCTGGTTTATGCAACTGCTAATGGTAAAAATTATTCCCTGTGCCATGCCCCTTATTGTTCCATGCCAGATTGGTGTGGGATGTGCAGGCCAAAAGGGAGTCTGGGAGACCTCCTGTGTGGCTGCCTTTTTAAACTACCCTGAGTGAGTAGAGATGGGGTGACAGACACTGAGGAGACCAGGAGGAAGATATTCTTCCCTGTGAGTGTTGCCCAGGGAAGCTGTGGCTGCCCCATCCCTGGAAGTGTCCAAGGCCAGGTTGGACAGGGCTGGGAGCAACCTGGGATAGTGGAAGGTGTCCCTGCCCATGGCAGGGGGTGGAACAAGATGAGCTTTAACATCCTTTCCAAACTAATCCAGTCTGTGGTTCTGAGCATCTCTTATAGAGGGGCTTGGGTGCTGAGTTGAGGTGCTTATGAACAGGGAGGCAAATTTGAGGAATATGATCTGCTGGGTCTGGGAATGGAATTCCCACAGCAGGGCCCCAGCACTGCCAGCCTCCTGCAGTGGCTTCTGCAGGTGCTGTGGGAGCCCGAGCAGTGAACGGCTGCAGGGAAGTCCCCAGGAGGGGACAGGAGATGGATGCACAGCAGCTTCTCTATAAATGTATAGCACAGCAGAGATAATTTAAAAATAAGAAAAAATTCTCTTGGCTTAGTGAGGAATCTTTACTTCAGTGTGGATATAAAACAAATTAACTGTGATGTAAACAGGAGGTTGGGGAGGCTGTGGCTGTGATTGCTGGTGGAAGGATATAGAAAGTAGGGTGATTCCTCTTTTCATAATGATTTTGGTTCCATTTAAGTTGGAGATCAGATGCTCCCCAGTAAAGATATAAATTATAAAGGCACTAAACTTCAGTACCAATAAGCTCCCCAAATTTATTTGCATTTGTTATCTGGCAGTTCCATTTACAGTGAAGAAACTTTCACTGTGGATCAGATCTTTTTAATATTTCCTCATAACTTCCCAGTGACAATCAGTTTTTCCATTAGGAGAGATCAGACACATAAGTAATACTGAGAGAGCTACATGAATACCAAGTCATTCATTAGGAGCAATGCCACTGCCGTGAATGCTGAGTGGATAGACTGCGAAGGGACACTGAAAATTAAAGGTTATTCTGGGTTCATTAACTTCTGCCCTCCTTTCTAAAACAAAACCTTGGGTGAGAGCAACCTTTGACTCCTAAACGGGATCTCCTTATTCCCTAATTTAAAAAATATTAACATCATTTAACTATTTCCCCTTTCTGCTTAATATGTGCAAGAAAAAATAAAAGTGCTTGAATTTATGTTGGTGGAAGTGACGAGCACAGAGAGAACTGTGTGTGAACACGGCTTGGCTTTCCTTTCCTCGGGAAGCCCATCTGTGCACCTCTGGCTCCATGGCCATTTTTCGCTTCCAGGTGGGTTCCACTTTCTCTGACCACCCTGTGCCTGGGACAGCCAGACCACATCCCACGGTGCCAAAGTGACTCCTGCTTGGCTTGCCTTGATATCTTGTCTTAGATGGGGCTCTGATCAGCCTGGTCTAGGGGAAGATGTCCCTGCCCGTGGGATTGGAGTGAGATGAGCTTTAGTATCATAGGGTGCTATGATTCTATTCAGGGAAGCACAAGCCTCCCCATTGCTCACTCACTCTGGTGTCCCTGCCCAGTATGGCACTCTGGGACAGCACTGGTGCCCGCTGGGTGAGCAGCAGGCAGGGCTTGTGGGCTATTGGCTCTAAATGCCCATCTTGATTCTTAAACAAGGATCCTGAGCACCATCGTCAACTCACTTGACCTCCTTGGAAGTGTTTAAAACCAACCTACAGCAGTCAGAGTAATGCAGCCTTTAATATCCCATAATAGTTGGATAACAGGCCCTCAGTACTGAAATATGATGTTTTCACTGAAACACGCTTTCCCTGCTCTCTGCTCATGTACTTAACCAAACAGGCAGAATCCCCCTGCTCCGAGCAGTGGATAAGGCCATTTCAAACAGTGTTTCTAAAGCCCTTGGTAATTCCTGGATGGAGATATGAGAGAGCAGCTCTCAGCAGCTCGCTCTAAAGCTGGGAATAATATTTCTTCCTTACAGGGTCTTATGATCCTACTATTTTATTCTGATTTTCTGTTTGTGTACACAGCCTGTCTTTAGTCAAAAAAAAAAAGAAAAAGAAAAAACTCAGCTGAAAGTAGTTTGGTACCAGAAGCAGTTTGTCTCTGCTGCAATCTCAAAGGCAGCAGATGCCACGGGTAGGATCAGGGCTGCTGTGTGATGGTGGTGGGTGTTACAGCTTGCAGAGAAATGTCATTTGGGTGGCCAGAAGGAGCAAGCTGGCCCTGTGCTATTTCCATCCCAGGCACCATAACATAGTTTTGCTTTCCTGGGCTGTTTTTTTCAAGTGTTTGGGGTTTTATCCTGCAAATGCCACTCATGTATGAGTGATACCTTGGGGGGTGACGTGTGGATTGGTGAAGGACCAGTAGGCAAAAAAGGAGCTTTATGTATGAACTGGTGCATGGGAGGAGCGACTGCAGAGTCCAGCCCATGATTGTTTAGTTCATTTATTAATCCCAGGCAATTATTACCTCAGATTCCTGGGACAATAATTGCAGGTGACTCTGTCACTTTGGTAATGGATAAGAGTGACTGAGTCACCAGAGAGGAGCTTTTGTTTGGATGTGAGGAGCAGAGGAGGTGCTGTGTGGGTCATCTTAAAGGAAATCCGATTCTGTAGTTGCCTTGCTGTGCCTCTTCCTCTCAGCCTTTTTTTCCCCCTGGATTTGTTGGTTTAGTTGGGCTTGTTGCAGTAGTTGCAGAGCAGGTGTCAGTGAACTCCCTGAGCTGGTTTGTCCATCTTCAGTCAATCTTCACGGCTTAAGCCTTGATTTAGGAAAGCTCCAGATCTGTCTGCCTCAGTCTCCATGCACAGTGTGGAGCACACCCTTAAGTTCATGTCCTTCACCAAGCCTCCAGCTGGGAAAGCCCAAAATGCAGGATGCTGCCAGCATGTTGGCTGAGCGGAGGTGACTCTCAATGGCACCACAGCCAGGGCGACCCAGACAAGATCAGAGCTCCTTCCAAGCTTCTTCCCACCGTGCCCGAGGCTCTGAGAGTCTCCGCCACCTTCCTCTCGGAGGAACCGCCTCACCGGCCCCACCTCTCACGGCGTGGCTCCCACCTGGCCCTGCACATGGATTTCCTGGCTTCCTTGAGCCATGGACATCCCGACTTGCCTGCACGGCTGGGAGTGAGGCACAGCTGTGCTGTACTTTTGTTGCAGAGTCTGAATCCGTGTTCCTGCGGGGAGGGGGGAGAAGCCTCACATCTTATTTTATTTTTCCTCCCTTTCCCTACACGAGTTAATCTGTTTAGCTTTTTAACCTGTGAGCCGAAGGAATTCTCAGCCACTGACAATGGGAAGCTTTTGAGCTGAGGATGAGGGAGGTGAAGAGGAGAGAGGCTGGGGAAAAACGTATGGGAGGTGGGGCTGGCTGGTGAGATAAAATATCCTCCTGAATTTCTGGCTGGAAAATTACGCTGATGGTGGAAGGCGAGAGGTTAAACTGAGGCAGAAAAGTTTGTGTCAGCCCTTTTCTGATTTCTCCCTTCTACAGTCGCCACCTCCTTTTCTCTCCTTTCTCCCCCGCCCCGCCGTACCATACCCCCTNTTCCCCCCTTTCCCCCCCGCCCCGCCGTACCATACCCCCTCCCCGGCTGGAAAGAAGAAGGTTTGCTGTCTTTGTATTTTAACTGTAGCAAAAAGATTAAATTGTTTACGAGCTGCGAGCCCCGGCTGCCTGGATGAGCTGGGAGAGACAAAGATAGACAGTCTAATTCTCCGGTGTACTTTGTGCTTCCGTCCCCCTGCGCTGCCACTAATTCTTTTATCTGGCCCCAACACTCCAGGCATTATGTGCATTCATAAAAAAAAAAAAAAAAAAAAAACCAAAAAAAAAAAAAAACCTAACNAAAAAGAAAAACCAAAAAAAAAGAAAAACCTAAAAAAAAAAATAAAAAACCCTAACTGAAGCAGGCAAAATTACTGTTCTCTGCGCTTTACCTCTGATAACAATCTCTTGAATACTGATTACTTTTTTTTTCCCCCAACACAAAGCGACCAACACAAGTTGGTCTTTAACCCTTTATCTTTAGCAAGCAGAAAGACACGAGGAACATCTTACTCAGTTGGAAAAAAAAATAGCATACAGAAGAATTACTGTTATCTCTTAGCCAGAAGAGGAACAGCAGAGATAAGAAAAGCCTGAAGAATTAAAAGGAACGTTGCATTTGGGCTGTAAATTCGTGCTGAAGCTGGTTCTATTTGTCTGTCACTAGGGTTCATAATTTTTCGAGGTTGTTTTGATAGACTTATTGTGAAGACTGCATAGAAAACTCATCAGCATTTGTTGCCTCTGAGCATTATTGTCAGTGGTAACCGCATGGTTATAGACTGGAGGAAGATAATGGTTGAAGTATAAAGGAGATAAAGGCAAAACCTCTTCTCATTAAGGGCTATCTCCACCTCTGCAGACTCTACAGTATTGAGTGACTGGCGCTAGTGCATTGGGCATAAATTATAGCAAAAAAACTAAAGGCAGCATCATTATTTCGAAAAAGTTATAATGACATGCCACAAGCTTAAGACCTATTTACTCCAAAGACGGACAATAAATACAGAGAGAGCTCACTGTGGAGTGACCAGCGCTGCCTCCCCATCGATTGTACCCCCTGCACATCTGTCTGCAGGGAGGCTGCTCTGAAAGCACCGCCGAGGGGGCCTCGCCCAACCGCGATTGTACCCACACACGCCAAAGCCCAGATGTTTCCCACTGAGTAACACCCTGATGGAGCCAGGGAAGGGCCTTCCAGAGCAAAAATGTCATTTTTGGTTGGGTTTTAATTTCTGGTTTGGGAAAACTCACCCTGACCAGATTTTTTCCCTGGAGGCTTGGGCAGCTGGAGTCACTGAAAAGGGTGAGGCAGGACCATGTGAGTGTCTCCCATGCAGGTGGTGCTGTCTGGGTACTGTTGCATTGCTTCCCTGCCCTTTCCATTTATTTTTTCCATATTGTTGTTCTGCAAAGGGATGAAGTTGCTTTTCCATTGCTCTTTCTGGGTGTTGCTCTTTTCCTTTTACATCCTCAGTTGCCTACAGTTTGATCTCTTTATCTTCAGTGTGCTGGGGGAAGAATTAGGTTCAAATTCAAGCCAGGTCCAAGCAGATAAAAACCACCCTGAAGCTGTTTTTACTGGGCAAGCTTGTAAAGAACTCTCTGTACACCTGTAACTCTGATTATCTAGAGCTTTCTCAGGTACTTTCTAAATTGGAATTAGTTTCCAGTGGCCCTCTGAGGAGGAGGATTTTTTGCAGTTGGAGAAACTGAGGCCCAGAGGCTGGGTCAAGCTGGAAGGTTTGCTGGCAGCCCTGCCAGAGCCCAGTCCCAAAGCCCTGCTCTAATAACTAAACCAAGTGCCTTTTTAGTGATTGTGCTGGATTAGTGGCCCCAGAGGCTCCTAATCTGCTCTCCATATGGCGCATGCAGGGCGAGGATCTACCCGCTGATCTTCCATTGTGTTTCAAGGCTGATTAGATGGGACGGTCCCCCGAGATCACACCCGGTATCGTCTTCCCAGCCCATTCATTTCAGATTTGCTACTGCAGTGCCCAAAAAGATGCAGCTGCCCTTTGCTGCCTCTCTCTCCCTCTGCACCATGGACCATGCAGTGCTGTCCTCTGGAAGTCACAGCCCACTCAACACTCATGATATTGTGGAATTCATACAAATCTTCTGTTGTCATAGAATCATAGAATCCCAGAATGGGATTTGGAAGGAACCTTAAGACTCCTCTCATTCCAAGCCCCTGCCATGGGCAGGGACACCTTCCACTCCACTAGGTTTCTCAGAGATCCATCCATCCTGGCCTTGAACATTTCCAGGGATGGGGCAGCCACAGCTTCTCTGGGCAACCAGTGCCAGGACCTGCCCACCCTCACAGGGAAGAATCTCTTCCTAATATCCAATCTAAACCTACTCTTTGTCAGCTTGAAGCCATTCCCAAACCAATCACTCCTGGCCCTTGTAAACAGCCTCTCTTCATCTGTCTTGTAGGTTCCCTCCAGGTGCTGGAAGACCACAATGGGGTCACCCCAAAGCCTTCTCTTCTGCAGATTGAGTATTCCCAATTCTCTCAGCCTTTCCCCATTGTAGGGTGGCTTGGTGGGCATGAGGGGTGGTCACTGCAACCCTAGAAATGGGGCAGTTACGGCATGTCAGGACAGGGTGGCAGCTCACCGGGGTCCCTTGGAAGTTACCTGGCATTGCAGACTTCCCAGTAGCTCCGTGGGGATCACAGCATTCCCTCTGCAGCTTCTGGGTGCTGTGTGTGAGGGTGTGGAGCTGGTCTGTACCATCCTGACACAGCATCTCACGCTGTGGGGACAGGAGGGATGGCACTGCCATTCCTCCAGCGGTGCCTGGAAGGCAAGGGACCCGTCAGCCCTGGTGTTTGTTGTTTGATCGGGTGCAATCGAGGTGCCAAGCAGAGTATTGGCTCCATCTGTAACTCTGGGAGAAAATTGTGAGGAAACGTGAATTCTGGTTTCATTTCTGAAGTTTCCCCTGAAATAGTGTCTAGTCTGCAGAGAGATAAGAGGAGCAATAAGGCTGTTGCACTTGATTTGGAAGTTGTTCTGCTGTTGCCACCAACTTATTGATAATTTTGAGTCTTGCTACAAATCACAGCAGGCCCAAGAGTTGGTTGTTGATATCTAGTCTGTGTTCCTGGCTTCAGCTTTGTCATCAGCAATGAAAGGAGCTCATGGGTTTGGTCTCCAGCTCTAAAGCAGAGCTGTGGCAGCTTTTTCGGTCAAACCTGGGAGTTTGAAGGGGAGGTTTGAACATCTGCACTGGTTTTGGGGTCACTGCTGGCCGTTGTGGGTGCTGAGAGTGAAGCTGTTGGGGTCAGGCCCTTAAGGAGGCTGGTGGGACATATTCACCTCCACTGTGCAGCCACTGTTGGTGGAGACAGGCAAGCAATTCAATGAGGATTCAGGCACTTGGGTGAGAGCTAAGGGACGATCAGGAATTTCCTTGCAGAGCCTTTCCTGGGATGATTGGCAGCTGGCAGGGAGGAGGCTGATCTGTAGATGCAATGCTTGTGTCTGTGTCCTGAGTGGGCTTTCCAGATTGGTGATAACCCCAGGGTTGGCTGAAGAAATGTCACTCTAAATACAGGTATCGACCTCAATAGAAATATTTTCATTTTACAGTGTGAAATGCCAACAACACTATCTGCCTGATGGCTTGCAGATTACAATGTCTGCTTCTTACCAACATGGGTACAAGGCTTCCATTCAGGCTTACAATATATACAGACATGGGTTGCAGTAATATTTCATTTTTGACGGCATAGCCGTGGGTTTTGATTATATAAATCAGGCTTTAGAAAAGGAATACGGCTTTGTGACTGACTGAATAAATAAGTAAATGCAAATGTAAAAGTCCTTACAAATAATAATAATAATAATAATAATAATCATAATAATAAACCCCACAGCTTTCGAATGGACATTCAGGATCAACTAGAAAACATTGCACTCTTGGTGTGAATAGGAGAAATCAGTTGGGTGCAGCATGCAGGCGGGTTCCTGATAAACTAATGCTCCTTCACACAATTTACAATCCAACTGAATTCATTTGCATGACAAAATTGGCTCGGGTATTCATGTGTTGCAGCAAGACAAGTGTAACATTACAAAGAACAAGTAACCATGGGGAAGGTTAATGCAGACAATAAGGAAATACAATGACATGAATCGGGTTCTTCTTTTGCCAACCTTTTATCTGAAATAGAAAAATAACAAGCTCCCACCCCCCATTCCTCCTTGGGAATAAAAGAGTTGTTTTATGGAAAGGGGGGAGGGAGAAAATGTGCAAAGTTGGCAAATAAAGATTTGTAATTTCCCTTTTCCTACCTCATGGATTTGCAGCTGTGTGTCTGTGTGTGTGCAAGGAACGTGGGAGAGAGGCAGGATAGGATACTGTTATTTTGGAGAAGGTGAGCAGGTTGATGTGACTCACAGCCAAATGGAGTTGACCTGTCAGTGAGGGACACGTGGCTGGCAGCTGCACTTCAATATCCCAGGTAGTTCTCTGCCCTTGGGTTGAATCCCATCCTCTTGCAGCAGAAAATCCGAGCTCTGTGAGCTTAGATGGAGCTCAACTGGAGGGATCTTTGCAGGACATGAGATGGTCACTTTTCTAAAGGCTCCCTGAAGGTGTTGAGCATTTCTTGCCATTATTTGGATGCCTGCATGGGAGTGGGCACCTTCTGAAGATCACATTCCCAGCTGGCCTCTCAGTACTCCAAAATCCAGATCACTGCTCAGGCTTCTCTGAATATGGAAGATTTTTTTTTTCCCATGTGAAGGTGAATCCACGAGACAACTCTGCCACTGAACACATGGTGCTTGGTGATGATCTAGTCAGGTTTTCACTTGAAATTATGTGGACAGAGCTCTTCATTGCAACCTGAAAAGCATATTATTGGTTTCTTTAGTTAAACTAATGTTTTTTTTAAAAACTCCAACGGGTGGATGAGATATTAACTGTTCTGAATTCCTGTCTTTGGGGTGAATCCCTGCTCTTGCAGGGTCTAGGTTCGGAGCAGTGGCCATACAGTTGGGAAGCTGAAAGTTTGTGGAGCTGCTCTGGCTCCAGTGGTTTGGAAACCTGTGTCTGTGTCTCCTTCACAGGAGCATGGTTTTGTGCACACCAAAATGGGCTGGGTGGCTCCTAGTTTGAGGAGCTGCCTGGAGAGCCATGGTGGGAGACCACGAAGGGTTAGCCCTGGAGGGCTCCCTGGGGCTCAGAGGTGTCTCTCCTCCAGGGCACTTTGCCCTGATGCTGCCTTTAGCTCAGCACTCCTCTTACGGTTGCAAACGCTGGGCAAACCTCTTGCAGCAGGAGAGGCTACGCTAAGTGCAAATTCTAATTATTCTAGCCCAGAATTGCTAGGAGAGAGGAGCTGTGCTGGCTAATTGGCTGAATGCTTAGTGCATGGGGGGAGCTGGCTGGGAACAAGGACCATGTCACTCTCTGTGAGCAGACGGCGTCGATTTCCTCATTGTTCTTGAGCTGGAGTGCTGAGCTCCCTTTCCAGCCGGGATTAGAAGCTCTGACACAGCTCTCACCAAGTACCGGGGCCCCTCTTTAGATCAGCTTTGCTCAGTGCCACAGCAGGCTGGTCCCTCAATTGCCATCTGCAACAAATCTCTAACAAGTTGACAAACGACTAATTTTAATTTAATCTTTCAGTTTCCAACTTAATGATGAAAAGGGGAAAAAAAAAAATGCAGGGGAAGGAAGTGCTCACCCGCATCTTCCCTTCACACCGTTCGCTCACTGGGGGAGTTTCAGTGCTAAACTGGTGAGGAGCACAATAAGAACCTTACGTTTTTGAATTAAATTTAACCCCGGGGTGCCACTGCTTCAGAGCCTTTGGAGGCAGAGTTGTAAATCATGGCAGCAGATTCTGCTTCTGATGAGCACTTCCCATCATGATGACATTTAAACTATTAATTAATTAGGAGAGAGCAAGATGAGAAGATTTGGAATTCTCCCCTTTGGATAATTACTGTCGAACACATTTGTTACTGTAATGAACGAACAGGATGTGACTTCAGCCAGCGTGTTGGCCCTGCGTGTGGGGCTTTTCACATTGCTATTATTTTACCCTGCCTCAAAAGGAGAAAGAAAGTATTTTTTCCCTTGCAACCATAAAGAGAGGTCATTTGTGCTGTAGCATTTTGGCAAAGCTGTAGTTGGGAAGGAGGAAGTAAATGATGAGAGTGAGCCCATGACCATCAGATACACTGAGACCCGGAGCCTGGCAGGTGTGCTGGGCTCTCCCAGTGCAAATCCCACTTGTGACTTCCTGTTGGGCAGCTTGAGGCCATTCAGTCTCTTATCAAGCTCATCAAAACTGGTGGAAACCTTCTTGAAACTTGCTTTGAAAAGAGATCCTGAGCCAGGTGTGTGCAGTGGGCTCCTCTGGAGTGGGCTGTGCCGTGGCAGCCCGAGTATCCCGGTGCACATGCTGCTGGTCTCCTTCCTTTCAGAAAAAGTATTTGAAATTTTCCTGATTTTCCCAGTTTCCACAGGATTTTGTCCTCTCTAAAAGCAGAGTCACCACTCTCTTACAGCATCACTGCTTCCCACCAGCAGAGATCCTTGTTTACTTCTCTAGTGTTAATATGCCCGTCCACAGATAATCCATCTTGCCTGGCAGGATCAATTAAAATGGAGTGGGGATGCTCCACATAGCTTGGGTTGGAAAGTTAACTCCAGTTGTACTCCCACCTCTAAACTTACATTTGCAGAGCTCCTGGGCTGGATGATCCCCATCTCCTGTGACTGTAGCAGCACTAACGACTTAAAAGGATTACATTTGTATTGGCTCTTCAAGGGCAGTTATTAACTGTGGTCATCAGTAGCCTGGAAGGTTTAGGCAGAAGCTCCTTGTTGAGGGCATCGACATGTCGCATAGATTGTCATACAGACACCTTTCCACACACAGCTCTGGGACACTGTGGGATGTCCAAGTGAGTGAGTGAAGACCCCGCAGCACTGAGGCAGCTGGGGCTGTGGTGCCCCTGGAGCAGAGCCCTGGTGTGCTGGGACGGAGAGCCTGCATTGTGCTGGTCCTGTGTTTCGAGTCACTTGGAGCTCCCAGGCATTCCATGAGCCTGATTTTCCAGAGGAGAGAGCTCTCTCACTGTTTTCAGCTGCAATGGGTGGCCCTAGAGAATTATCCTCAGGTGATCTGACAATTTTTTTTGATAGAAACATTTACATTTTTTATTTTAAGCGGAACTGTCTCTAGGTACTTCTTCGTCATCTTACTCATTTTAACCTTCCAGAGAGTTTTTCCTCCTGGATACGACCTATTGATATTTCTCTGTTTAAATGTCTCTGTTCAAAGTTGTTGTGGTGGTTCTTTGCTGTCCTACATGAAGTGAGTCTGGGCCCCCTCTAATTCCTGGTGTAAAAATATCCACCTTGAAAGAGCCGCCGTGCTTTAACCTCAATACGTGCTGTCTGTGATCTCCGAGGGCTCCGACCTTCAGGGCTGCTCAGTGATCAGGGAAATAGGGATGTGGAAGGCTTGGATGTTTTTAATTCACCAAATTTTCCTTAATTGCTGCTGGAGCAGAGAACTGAGCCTGGTCATCAGGCCCGGCCCAGCCGTGTGCAGTGCTGCATGAGGTTTTGCTAGGGGATGATTTTCCAGAGTCTTTGCCTTGACAAAGTGGGTGTTCTGGGCTGTGCCAGGTGGATTTTCACAGGAATTCAGCCAGTTTAAGGTTCAGGGTCATCTTCAGTAGACAGAAAATGCTGTGCAAGTTACTATAACGGAAAGGACAATTTACAGCTATCTTGTGGTAGTTAAATGTGTGGATTTTCATCTGAAATATCATTATTGTAAGAGCATTTTCCTTTTTCCTCAGAACTTTAGTCACTTGGGACACTGATCTTTCCACAGACAAGCTGCAGACTTGGCACTGTAAACTAATTCCTTTTCTGGAAAATCAGATGGTTTTCCCAGGGGAAAAAGAAATGTTTTTAATGCACTTTGGTGGGACAGTGACAGCAAAATTTGCAGAATGCTTTTTAACCTTTGCTTCTTTTTGTCACTGTGACTCAGAGCGAAGGGTTCGGGATTTACTCTCATTTTTGGAAAACCCAAACAAAAACATTTCCAAGACCTTAAATGACATTGCCTTTTTTTTTATTATTACTATTTTATTTCCCCCTCCAAGCCTGACTCGTAAATTATTTTGCAGCTCTGAGCTCCCCCATAGCTCTGTCACTCCAGGTAGTTTTGGACAGCAGGTTGGTGGTGCCCTTGGTCACACCTTGAGCAGAACAACCTCTTTGTTCTCCCCTTTGCTGCGCTGCCGGGGCTTGGGGGCCTGGGGTGAGCAGGGATTTGGGGGCTGAACGCCCCAGTTCTGCTCCCAAAAGGGGTTTATAATGAATGGGTTTAATTGTGTAGCTCTGCCAGTGCCCATGTGAGACAGGGACCCAAAATGACACAGACACACCACCCGTGAGGAAATTAATGCCAGAGGAAAGGTCAGCACAAGGTGGGATTTATTTTGTTGAGTGATAAGTGTTTTTTCTTTTGATTTTAAGTTCCTGTGATTTTTTTTTTTAAATTTGTAATTAATTGCACAGAAAATACTGGAGTGTTTGTGGAAAGGGCTAAAAATTAAATCTAAATTAAAGAATATTTGAGGGATGTGATATAATTAAATTGTTTGTGCTGTGGTATCAGACGAGATGATGCCAAAAACCTTTGGAGACAGATAAATGCTTCGTATGTAAGTCAGAAAACATACAATCAGGCAGCAACAATCATCTTTCTGGAGATTCCAGATAATCCGGGCTTCAAAGCAAAACCTGTGTTTTGGAATATTCATTCTCTGATATTCAAACATCCAACTTTGTTCTTCTAATTATTATTATTCTTTTGATGTCATATCAGACAAGTGCTATAAGGGTCTTAAAAAGGGCAAAATAATTATTTCCTTTATATCTTAATACCCATGTGATGCAGAGGCTTTGGTGGAGAAAGGAATATTTTTTTTGACAAATCCAAAGGGGGAAGCTTGGCAACATGGTACAGTTGAGTGTAACCATAAATAAAACCCTGTGTGAATTCCCCCTTGGAGACACTACAGATCTATTGAACAGGGCACCCTCTCTATAAAAATTGTTCTTGAGAGGTAATAGCAAGCTATACATTATGAAAAAATATAGCACAGGGATTTGCTGTACTTGGAGCAAAACTATGAGAAAAATGGTGGGAGGTAATAAGGGATTGTCGTTCCATCCCATTAGAAATGTGTTTTATTCCAGACACCCAGATTTTATCTTCCCCCTGCACCTGAATTAGAAATGAAACTGCCAACTTTCTAGGATGTGCAAGGATCCTCACTGTAATGTGTTTGGGGTTTTACTCTTTTTTTTTTTTGTTTTGTTTTGTTTTTCCTTTTTTCCCCTTTCCATTTATTTTTGGGAAGCTAATTAGGGCCAGCATAGATAAAGCACACTGTGTGTTATGAGCCTGTAAATAACAGAAAAGGGTTTTCTTAGGAAATTAGCACCAGGACACACAGGAAGCTATGAAATCAAATGCCACAAATATATATTGTATTCTCTACATAGATTAAAATAATAATAAAAAACCTCTCAATCCAATACAGAAGGGAATCCTCTAGGATTGGACTGGCACAATCCTGTAAAAGAAGAAGTTCAGTAAAAAAAAATCCACTCATTTCTAAAGAAATTTCCCAGATTAGATTTGTAAATCAAAAACCAATATATAACATGCAAGAATTGATCTGTTTTATATTCCTCAGTTACATTTTTGTGAAGCACATTTAGAAGATTTAGAACGTATTTGCGCCTGCTGGTTGAGCCATTATATGCTTGAGTTCATACATCTATTTGTGAGGCTATAAAACAGGCATCGACTACCCATGTAAATTGTGTTCTCCACAATAAATTATATGCATACTTGCAAAAATACATAACTGCTGTTGGTTGGCTTACGTAGACTGAATACTAATGATGTTTAAAGTTGTATTGTCCCTCTTCTCGGGCCTAATTTAGCCTCTACATCAAAAATTATGTAGGAAAAAACACTTTATCCTCTCACTGAGAAATAAAATGGCACTTACGGGCATCCACATATCTTTCTTTTATGAAACACCACCATTTTCATACTAATTTTAGCTGCATAGGGTTCATGGAAAAGTCTGTCTCATGCAAACCTCTCAGGAGACTTCAGTGTGCACACACACTCACAGCTACATAAAATGTGGGGTTTGGGGGTTTGGGTGAATGAGTTGGGGTCTGTGCATGTGACACACAGTCACGGGTAGTACAGTCCTCTATGAGAGGCACAGTATTCTTAATTCCTAAAGTTCAGAGAGTTTTTTAACTGTACTCCAGGGTTCAGTGCAGCACCAAGAAATCCTGGAGCACACTGGCAGTGCCACGCAGCAACACACAGACATTGTGCCTCTCCCCTCCACCTGCTGCCCATCAGGGCACCACGGGGTTCATGAACTGGGTTTGCTCGTGTTTCAGTTGACTCAGGAGCTGTGAAAGGTGTCTCCTCTCTCAGAGCACTGACCCGGCGTCACCATTTTGGGTCACTTGCTGTGGCACAGGGTTGTGCAGCCCCTGCACCCCTTCGGGCACTTCACTTATTTTAATGGCAGGGAACGTGGGAACGTCCTCCGAGCAGAAATGGATGAAGGTGCTGAGTAACCTTCACACACGTTCTTCCTCCCACCTCACCCTTTGCTCTGCTCTCCCCTCCTCTTGTTCTGCACTATAGTGATAACATTTCCCTAGCTCTTTTTCAGCCTCTTTCATTAACCTGCTTTATTTATTGCTTTCACCAATTATTCTTTCCTTGCCTTTTTGCACAAATCTCATTCTCTGTGTTGCCTCCCTCAGTGTATTTCCCCCTTTATTCCTGTCTTTCTCCATCCCCTTCCCTCTGTTACAGCCCTTTCTCCAGCAACAAATTCCATGTCTGCTGCTGCAGTCCATCTCTCTGTGTGCGATGGATCACTGCGAGGCAGCCGGGTATCCCAGCCCTGCCGAGTGGGAGAGGAGGATTTTCCTGTCCTTCTTCCCTACCCAGGCTATGTGGGGAATATGGAGACTGTCACACACTTCCTCTCCTGCCCAATGATGTGTAAGAAAATAATACATCCCTTTTATTGAGCTCACAACTGGGCAGAGGGGTGAGAGAAGGAAACTGCCTCCTTCTTCCTCACACAGAATATCCCGATTTCCTTCTAACTCTAACATATGTTACCATCACCATCCCAGGTGTAATTCTGAGAAGACCTCTGGAAAGGCTTAGGCTGTGTCTCTGGGGATAAAGCCCGAGCAGACACAGGGACAGCACTCTCTGGTGACACAGGGATGTGCTGTGTGACTGCGAGTGACAGCAGGGCTGCCGGAGCTGCCTGCCAGGCACAGGGAAACTCTGGAAAACTCAGCACTGCTTCTCCAGCCCAACCTCTGCCACTCCTACTCTGAAATTTAGGTTGTATCCCAGTACTAGCACTGTAAAACTCTCAAAAAACCAGGTCACAGGGTTTGCTTTTCCAGTGCCAACTTTTCCAGGGCCCTGAGCTGGGAGGGAGGGAAGGAAGGGGGACGGAGGTGTGTTCATCACACAGCACTGGAGATGACACCAGTTCATGCGGGGAGGACAGAGTACAGCTGCCTGAGACTTGGTCTCTAGTCCCATTCCTAGTTTTCCTGAGACCTACTTACTGTTCCCATTCCCGTGTTTCCATGTACCAGCTCTGGATGGCTTTGTCCAACCCTGAAACCAGCTCAAAATGAGAGCCAGAAGGGCCTTCTAATGGGGTTGTGATAAGCCCAAGGGTTTGTATGTGGTTTAAACACATCCATATAATTTTCTCTGTTGTTTTTCTTGTGTGTGATCAAATTTTCAACTTGTGGAGAAAAAAAAATCATTCCTGGAAAAGCTCTGAGGTGTCCAAACAGCAGAGGAGTGGAGTTGTTAGGGATTTTGGCCTGGAGCAGTTTTTGGGATCTGGGCTGTGGAAGAGCAGACTGTGTGTGTGATGTCTGCACCTCAGTGAAAGGGCAGACAAAGAAAATTTCACCCTGTTCCCACCTCACACTGCTGATTTATTTGTTGTCATCCTCCTGGAAATCCATGTGGGAGAGCCTCAGTGTCAAGGTATTGCTTGGGAAGGGGTGGCAGATCTTCCCAAAGGAGCACCTGCTTTTGGGAGCAGAACTGGGTGTTTATGTCCTAACACAGCAAAGCTCCAGAAGTGCCTGTGGTGCTGGAAATTCTTCTGGGACGGGGATGTGGTCATGAAAATACACCTGTATTTTGAAAATGTCCCTGAAATACACCCTCATTGGGCAGAGCACAGCACTCCAAAGGATGGGTCCCCTCACAGCCCATTAGATGAGTGTGTTCCTTTAACACCACACCACATCTCAGAGTTGCAGTGGCTGACAAAGTAACCCAGATATAATTTTCCTTTGTGTCAGTTCTAGCCACTAAAATTAGTATTAAGAGACACAGAAAGCTCAGTGGAGTTTTCCCAGTTTATCCTGCAGCTAATCTTTTTATATCTCTTTTTTTTTCCCTTCTCTAAAATCAGGGGGAGGGGAAGCCCTTTCATTCCCTGCAGCTGGCATGTCTAAACTCCTAACATATGTGCTTCTTATCCAACATACAGTAGCTTAGGACTTTTCAAAAACACAGAACCCCTGAATCCAATAAAATTGCAAATTTCACTGTATTTCACAATATCCTAAATAAACATGAACAGCGTGCATTTCTCTTTCTGGCATCAAATATTAATCTGTCCGTGGTCGGAAATGTGCTTTCCATCTTGTGTGCGCTCACATTGGGTAAACACTTGGGAGATTGCTATTCCAGACCTTTCATTCTCTCCTAGAGTCAAGAGCATGACAAATTTTTCTCCTAATTACACCTGCCACTGTTTGCCTTCTAATACTGTAAATCCTCCATCACATAGTTTTTCAGATTCAGGATTAGGTTCCTTCTCTGTCATACAAATGATTGGAGGTGCAGTATGCAGTTAGCAATGCACATTAGGAATGTTTAGGGTGGGTTGTCTCTTTTTTATAAGTGAGGAATCTGCATGAACAGAACTAGATCCACATTTAACTTGTGATGTTGAACCAGGACCTCTGGGTTGGTTTTTCTGGATGTTTTGAACCAGAAGAGCCCTCTTGCTCTGCCAGAGAGCACAGCCACATGCTTAGCTCTGCTTTACACTTTGTTTGGATTTGTCTGAAGTTTCATTTCATGTTTCCTTGTGTGCCTTGGTATTTGTGGGAGAGCATGGAGTGGGCGGGTGACAGCTCCCTCCTCTTTGTGAAGTTCCTGTAGTGGGATTCTCTCTGCCACCAGGACCAGAGCCCATCCCTGGGTGCTGTTCTTTGGGCATTGCTGGGCACCTCCCAGCTCTGTGCTCTCAGTCCCAGCATGCAAATGTTGCAGTGTCCCAGACTTTCATGACAGTCCTCTCCATCCACTCCTCCTGCATTGCATCTCAGGTCGTTCTGTAGGGAGAGGGAAAAGCATGAGACACTTGTATGGATCAGGACCCTCTTTTTCTAGGCGATATTAAACAACCCTGGGTTTCCCCTTGCCTGGTCTCCAAGAGGTCCCTCTGGTTGGATGGAGGAAGTTTAGCATAAGGATGTAAGCACACTGGACTGGAGGACCAGAAATAAAGTAGGGGGTGGCAGGAGGTCCTGGGCCTCAGCAGAACCTTCACGGGCACCATCTCAGAGAAGCTGTCGCTGTTCCACTCCAGGAAGTGCCCAAGGCCAAACTGGATGGGGCTTGGAACAACCTGGTCTTGTGGAAGGTGTCCCTGCCCATGGCACACATTGGAATGAGATGGTCTTTAAAGTCCCTTCCAACCCAAACTGTTCTATAAACCCAGAGACATGCAAAATCCAGGCTGTGCTGCATTTTATTTTGCTTGTGGTTTTGAAAGTCAAAATGGTTAAGAGCAGGCAATGAGAACGTGTGGAAGCAGAAAACAGCAGTGTAGGAGGACCCACAGGCTGCCCTTGCCCAGGATCACCCCTCCACTTTGCAGGTGGCAGAGTGGTGGGGGCAGCAGTGTCTGACAGATTTCCCTGCTCCGGCTTTATGTTTAAGTGAAAGCCTCTTGGGCAAAGAGGCCGTTTCGCTTTGCTGGTACAAATCCTCCATTAACGCGCTGCAGCAGGGGGGCAGAGAAATTGGGCCAGCTCCGAGCTAATCGAGAGTTAATACACAAATGATGAGCTGAGAGGAAAAAAGTGCATGTGATATGGGTGAAGGACACGCAGTGAGGAAGAACAGCAGCAGAGATGTCCACGGCGCCTGTGTGCCTGCGCTTAAATTGGCCGTGAAAAGAGTTTGCACATGACCTTGGGATGTGTCAGTGTCCCAAGCCCAGCGTGCACACACGCAGCGTGGCACGGGGGGCAGAGGGCGAGCGGCACGAGCGTCTCGGTGTGCGGCTGGGAAGGTCAGGCCGGTGCCTGGCGGTGTGGGAGCAGAGGACGAGCACGTTTGCGCCGTTCTCGGTGCGTGGGTCTGCGGCGTGTGCGGGAGCCTCGCTGTGCCGGCGCGCGGCCGTGCGAGTGCGAGGAATAAATAGAGGACTCGAGCCCAGAGAGATGGAGTGAGACAATTTGTTTGATTACTAGGTAAATAAGCTAAGCTCCGTGCGGATAGATCGGCCGTGGTCGCTCCGTGGAGCGGGGGCTTCTCTCTTCTTGCCTCTCAGCGCTTTTTGAGCCGACTGCCGAGGAGACAATAACTCCTTCCCTCCTAGTAGGCTTCCAAAAGTTACATGTTTCTTACTGGCAACCTGGGCAGAAGGGAGGAATTTGGTTCATTATAAATCGGTCTCAATTTTCAACAGATAAGTCACAAAATTACCCTCTGCCTGATCTGTTTCACAAGGCTGGTTATTTTGGATTCTCTTTTTCTTGGAGAAGTTGGAAGATTGACTAAATTAACATTTTTTTGGTGCAGTTTTTACTCTGCTTGAAAAATTCTTGCTCACAGGAAAAGCTTTTCATTGATTCATTATGCAAAATCCAGTCTTTCTTTCTGGATTCTATGGAATGAGCACCTCTAGCTTTGGATGGGCAAAATAGAGGGGATTTAGGGTACATGTATCACATTATTCCCTTACTTCAGTCCAACTGTGAAAATATTACTTTTACAGCAGAAAAGTAAACCTGCATTTAACATGAAAAATCCAGGTTGTTTTTCCCGTGCTTTGTGCCCACAAAGAGCACTGCTTGTCATTCTCAGCCCACCCTCCTTCCACTAATTTCTCTTTCTACTCCTTGGTGCATTAATTAGTGGCTCTTACTGACTAACACTTTACTACACAAGAGGTTGCTGTTATCTGGTGGATGGGCAAAACATGGCAAAATTGCTGTTAAATAGGAAAGGAGACATGGCTGAGGCTTAGTGAGGGCTTTCTGCATCGTATCCTGGGTTATTAGAGGGAACAAAGTCTTGACTGGCTGTGGATGTGGCCCACATTCCAAGGGGAACACAGGGATGAGTCTGTGGCTTGGGGTAACTCCATTGGCTCATCCTGAGTGAGGGATGTCTCCTGCTCCATCAGTGTTTCAGCCTGATTTGTGCATCAGGTTCAGAGCTGCAGGTCCTGATGGAAGCTGTGGTTCCTCAGTGGGCCCACCTCTGGGCTGCGAATAGTTAAATAACTGTAATGGTCTCTTTAGTTGAGTTCCCTTTCAGAGTGAGAGGTTTGAGGATGTTCTAACTGAGAATGAGCAATTTGTGTTACGTTTGTATCCTACACATGAAAATTTCGATTTTAAAATCATCTCATGTCCAAATACAGACTTAGAATTGAAGCTCCTCCAAAAGGAGGATTCAGGCTTCTCATTTCTCTCCTGGATGAAGTCTCCAAGTGCCAACTTTGCTCCCAGCACGAGCCCCGAGGCAGATCAATCCTGTTGTAAAGCTGACATGACCTCCGCCGTGGGCCCAGCCGGCGCTGCACTGATGGAGAAGTGCCCGCGCTACTGCAAAATCCATTCTGCTCAGCCCTGGATTCCTTCCAGTTCTTCAGAAACAAACGGCAGCCACTGCCACCAAAATCCTATTTGTGCCTGATTGCCATCCTGGTACCATTTCCAGGGGTGACAGGCGCACTGGAAAGGGCTGGGCACAGGCCAGCCCAGGCACTGGCTGCATCCCGGCCCTGGTGATTTACAGCAGCTGGGATGGTTTGTGGCTGTGACCTGGTTGTGACCCCAGCAACGTTTGGGTGAAACACAAACAAAAGGTTAAATGCTCCAGTTCTCTGCTTAGACAGAGCCAATCATTCTGAAGAGACTGTGTCCCCCCTTTAATTGGTTCTTTATTTCATGTAATATTTCTCTCTCTTGCTTGTGTGCACTCTCTCCCTCTCTCCAGCACTTGTACACGCAAACTCACCCACTCACCCTCCTTAAAACATCTTAATAGCAACCACTTTAAAACTGCACCACAGCTATTTTCTAGCCCTCTTTACAGAGGGCTGGATAACATCTCCATCGCACGGGGCACATTTAATGAGTTAAATCTCTCCAGGGCTTCAGCAGTTGCTTCCAGGGCTGCGCACACGATTGCCCTATTTTTCTGTGGGTGGATAACGTGGTGCCTGGCACAGAGCTCTGGTTTGGCAGTGTGGGCACCGCCGAGGCATCCCTCCCTCCTCACAGCGTGCAAACTCCGCTCCTGAAACGCCAGTGAGTCAGAGACAATATGTTGCAGATCAGCAGCGCGGGGAGCGTGTGCGCCAGGGAGTTGGGAGTCGCAGGAGCATCCATCGCTTTTGTCTCCTGCTCGTGGTAGGGAGAGGAAAAGAAAAGCTGTGAGCTCCTCCCAGACTGCCTCCTGCCCCAACTCCTCCTGTGCTTCCCCAGCAGGAGGAATCCAACACCAAAGAGGCCAAAACCCATCAAATCTGTATGTTGAAAAGCTTCCCCAAAAAGTTGCTTTCTAATTGACTACACGGTGCTTGCTCTTGCATCATCACTCCCATGTGGGTTTTTTGAAAGTACGTATGGTAAAGGCAAAATGGAAATGTTCAAAGTTTGTCCTGGTAAAGAAGGATGACAAAAATCCAAAGGCAGATGGCTCAGCTCCCAGCACTCTGGCTAACCTGTACAGGAAAGGGTTAAAATAATCAGCATTTAACTGGGCAGACACAGCTCTCTGCATGTCACACATACCTTCTCCCAGCTGATGAACTGGCTCTCGGGCAGGTTGGTGACATGCCCGAGATCAGACAGGGAATTTGAGGGGGTTTATGCTAAACAGGACCAGCTGTGCTGATCCAAACTGGCTCTCTGTGACCAAACTTCCCTGATTCTGCCGAGCTGGGAAAGCAAACCAGCAGGAAAACCCAGGTGTCCTCACTTGGAGCGGTGCTGGCTGTTCCCGCTGATGAATGAGCACGGGACATAAACGTTGAACTTTGATTAATTCCCAGTGTCCAAAACCTGCTAGAACTTGGCCATTTGGCTTCATTGAAAGCGGCACTCAGATGTCACCGTGATAGGAAAAGCAGAAACCACCTACAGCAGCAGCAGTGGCTGTAAAACATCGGGAGAAGAAAGTGACAGCTCGGAGTCATCTCACTTACCATCCCTAAAGGACTGCGGCGGCATAAACCCGCGCGGCATGAACGCATTCACTCACAAGTTACATCAACAAAGCTATGATGAATTGAACTAAATGAACTGAGGCAGTCCATAAAAGGTGTTTGCCTTCGTTTTAGTCCCGGAATTGGAGTTTATGAAGTCGTCGTTCAAGATAAATAGGAGCTGCTGCAATAAGTTCAACCTAGTTTAGAAAACTGTATATCCCTATCCCAGAAATGGTATTTTTTTTCACCTCTGAGCACTAATGTTTCCTTTGGACTGTTTACGGTTTCACACTCAGTTTTGACCTGATGCATCAGCAATGCTAATGACATTTGAAAGTAACACTCTGGATTTATGACACTGTCATTTAATTCAGAGGTTTCAAAATGCCAGATTAGACATTAATTTCTGTTATTTGCTGGTGAGCAGGTCAGAGGATCCTCGGCTCACTCTGAGAGCCAGCAAGGGGGTGGCTGTGATTCTCCTGAGCCCCTGTGCATGGGCTGCCTTTCCCCATCCTGCCATGGGCTGCTCACTGAATTTGGTACAGAAGAGCCTTACCTGCCTTGCTCCCCATCCTCTGCCCAGCTCCAGAAATCAGCACTGAAAATCCAACACAAGGAGGGTAAATCTCAGTCCCTTCCCAACTTGTCTCCTTCAGTTGAAGCGAGGAGTTGCATTTGCCTATTCAGAGCTGAAGGTACCACCCTGCCCAAGCACGAAGCCATTGCAGTTCCCCTGGTGAATATTTGAAATAGATGCACATGTACAGAGCTTTTCAGAATATTGTAATTATATTTATCTTCCTGCTCTTGCCTGTAATTTTTTTTTGTGTGGAGTGTTAAAGCTGGTGTTTTATGATCCAGGCTGCTCTTCTCCATCCCCTTGCAGCAAGCTGGCAAGGTGTTGTCAAACGCTTCCCACGTCACTCACATTTGTCAGTTTAAAGGTGTTGCCCTGTTTGCCATAAACCGGAATATAACAGCAGTGGCCTTTTCCTGCAGTAAATTAACAGCCAAGACCTCAGCTGAGCTCCCTACACAGCTCAGCACCGTCCCCAGACACACCTGACCAGTGCTTGGACTCAAACTGGTGCTGCAAAACTCGCTGAGCCTCAACATCCTGGGGAGCATCACGAACACCGCACAAATGGTTACTTGATGCTGGGGTCCTTCTGGAGGAGAGGACGGGAAATAATTGCGGTTCTAAAATAAGCAGTCGCTCTCTCGTTGGTGTTAATGAGCGAATGGGATTTAATTAATTTGGTCCAGCAAGTGGGTCACCAGTTTCCCCAGCCAGAGAAAGGTGTTGTGGATGGGGAGCACAGCAGAGGACGCTGCCCCTTAAATAAACTTCTCGGATTTTATACAGTGGGTTTTCTGGGCTTTTTGCTTAACTATATCACCTACTCAGGCATTTGGCTGCTGCACCTCAGACCTCACAAGACACCAGATAGGAAACTCACCAGTGATCCAGTGGCTTATGTGTCGTGTGTCTGCCAGCTAAATTCCACTTCACCTAACATGGATAATTTTAGCTTGTGTGAAATTAAAATCCCAGCTTTTTACAGCCCCACTTCCAAAGTAATAAACCACCAACTCCTCCCAGCTCTGCTGCTTGTAAACAGAGTTAATGCAGCCACAAACAGCACGGCTGGAAATGCAGCTGCTGCTCCCTGAGGAGCCCAAGTGGAACCCCAGGGACCCAGGGGTGGAGTGCCCGCCTTGGCTTGGGTTTCTCACTTCTGCTCAGTATTTCTGACTCGAGCTGGTTTGTATCCACCACCTTTTATTTAAACATAGGAGGGTTTTTAAAATTTAAATTAGATCTCGGAAAATAGATACTGTGCACCTTTGTGTTGGTAAGAAAAAGAAGTGGTGTCATTCATGTCAGATAATTGGTGGTTTTAGCTCTCTGCAGAATAAATTACAGCAGTCATATAATGGCCTTTCATCCAATCACTTCTCTACTCCAGATCTAGACTTGAAATGAGGTTTGTTGAAAACATCATTTCAGGGATTATTGACCACAGCAAAACCTTGTTGTACATGTTCTTTGTATGTATTGAAAATACACGAGTTAAAAAGGTAATAGTTGGTGCTTTGCCAGTGAATTGGAAGCTGCTCCCTGGGATCGGCGGGAGATACGAGGCTGCTGGGGTGGGGGGCACATCCAGTCTCTCTTCTCCCTCCAGAGAGAGGGTGGGAGGCTGGGGTTCAGTGCTCCGGGCACAAGAGTCACTGGGAAAGAGGCAGTACCATCCTTTTGATGGTTTGTGGGCTGAGACAGTGGGCAGTGCTGTGTTTAGCAGGTAGGACCTCATTTAGCCCATTTGTTTGACCAACAGGCAAACTATCAGGGGTGCTTTGTAGTCTTTGACTTCCAAACTAATGTCTTCTGTGTGTTTAAATGGCAATTGTTTAGGTAATATGCAAAAAGGCAGCATAGATATGATGAGGCAGTTGCACAGGTTGCTCTTTAGGGCTTAACTGCCTTTCTCCTCATATACTTACAGTCCCTCATGCCTGAAATGCTTGTCCCCTTTACAGCTTCTCCGCAGTGCAGAAGTGCATTAGGATAATCTTATATCAGGTGCCAAAGAGTTCAAACCAATCTTTATGTGAGAAAAGGTTAAAAGACAATGTGGTCATAATCTGCAAATACCAACACAAGGAAGAATGAAAGACAGTAAAAGACTCTACAGCTGAACAAGAAAAAAATAATATATAGAGCAAGGTTCCATGGTTGGAAACTGATGGCAGAGAAATTCAAATGAGAATTGAAGTGTGTGTTTTGACAGTCACAGTAATTAACCATTGGAGAAAATTGCCAGGGGATATTGTAGATGCTCCATCACTCACAAGTTTTATAAATAAAGGCTGAATGTCTTTATAAAACAAAATGCCATTTCTTGAGGGAAAAGAAAAAACTTTGTGGATGAGCCACTGGAACTGTGTCTATTAAATTCCTGGGTGTGAGTTCAAATCAGAGGCCAGCCCAGATTAGCTCAGTGGATCTTGCTGCCATCTGAATCCAGGGACCTGCTGGTCCAGAGCCCTGGATTTTGGGCAGTACAGACCCTGGTGTTGCCTTGCACTCTTAGTCATTTTTTGCTCTTACAAATTAAGGGACTCGCTGGCTCTGAGCTGTACAAAGCCCTGTTGAGGAACATAACAGCCCCCACCAAAACCAAGCTGGTCCTGCAGCACTTGTCACCAAGAGCAGAATAATTGATCACTTTCTTGACTAAGGACCAAAGCACCTGAAACTTGGTCACCTCTGTCTACCACAGCATGGCCTGAAAGGATAAATTCTTGAAAAATAGTCTTTTTCTTTTATATTATTAGTTCCCTTTCCCCTCTTATTCTCATTTCAATCTTGTACAAAACCTGACAGCTCAGGTAAAGGTCCTGGAGCACAAACCATAAGATTCTGCAGCGATTGTGCTCTAAACCAAGGGAGGGGATTTAGAGCCCAACTTTGCATAAGGATGATGGGAATGAGGTTTGCCAGACCCCTGAGCAGCTTGGGAGACTTGAGCTCCTCCTATTTCTGTTTCCCCGTTTAACTTCTTATATTCAGGAAAGTTCCCTGAGCTCCTGCCTGGGATTAAGAGGGAAGAGCCTGCCCAGATGCACTCAGTCATTTATTTTAATTTACCCCCCTGACAATTTTGCAACGGGCTGTAGAAGGGGAGGGGACACATCAGGTCTGTCTTTGTGCTGGGGAAGGGCTTTCCTCGCCTCCTTGTTTTCCTTCCAACCGAATTATCTGACTCCTGCCAACAAGCTGGATGCTGGTCCAGCCAGAGCCGCCCCAGCGCACGTTCCGTGCTGGTCTAAATGAATCCTGTGTCTTTTTATATCTCTGCAAGTGCTGCTCTCTCCACCCGTGTTTCAGCACTCCACTGCTGTCTTTTATGTGGCTGCTGCTGCTGCTCCTGTAGCTAACGGTTCCTTTGCCCCTCGTCTGTCAACCCACCGTGGCTGCCTCCCATTTCCCTCCTGCTGCATCGTTCAGCTGTTTGGAATTTGCTTCCAAAATGCACCAAGTGTGTGTGGGTTTTGGTTTTTGGTTTTTTTTTTAAATCTCCAGATGGATACTTGCTGTTCCCGGTTTCTTTTAAAGCTGTATCATTTGGGGAGAGCATCTTGTGGCTCCCAATGAAGTAACAGAGACAGGGTGAAAAAAAATAATCCCTCTCTTTGCTTCTGGGTGGAGCTCACATCCAGCAGATCTGGAATAAAATCCCAGCACTTGGAGAATTGCAAAAATTCTTCAGAAATAGAAAATATTTTTTATCTTTTCTCCCCAGATTGTAGTGTGTGGATGCATGGTAAAAGCATATTGAAACTGCGAGTTTCCCCTTTGGATCTAAATCTGTCTTTGGAGAAGCATGTGAGGCAGGAACAGGATCAGTGGAAAAATCTGATCTGGAGCAAGAAGGTGGGATGCTGGATGCAGCGATCCAGTGCCCAACAGAGCTACAGGTTCCTGGGGAGTCTTTTCCAGGGGTTGCAGTGGGCTGAAGCAGAAATCCATGTAGATTTACCTAGACTTGGCTGTATCCTTGGTGATGTCTTTATGGTTTAATGTGGATAATTGGACAGAGGCTGAGCCAAAGTCCTGGCAGCCCCCACTGAGGTGGGTCGGTTCAAGAAACTAAAAGTTGTCTTGCAGAGAACATTTTACTAAATTCGTCCTTTCCCTTCTTGTGTCTGAACCCCATGCTCTGGGTTGCCTGCCCCAGTGGGCTCTGCTGCCCATCCCAAGTCCCTTACCCCAGCTCAACTGCTGCTTCCCAGTTTTGGGTCTGTGCTCCCCTTGCTTTCTTTTCTCATATTATTGGGAATCTGGAACAATTACTCTCCCTATTCTTATTGTGAATCAATGGGACCTCTGAGCTCTCTAAAGGCAAAAAAGCATCGAGAAACAGTAAAAGTCCATCTACTCTGAGAATTAAAAAAAATCCAGCCATGCAGGTTAACCCTTGTGATTGTGGCATGATTTAAACCTTTGTCTGAATGGGAAATGCAGCAGTTTATTGAGCAAGGAAAGGAGGGGAGTGCTTTGCCAGGAGGGAGCCCTGGTGACAGGTGTCAGGTGCTGACTGTAAGTGTAGACATGGAAGAGAAAAATACCCCTTCAGGAGAATCAAACATTGTCCTTTTTGAAAAAACAAGTTTGAATCAAAGGGTTAAAAAAAAGGCGTAAATGTAGTTTTGGAAGGTGTAAAGAGTTATGATGTGGGGCCGGAACCCTGCGGGGAGGGTTTTGAACCAGAGCAAAGTTTAACAGCCACAATATAAACCCTGCAAAGAGGGAAGGGGTTGAGAGGAAACCTTGACCCTTTATGAGGCTTCCAGGTGCTGTTCTGGCGATAGCCTGGTCTTGCTGTGGACTTCATTAGCCAGAGGGAAAATGTCTTCATCCTCCACAGCGCCCTCGGGGGAGTCGGGTTAATAGGAACCAGATCACGGGCAGCGCCGGGACTTTGTCAACTCTGGAGAAACAAACCGCGATTTGATTGTTCCCTCCACGAGCAGATCAGGGAGGAGATAGGGTCCAGCTGTCCAGCCATCTAGGAGACTAATTAGTCCAATTAATTAAGAAGTTGCTCCGTGTTTCCCCAGTGTCACATAGGGCTCTGAGAGAGAGAATGACAAGGGTGTAGAGAGCGAGAGGTCATAGGGAAAGCTTAATGTCTGTTGGGGTAGATACACAGTAATTAAGTGACAATAGACAGGAACTTTGCTGCTGGAAGAGTGCTAATTAAAACCTGTAGGGTCCTGTTCTCCCTCCGGGTATTCAGCATGTGCCCCACTGGCAAAAATGGGACCGATCCAGCAAGGAGCAATTTACTCTATTTGTACACCAGTGAGTCTTTTGCTCAGTGGCTCTTGCGTGGGTGCCGTTTAATATGCAGTGGACATGTCTGGGATCTCAGACAGCTTCTTAGACTTCAGGAACATCCGCTGAGAAGTGAGGTTGGGCCTGTTTTATGGATGGGAAGACTGAGGCCTGAGCAGGGCTCCTCCATGACCAGGAATCCCAGTAGGAAAGCTCAGTATTGTCCTTCAGTAAGGAGCATTTCATTTACTGGGAACCTGCCTAGTTCTTTCTGTGGTGAGATAACTTTGTGCTTTTTGGTTTATGTGCATAGATACACATTACTTGCTTCTTCTTACGGCCCAGGAAGACCCTTTCTTCTCCCAGGTGTCTGGTTGGAGGCAGTGTGGCACCCCAAGGCCACGGGCAGCCTGAAAGCAAAGAGGAGATCCAGTGACACCGAGCAGGATATTTGCTTTTCTGCTGTCTGTGCTATCCATTCTTCATACCCACAGCAGGGAGATCCATCCTCAGCTGAAACCTAAGCAACAAATGTTAACATTTCATTTTAAAACCTAAGCCAATCCACTTTATAATCCAGACACGGCGTCCTGAGTGAGCATTGCTGTTGGATAATCACACAGTGGTGTGGCCTTTTGCCCTCATGCCTCGCACAACACACCCGAGGCATGAGATTAGGCTCCAATAATAACACACCCCGTTGTGCCTTTTTGCTCAATTGATAAACCTGCTGTATTAGGAGATATTGTCATAAAACTGAATGGCACCCTGTAAACCTGAATCACTCTCTCTTCCATGTAGCCAGGGAATTAGATGTTCTAGCTCCTGTCTTGGCTTTATTTCATGTCCGCAATATGCAACAGACTATATAAGCTGCTGCTTTATTGTTTTTAAAACACTATGAGCAACGCTGATGCTATATAAATATCTATTTTATATACTTTGATTCCCATCTCACTCACTGCTGTGGAACCATGCAGGTCGTTTTTGGTTTAAATCTTGCCTGGGAAAGCAGAATTTTACCTTTTTTTTCTGCAGAAAGCACGTGAGGGGGGATGATGCTGCTGTATGTGTAGCTCAGTGTGGAGCTGAGCGTTTCCTCTTGTGATTCCAAGTTGCAAACGTGCAGGAGGCACTTTGCCAGAGACACCTGTCTGTGCAAGGTGAACACTCTGGTGCAGTTTTTAGTCCTTTCCCGGTCTTGCTACTTGAGCTGCAAGTCCGTAAACAGAGCAGCGAGAGCCCGGGGATGGAGAAAACACTGCAGCTGGGGATGCTCTGGGAAGGTTTTGAATGGTAGAGGTGGCCAACTAGGCTTTTTTCCGCCCCTGCGAACACGATTCCCATCCCTTCCTCCCCACCGTGTGAAACTCCCCGCTTGCTCAGGGCGCGTTTGTGAAGTTGCGCTCGGGAGCGGCGGCATCGCCGGAGTCCGGCGGATTTCCGTAACAGAGCTGCGCGCAGGATGCCCTGGCTCCGTGGCAGATTGATTAGCAAAGCGGGGTGGCCGCCGGGGCCGGTCCGTGCCCCCCGGTCCGTGCCTCCGGTCCGTGCCCCCGGTCCCTGCCCCCCGGTCCGTGCCCCCCGGTCCGTGCCCCCGGTCCGTGCCTCCGGTCCGTGCCCCCCGGTCCGTGCCCCCCGGTCCGTGCCCCCGGTCCGTGCCCCTCGGTCCGTGCCCCCCGGTCCGTGCCCCCCGCCGGGCGATGCTGCTCGGCCGGCACGGGAGAGGAACGGCCACTTCTCCCCGGGTCTGTCCCCTCCCCGGGCGAGGGATTAACCAGGAAGTGATACAAAAGGCACATATGCTCCTGTGTCCAGTCCTGTCTATTCATATGTGTGTTACTTAGCCTAATAAGGATTAGACTTAATGAATTGGAAGGAGTTAACAATATAAAGAGGCAATAGAAAAAGGCCTAAGTAGTCGTAATTCCATTTCATGTAGCTTTGGTGTTGCTTTGCTTTCAGCGAATAGGTGTAATCCTCTTTGAAATCAAAGGTGGTACAAAGTATGAATTTAAATTTGACATTTACAGCTCCTGTAAGATTTAGTATTCCAGAAAGGTTTGCTCTTCAAGGGAGAGAAAAAAAAAGACATGCCATCTGCTCTCCAGGACCATCCCTCCACACGGCTCCTGCACAAAAGTTCTGTGGCAGCAGGGCTGTTCCGGCAGGAGAAGTGCTCAGGCTCAGGAACTGGCAGCATCTGGAGTCGCACCTCTACTCCGCTTTGAGGATTGATTTGGGTTGATTTAACTTGATTAGTTTGCAAAATGGTGCATATTGTGTATTGCTGTGGGGTCAGCAGGAGCTGCAAGGCTCACCAATGATCCCCAGCTTCCATCTCGCTGGAAGCAGCAGTTGGCTCCCAGTGTGTGTGCCTGATGGTTGGTGCCAGTGAGGCAGGGATGGTCCACTGTCCAAACACAGCCAGGAGGGGTGGAGTGCAGGATAGGCCTTGTTTTCCTTACCTCTGCTAAGAGAGAAGTAATGATCATGCCTTTCTGGTGGCTTGAGAGCTGAACCCCAAACCCTGTCTGTAAACATGTCTGTGTTTTCCCAACTTAAGTCAAAGATATAATTCCCTTCTGCCTTTTCGCTGTTCCGATGAGTATGTGGGAGATGCTGGTTGGCCTTGCCAGAGAGACCTGCTGGCATCCTGCCCCCAGCTTGTGCCAGACAGGCTGCCTGCACAGCTGTGCCTGCGAGGCTGCTTGGCTGCCACCACGCTGGGGATGGGGCACCTGGTGGCACTGGAGGCACTTTGGCTGTGTTTGTCCTGTAAGCCATGCTTTGACCACTTACACAGCTTTTCTTGAGGACTAAAGAGAAACCACTGGCCTTGTGTTATCCCACAGTGGTGTGTACCATGAGCAGTTTTACTGAAGCGTGGAGGTGTGTGGGTGTAAAAACAGCCTGACCAGAAAAAGCCCTGGCACTCCTGGGGCTCCCTTCTGCTGTTAAAGTCTGCAATAAATACAGCTGCCTTACTTTCACCAGCAGTATGGGATGCCTGGAATAAACCCAGAGCTGTGGGCCAGGATCCGTTCATGCAAAGCATCGGCCTGTTGTGCCCCAAAATATGCAGCAGAAAATGTCTCTGACAACTTTTCAAAGCACATCTGCCATTTAAACCTTCCAGAGCTTTTGTTGTATGTTCAGCTTAAAACACACCAGGCTTCCCATATATTTGGGAACAGGATCCCTGGGGTAACCCCACCATGGCACTGTGGTGGTTGGGAAACAGGAAACTAAACTGGGGGAATTCGGAGTGTTTGAGCTGACTGGGGGTGCTGATCTCACTGTTCCTTGCAGTCCCCACTGTACAGTGTGCATCAAAGCTGTCCTCCAAGATATTTTTTCCTTGCTCCTGAAAGCAGACAGGCTCTGCATGGAGGTGTCATTTGCTGCCTGTCCCTTATGTCATTGATTTTTAAGTCGTTAATTAACGCTAGGTGTCAGCCTGGAAGATGAATTCTGGCCCTACTCTCCCTTCCCTTTTGTTTTTTGGATTGTAAATGTTATAGATCTCCCATGATGGAGGGATGAGGGGTCAAAGGACATGAGAGCATCTCTGCATATGTGCACACAGTCCTCCCGAACTGCCCATCTGTATCACTCAATAGATGGGGACGGGTGGCGGGGGGAGACATCCCTTTTGTTGCCTGTGTCACTTCAGATAGAGACATATCAGCCTTGGATGGATGGTGTGGCTGTGTGTGTGTGCACATGCGCACAGCCGTGTAGGGCACTGCTCTGCTGGGCCAAATGCTACCATCTCTGCTGTTTCACCAGTCCCAGAGAGATTCAGAAGGGACCACCCATGCAAAGATGGGGGTTTGCTCCCAATATACTGCTCATGTTCTGCTGCAACACCAGGGTGGAAGAGAAGGGAGCAAATTTTCTGCAGACACATTTGGAGCCCTTTGTAGTGGTCAGGATCTCTGGACCCATTCAGTAACAACTTAAAGCTGCTGGTAGAGTTTTCCAGGCCATATAGTGAGATGGGATCAGTTTGCCCTTCTTAGTACAGCTGAGTGGAAAAAACCCCACCGTGTTCCCTGGAATGAGGTGTAGCTGGTCTGCTAGGGCTCATCCTCCTCCAAGGGATGGTGGCATTCTCTTGGAGGGACTCTGCAAATGGGGAGGAGTCTGGTGTGTCTCCCTGTGCTCCATGTGCCCAGGTGGAATAGGATCCTCTGGTCCCCTGTGTCACCGGCTCCAGGGTTCATGACCTGTTGTGGTCTGGGCCACCTTGAATTGGTATCCCATCCTTATGCTCTGCAAGGAGCAGCAGGACCCTGTAGCAGTGTCCTTGGTTCAGTTGTCAGCACGTGCTTGAACAACCTGAGTACGGAGACATCACACAGGTCTGAGTCCTGAGGGTCCCTTGGTAGGGCAGTGTGATGTCCCCAGCTCAGCTGCCTCCAACACATCCTTTCCCAGGTGCCAGGGTTGGATCACCACACTGGGCTGCAGCGTGCAGAGAGGGGGCAGCTCTTGGGGTGGGGAGGCACCAGCCTGGAAAACAGCAAAAGGCAAACTGCAAAAAGCACCAGGGGAGGAGAGCAGGGCTCTTCCACAGGCTTTTATTAGCAGCATTAACACTTACCAATATAAATGAATGAGGCGTGACAGGAGCGGATTGGATCAGGCAGATGAAGAAGTGGGACCTCGCTCGCCTGGGTGCGATGGGGGTGGTGGTGCTTGTGATGTGCTCTCCTTGGAGAGCTCTGAGGAGACCTCTCCACCATGACTAGGCTGGTTTAAGTCAGGTTTGGATCTGGTGTTCACCGTGCTGCTGGATGCAAGGGCCACCACCGGTACTTTTGGGTGTGACAAGAACTTCCCCAACTTCACACCTGATCTCAGAGAGGAGTTGGCTTAAACTGAGACTGGACTCAGTAGCTCTTGCAAATTGTAGGTAGCCGTGAACCACAATAAGGGGAAATTCTCAATATCGCTTGCATCATCCTCTTTTTCCTAATCTTTATTAATTGGTGGTGCATCCTTGTTCTCAGCAGCCACACACTGCCTGAGGAAGTGGGTTTCTTTGTGTTTTCATACTTCAGAGGAAGGAAAGAGAACCAGAGAGGAGGCAATGCCAGCTGAAAGGCAGATTTGGACACCCAGAGCCTGTGTGTGCTGTGCACAGCCCCTGGTCAGGATACTGAGGGTAAGGACAGCAAAGCGTCCAGTTTATGCAGGAAGAGCTGTGTTGGGCAGGAGGGCATTGCGAAGGATTAAGGAAACAGGTACTGCAGATTTGGGGATTTGTGAAACCTGATCCATTCCCAAAGCCCCAAAATGGAGTGTTTTTTGAAAGTCTCTTTAGAGACTCTCAAGGGTAAATGTCATCTTTACTAAGTGTTGTCAATGATGTTCCCTACCCACACAACCCCCCAGAAAAAGAAAAATAGAAGGAAAGAAAGATGAGAGGTGTTTGAGAGCTGCTGACTGAGCCTTCATCCCAGCATCCCTCCAGTTTGGTGCCTGGATTTCAGCAGGATTGTGCCCACATCCTGCAGTACCTGAGCTGCTCTTGGAGGGCCCCTGTGACCATGTCCCTTGGACATGTCAGTTCCAGCTGCTCTCAGTATGGTATGACCAGTGCTAATGAAATGTGTGGTCTAATTTTGGGACATTTCTGGTTCTTGAGGATAAGTAATTCTGATACCAAATTGTCTTCTTGTATGATGTTGTATTATACTGTAATATGTACAAAAAGTTGTGGGATTTCCCCTGCTTCAGTTTCTGTTTTCAACACAGTTTTTATTCTCGGGATGACAACATATTTTTCCTTACTTATTTTAGCAGAACAAATTCACTTTGGTGCCTTTGGACAAATTGTGCTCATTAGGATGTTCCCTTATTGTCTTAGTTGTGTCTCTTATTTTCCCATCTTGATTGTTCCTTTCTGCCATATGTTTGCTCACTGACCATGGAGGAGATCAGCTTCTCACACTCTTCCTCCTCCCCACCTTCAGCCAAGGAGAGGTTGCACGCTCAAGTTCACTGCCTGCTCCCTTCTTCCTCTGGCCTCTCTGGAAAATACCTCCCTCTGGAAGTAACACAAGCAAGAGGCATGAGTGGGAGGAGAAACAATGCTGCTCTGTGGAAGTTTGGCGTGTTTGACTTACTGGAGACTGTTGATCGACTGATTGATGACGCTGTAAAAAAACCCCACAACTCTGGGAGCGTAAATTGCAAATGAGCTTTGGAGGGGGCTATGCTGGATTTTCCCACGCACGGATCTAACCCAAGCTGAGCTTGTTTTCCACCTTGGAAGCTGATCCAGCTACACACACTGTTAATCCACTGTCCCCTCACTGTACTGTAAATCAATCGCAGGTCACACGCCGAGTGTCTCCACACACGGGGGTTAAGAGCGGGCACAGCCCCGGTGACTCCGGGTCGCTGCGGCCTCACAGGCTGAAGGGTGATGCTATCAGTGGTGGGATTTTGGGGTAAGCTTTTATTAAGTGGGAGAATAATACCTCCCGTGGTCGAAAGGGGGTTTGTGGGAGAGCTTTGGGTTGTGCTATTAATCATTAGCTGTGTTTTCCTCCTTTTTCCTCTTCCCAGAGGACACACGGAGCAGAGCTGAGGTCACGTGGCCATCAGCCAGCTCTTATGGTCATTCCTTCTCCGTTGTTTGGAAATCTTAGAGTATTTCTATAGTTACGATAATTTTTTCTCATCCTGCCTCACTTTTCCTCCTGAGAATTTCCCATTTTCTGCATATTTCCTACTTTTCCATATGTGTATCTGTGTGAAACAACACAGATGCACTGAAAAACTACGGAAAGTTCTTAAATCTGTTGTTATGAACTTGAGCTGTGGCTCATGTTAATTGACAAAGATCACTCAGGGCTTGCAGAAGGCTCCCTGGGTAATGTCTGAAGTTTGGGAGCAGAGGCTCCCTATTCAGGCAGGATTGGCAGATTTGGGCATAACAAAAGTCCACATCCAAAGAAAGTGTTTGGCCAGGCTCTGGGTTTCCTCTGGCTTTGGTTCGCTCCAGGAAAACACAAATCTGGCTGAACTGCCTAGTCCTATGGGCTTGTGTGTGTGCTCCTGTCCTGTGGGAGGGTTTTGGCTGAGAGCAGAAGGATAACCCTCTGTGGTTAAAGTTCACCCCTGTGCATAAATCCCTGCGAAATTAGGACTCTGCTGTCTCACAGCCTTTGGGGGCGCTGCTCTGAGGCTTGGGTGGCCCTGAGAATGATGTTTCCCATCCTGCTGGGAGCACCTTTGACTCGAGCTGCATTTGTGGGGTGAGGGACTGTATGGAGAAAGGATCTTGTGTAAAGCCAAGGAACAGAAAGCAGCAAAGAAACATGTTACTTTAAATCAAATGCAAGCACACAGCCAGGCCCTGCTTTCAATAGGACACTGGCTCTGGAAAATTTACAGTATGCTTGGTTAAGGCAAGTAATTTTATTCCGTAAGCAGCGCTGTACTGTGGGGTTATTGCAGTGCTGCCAACACAGGCTGTAAATATCTCTAGACAACAAAACTATTCATTAAAGAAATGTACCTTCAGACGTCCAGCCTTAAGTTTGCTGACACTTAAATACCCCTCTATAATGCTGCTCGTTATTGAGTTTGACTGCAGCCATACCCCTCCGACTCCGTGGCCGGAATGGAAGATGGAGGATGATCCGTGGGAATGTGTTGCCTCTTGCTTAGCTGATTCCTTCCTTCCCTCTCCTTTTACCTGTCCTTAGCATGGCAATATTGTGTTCTCCTCCTGCATCCTCCAGCCCAGGACACGGGTTTCACACTCATCCCTCAGCCCAGATCTTTCATCTGAGTCTTCGCTATTTTCACCATTCAGAACACGCTATTGTTGAAGTGACATCTTAATGCCAGTTATCCAATGGATCTATTACCTGTCTCCCTACGTAGGGATGAGGGAAAGAAATGAGAGAATCCTTTAATCATTGGAATTGGAGAAATATAGCTTAGGCAAACCTCCAACAATGAACAACAGCGTCAGGACCCGAGGGAATGGTTGGAGCTGTGTCAGGGGAGGGTTGTGATGGATCTCAGGAAAAGGTTCAGAGGGTGGTGGGCACTGAACAGGCTCCCCAGGGCAGGGGGCACAGCCCCAAGGCTGCCAGAGCTCAGGGAGTGTTTGCATAATACTCTCAGGGACAGGGTGGGATTGTTGGGGTGTCAGTGCAGTGCCAGGAGCTGGACTGGATGGTCCTGGTGGGTTCCTTCCAGCTCAGGTTATTCTATGATTCTATGAACTTACTTTACAAATTAGTAAGTTTTAAGTGTTTCACTTTCCTGGATGGGCTTATTCCAGCAGGGAGGTCTTTCTGTCCCTCAGACCCATGGGGGGATTAGTGACATTGGATCATGTTCCATGGGTATGAGAACACCCCTCTGTTTAGTGAGTACAAAATTCCCATTTTAACAAAATTTGCCTGTTTGTCCCTTCAGGTCTAAAATGGGGCAGAAGATCTGTTTATGAGAGGAAGCAGTTGACTGGACAAGGGGAAATGGCTTCAAACTCAAGGAGGGGAAATTTAGATGGAATATCAGGAAAAAATTCTTCCTGTGAGGATGGGCAGGCCTTGGCACAGGTTGGGCAGAGAAGCTGTGGCTGCCCCAGCCCTGGAAGTGTCCAAGGCCAGGTTGGATGGGGTTTGGAGCAACCTGGGAGTGGAAGGTGTCCCTGCTCACAGATGGGGAGTTGGAATGAGATGACCTTTAATGTCCCTGCCAACCCAAACCAGTCTGTGATTCTGTGATCTGGGGAGTCTTTTTTAATGTGAATGAAAGTTCTTCCCGCATAATTCAGCACCTTCTCCCAGTTCCAGAGCAAACAAAATTGTATAAATAATAATTAACAGTAACAAATGTAAAGATTTAGGAGTGACATGGAGTAGCAGCACTTAACAGACAGACAGGGCATCTTTCATGGGATGTGTTAACGAGGCAAAAATTGATTGTGGAGTGTTGTTTGGGGTGGACGCGCTTTCCCTGAGCAAATGCCTTTTCCAATTTTTATCATGGTTTGGAAACAACTTCTTGCCCTTCCATATTGTGGCTCTTATAAACAAGTGTTCTGTTTAGAAAGACGTGTTAAACTGTGTTAAGTAATGTAAGCAAATAACACATGTGCTGCATGGAGATCCTTCCCGTGGCGGCCGGGAGCTGCTTTGCATACTGATTTGTGGCTCTGCCTTTGCTGCTGCTGGCACCTGATCTTTCTTGCAAACGAGGCTATTTTGCCTCAAGGGTTCTCTACCGATTAAGTAATAAATAAATAAGGATAAAATGAACCTAGGCTTGCCTAAAATAATTTTGGAGGTTAAAAAACAGAAAGATGGAGGGGGTTGCTATTGATCCGAGCTATTAAAACATCACGGAGACTTTTCTGCATTAAATGGCAATAGGTTTGGGAGGTGAATATGGAGAGAAAGAGTGAAAAATAACAACAGGGCATGAGATTAAAGAGTTTATTTGCTAGCAGGGATTGTTTTGTTTGGTTTGTTTTTTCTTGGCTATTCCTTACTATGCTCCACGTGCTTGCAGAAATGTAGCAGTTCTGAACTTGGTTCCCTCTAATGAATGTTGCTTTTTAAAATGGACTTGCAGAAGTTTATTTTCGGAAGCCCAGAAAAGAATCCAGACCTAAATCCCCTCTCTACTTAAACTCTCAGGTTCCAAGGTCTGGCAGGCCAAGCACACAGGTTTGTCTGATGTATTAAACCTGACACCCTGTTATCTAAAGGCCTTCAGATGGTCCCTCGATAGCCCTCACCGATAAGCCGCTGGGGCTGCTTTTTCTTGCCTCCTTTTCCTGTGCCTTGGCATCGCTCACCAGGGCCAAGAGTCCAGATGCCTCCCCCAGAGAGGTGGGATGAGCTGCCACCAGCCTTTGCAGCTCACCCAGAGGGGCCTGTTTGCACAGGGGGTGCTCAGGGAGGAGATGGCTTTAAGGACGATGCTTTTTGATGTGTCTCACCTGAGGTGCTGGAGGTGCTGCTTTATCTGGAAGGGTTAGATTAGAGATTAGGAAGAAATTCTTCCCTGTGAGGGTGGGCAGGCCCTGGCACAGGCTGCCCAGAGAAGCTGTGGCTGCCCCATCCCTGGAAATGTTCAAGGCCAGGTTGGATGGGGCTTGGAGCATCCTGGTCTAGTACAAGGTGTCCCTGCCCAAGGCAGGGGGTGGAATGGGATGATCTTTACCATCCCTTCCAACCCAAAACCTTCTGTGATGTCTCACACACAAAGATGCTCAGACAGGGAGCAGCAGTATGTTTTGCCCAAGGTGCTGTGATGGGCTCGTGCCCATCCCCAGCCTCCCCATGCCCATCCCCGTGGCCTCCTGTCCTCTGTGCCCCTGGCTGTGAGTGCAGCAGGTCATCTTGTGCTACTGGCAGCATTGTTGACTGTGGTCTGTGTTTGGAAAATAAAAGGGAAACGAACTCTATAATATTTTATAGCTTCTGCCATGGTGGTGTCACACCTCAGTGTAGTAACCGCAGTGCTTGGCTTGACGTGAAGGGTAACCCAAGGGCAGGCAAAAAAAAATCCTTGTTTTTTAATATTGTTAAACTTCAAGTATTCCAAGTTGCTACAAATAATAAAGAGTAAATTTAAAAGGGACTGTGAAAAATGGGGCAATGAACATCTGTGCTATGTTGATTTATCTGGTAAAAATAAGCAGAGGAGTGAAAGCAGGAGCAGGAGTAATTTCTCAGTGGTGTTGGGTTGTTGCAGGGAGTGTGTTTGCTGCATGGCAAAGAGCAGTGTGGTGCTGGGGTGAGAGGCGAGACCCCCAGCCCCCGCCGCCGGAGCCTCTGATGTTAATCTTGGTGATGGGGAGGGAAATATTGACAGCAGGATGGTGCTCTCTGGCTTGAATGACAGGCCATATGTTTGTAAAATAGTCTGAAGTGCCAAATAGAAAAGGCCTGGGCGAGTGGAGAGAGACGTATTTTCTCTTTACATGTAAAACTTCCAACACTTGGCAGGAGCCCAGCGACAATTAATCAGCAGGAGCCTTTTAGAAAGGCTCTTCCTAGGAAATAAGGGTACAGAAAAATCCTTTAAATTAAACATAATTTAAAACAAAGTAGTGTGTCAATAGGGGAGGGGGAGAAACGGAGAATGGACTTGCAATAAATACAGATTACTTGGTATAAATCCATCAGGCCTGATCCTGTCTGTGCTGCTGTGTCTCCCTTGGCCTCGGACTTTTGCAGAGGATGAGCAGGATGGGGAGCCCAGGGGTGCCCTGAAGGGCTGCAGGAATAGGGACTGGGGCAGAGAGCGGGGTGGGAGCCCCAGGAGCCCCCCAGCCCCAGGAGCCCTCAGCGGAGGAGCGGAGCTCTCACCATGCAGCAGTGAGCAGGAGAAATGCTGCTGGGGGGAGGGAGAGGAGGAGGAGGAGATCGGATTTCTAAGCACCCTTGAAACCAAAGCTGCACTGTTTATAAACTTCCATAAATATTAATTGATATTTAATAAGGTAGGCAAACACAAGGGAAAGTATTGTTTTGGCCAACTCCTACACAGCGATCCCAGCGAAGCGTGAAAGAGTTTGTGTAACTTTCCTCGGGGGTTAAGAGCAGGTCACGGAAGGTCCTTTTCCCTGGCCGGTGTCCCAGCTTTTTAAGCTATAAGGGAACATAGGAGGCTCCTGGGAATTCTACCCAAATACCTGCTGTCTGCAGGGTGAAACTCCTTGGCTGCACACAGCGGAGTGCATGGGCATTGCTGCCCCACACCCGGCCCCACATGGGGCTTTCCAGGGGGATTAGGCTGGAAAGGGGGTGACTGTTTTGTCAGATGGGAAGTCTGATGAGATAATCAGGGCCGTTAATTGATATGCTTTCCCACATAACTTGACAGTTCAAACAGGTGGTGAATAGCCCTAACACTAATTCACATCAGGCTGTTGTCCTGTGCCTGGGCTCAGACTTGTGCAGATAAAATGCCAGAGAAATAGGTCAGTGTGGAAAATGGACAAGATTGGCACTCCCCAGTGCTCCTCGATTCCCACCAACCCTCCTCTGTAATACAAGTCCCTTACACAGCTTCTTTATATAATCCCTACTACCAAAGGGTGGAGCAAAATTCAAGGGAATGCATTTCCTCAGATGAATTTTGGTGACTTGCTGAGATTTTGATGCCAGCTCCAGAAAAAGAATCATGAAAATATTTAAGTTTTATTTCTAATTCTCCTACCGTGCATGGGCTGATTCATGGATTTGCACCGAGACATAGCGGAAAAATCGATGTCAAATAGAATGGAGGCTGATATTATAAAATTAAGATCTAAGATTTTCTGGCTGTAGAGCTACACTCGGAGTCAATCTGTTACACAGACTTGCAGTGAGTTCTTGGAGAAGGGGGAGGCAGGTATGAGTCTCCTCTTCTTGCTAGCTCCTCTTCCAGAAATGTGGGATTGCTTCCGACCCCACTCTGTCCCTGGGTCAGCACCCAACTCCTCCTTGGGGCTGGCACGGTAGTGCTTCTGAAAGCACAGCTCCTGGGATATTTCATTGCTCTTGTACATGGGGAATAACCAGTTCTGTAGAGAAATCTCCTCTGAAGTGGCAGCTGGAATGCCAGGGTCCTGTCTCATGAGAAATTTTATTGTTAAGTCAATGGATGCAACACCTATTCTGGTCCTTACGAGTGGAGGGGAAAGGAGATCAGCTGGAAGAACATGACGGCTCCTGGGCATCGAGGGAAGCTGGAGGCTTTACAGAGTTTGGGGTGGAGTTATTGTTTGTATTGTTTTGCCTTTCCTTTTTCTTTTCANCCTTATCATTTAACCAGATGCACTTCTCAACTGATGAGGATCTCCCCAAGTTGCACCTCCTTTGGAAAGTGTTTGGCATCCGAACCCAAACACGGACTCCGGAGCAAAGCACCGCTGCCGGTATTCAAATCACAAACAAAGGCAGCTCCACAATAGTTGCCTGTCTGTATCGAGTTCACCAGTTTTAATTACAACACCCCACAGTGGAAATTTCACAAAACATTTTACCCGTGCGTAAAATTTAATTAAACAAACAGACCCCTAAAGAAAGCCTTACACTTGTCACAGCGGAATCTGTGGTGGAGCGGGGCGTTTCCTGCTCTTACACATGGGTTATGTCTCAGGATTGACAGGGGTTACCTTTGATGCAATGCAGATGGAAAAGGAAAATGTAGGGATTAATCCCTCTCTCCCAGATTATGCAGAAGTGTGAGCAGGTGGCGGGGGAGGCCGAGCCCTTTCCATTTCTCATTATGTCGCGGCGCTGTGTCTGCGGCGCCGGCCAAGCCTCTGGCGAGTGTGTTATGTGATATAATTGTGAGATGGAAAACAGTGAGGGAACTTCTTCCTTTGTATTTCAAAGGCCACGATGGCATCTTTATTTGATAAAGGAATTGGATTATGTCTAATCCCTGCACTTGGAGACATTTTATTACTCAGAAAACACTTTCTTAAAAGCATCTTCGCTGCTGCAAGCGGGATGTAAAATACCACTAGTGGGAAAGGCAATGCCAAGTTTTCCAGGGATGAGCAGAAATCCTCGGATCCTTTCCTTGGGGGCTGGGTTCTGATTTAAGGCATTTTTGATTAATTTTCAATTCTAAAAGTAGAAGCCAGGCTGTGCCTTTTAATGAGGGTCTGATGAAGAGCCCAGAGCTGGAGCCACCCAGCCTGTTATCCAGGTGCTTAAATCAGTTTATGCCCCAATTCAGGATATAGTGTAGGAATTTAGATTCTTTCATAATGAATAATACATACATGAAATGTGATCTCTGTAAATTTAGGGAAACGAGCTGTCAAGCGACCCAAGGAGTACAAATGAAGAGGTGAGTGCCATGAGCACAGCACAGTGCACATTGTCTCGGGAACTTCCTTTGGCACCGGTGGTGGGACACACTTGGCAGATCAAAATAAAAGCTCAAAGGGAGGAAGAGAAATGATGTTGCCAGAGAGCATTCAGTGGTTTGGGTCATTTGTAATGCCATGACAGGCCCATAAGCCAGGAGGTGAGTGCTCCTGGGCCCCTCTGTAGGCTCATGTGGGTTTTTTGGAGGAACACTGATCACACAGCACCCAGCTGCTCTAAAACTGGCTCAGCAAACTTGTTCAGAGCTGCAAGTGAGGTCCCTTATACTCCCTGTTCTTCTATATTCACTATGTCCTTGCAGCAGAAGTGCTTCTGAGGGCTGTCTCATTTCAGTGGTCAAAGTTCCCAAGCAAAAATATCAGCCGAGTTTCATTACACGTGCAGATCAGCCATCTGGGAGGAGAAGCCTCCCTCACCCTGGTGAGCTCCAGCCTTTTAAACCACAGAGATCCCCTCCCTGGAGCCAAAACCAAACCCTCTGACCCTGAGCAGGCATTTGTCACAACCTGAGTGCTGGGCAAGGTTCACTGAACTTCATCAGGGCTGGGACCGGGCAGGAGCTGGGAGAAACTCTGGTTTCATCTGGGGCTGGCACCGAGTGTTGAAGCTTTTTTTTTTTGGCCAGCAAGCTGAGCAATGTAAAGCTTTGGAACGGAAAGGTTTGGTGGGAAACGATGCCCTGCCGTGCCCTGAGCTCAGCACCCTTTGCTGTGTTCACACCCAGATGTGCCCACATGCTCTCCTTGGCTCCAGGGAGCTGGATCGAGACCATCTCTTCTGTGCTCTTCCCTTTCCTCATAATTCATATTAGTCTGGTGATTCTTACCACCACTAGCATTTGGGGTTTAGAATTGCTCCAGACTTTCCCCCCCCCCCTTTAAATTCTCTTAAACATCAGTTGTGTGGCTGAATTGCACGTTTTCCCAGGCTTCTGGAGAAGATAGATACTGCTTTTTCCAGGGCAGGCACAAACCCAGGACCATGGTAGATGTTTGAGGGGGACCCGTTTCCTTTTATCAACTCTCTCTTAAATTGCTTAGGGAATGTCCTATGCTGTGACCTTCTCCTGATACACATGGTGGGTTTAGAAAGGAAGGTCCAGTGGAAGGTGTCCCTGTNTCCTATGAAGGAGGAGGGAGTAACGCTGAGCGCTGTGCAGCCAGAGCATCCCTCACGCTGAGGTGAGCACAGGGATGTGCCAGGGTGCACGGGGCAGAGGTGGGGCCTGAGCTCCCCTTTCCAGCCCTTGGACCCAAAAGGTTCTCTTCTGCTCTCCTGGCTGCATGGGAGATATGTTGCCTTCTCCTGACTGACCAGTGGCCAAAAGCAGAGATGCATTTTATTCCAGAGTATTTCACTATACAGGCGCTTTTGAAATCAGGAAAAATGGGGGGAAATTGCAGTGGGCTTAGCAGACAAAATTGAGCAGTTGACTGTGGCAAGGCATACAGTACTTAAATGCAAGAGCTGATCTAATCGTTGTTCTCGAGGAAGCTTTTTGCTGCATTTTAGCACACAAAGCTTTTCGTTTTCTCTTTTGTGGCTTGAGCTGCTATTTAAGAAAGCAAAAATCAATAAACCTTTCCAGCTTTCAATCTTTTGCCCCAAAAGGTGTTTTTTTGGGTAGTGTTTTGTCATTCATAAGCTGTGGCGACAAATCCTTGACATCATTCGTGGATAATATCGATCAGCTCTTCCATTGCGCCAAAGGACAAATAGAAATCATTTATCTGTCTGGACTCCAAAACAGCAAAAGACAAAGGGCTCTGCCAGCCACCCATGACAATCAGCAGCTGAAGGTATTAGCAGAGGGTCAAGTTCAGAGGTCAGTGGTCAAACAGGTTGTCATCAGTTTCTCACAGCTCCCAGAGTGGAAAAACCCAGATGGTTTTTATTAGCCAAATCCGGGAAGGCTGGGGGCACTGGGTGCTGCTGGCTTGGGGTGCACCTGCTCCGGGTGCTGCTCTTCCATGGGGTGCATTGTAGGTTTGGGTTAATTTCTTCTAAATATGGAGGCTTAACTCCACCTTCACTCTGTGACTAAGGGCCAGGCCCAGGCAGACCACGAGCAGCTGCCATTTTCCGTGATATCAAAGCTGATATTGCTCTGAGCATTCCCAGGATCTGTTGGTTTTGATGTTGTTAAGTGATTTTGTTCGATTTTCTGCACCTGTTCTGGGAACAGCCTCTTCTTGGGCACAGGGTCCTAACCCTGCTGCTTCAAATCTGTCTTCCTTGAAGGTCTTTGCAAAAGACAGGCAGGGAAAAGCCTGGAGGTTACTGAGGGAGGTGCTGCATCCCAGTTGTGTTTCCTCAGGTGTATGGACAGCACTGGGGGGCAGCATCGATCCTACCCACATCCTTGTTCTCCACCACCAGTGCCACCAAATTGGAATTAAGATAACTGGAATTTCAATCCAATTGGAATTTCAATCAAGATAAAATGGGATACTGTATGGACTCAATCCCAGAGGGAAAACTTCCCTGGTCGTATCTCCCTAGACCCAGAAGCAGGCCATTGCCAGTGCTGTGCCTCTGCCACACATCCAGAATCTCCTTGTGTCAGTACTGAGCCCTAAGTCTGTGGGATCTGTAAGTAGCAGAAAAAACACCTAAAGCAAACTTGGTGCCTCTTTGGATTTATCTGCAATTCAAATAGACATTTATATGGTCCTGTTTTGTCCACCCTCATAAAAAACTTGGGCTGCTCTGAGGTTTATGGGAAACCTTTGATCCATCATTCAGGCAGGACAGCACGGTCACTGGAGAAATCCCTTGGGAAACCAAAGGGGAAGGCTCCAACCAGAGCTGCTCGTCTGATCCTCCCACTGGCTTTCCATAAACCCGGACACTTAGGGCATCCATCAGTCAGTGGGGCACGTCAGCCAGAATTACTGGAGTGAGGGGAAGAGGCCATGGGCAGTAAATAAGGGTGGATAAAATATCAGCATGATCACCATTTCCAAGAGCTCTTTTGCCTGCCTTCCAGCACTGTGGGGGCATGGTGAGGGTCTACACAGGGATACCACCTCCGGCACGGTGGGGCCGTACACCAGGAATGCTGGCTGTGGAATGACGAGGCTGGACACCAGGGATACTGGCTCCAGCACACAGCCCTGAGCATCACAGCTCTCCGTGAGGAAGGTGCAAGTGTCAGGCAAGGGTCTACAAAAGGTTTTACATGTGTGTCCGTACACCTGAATTACAACCAGTAGTGAAGGATTGTGTTAATATTTCTCGTTGGTATCTACTCTTCGTAGCCACTTCTCTGCCCACATTCTGAACACTTCCATGTGCTCTCTTGCCTTCTCCCATCTCCATCACCGTAGTTATTCCCAATGTTTTTATTCTGAGGGGGCTGGCAAACAGAGATCCATCTCATCTTTAACCAGGAGTGCCCTGGTGGAGTTTCTCCCGGAGATGATGCTCACGTGGTATTGACACCTGGTCCGGGCAGCCTGGAGAGAAACACACCCCGAGCAACACTTTATTTAAACTGTGACAAGTTTTCTTCTATTCATCAACAACTAGTTGAGGCAACGGAGACTTTCTTACAACAAATGGCACTGCACAGAGCTCTAACCAGGCTCTCTCTGCATTTTAGACAGATAGCTGGGGAAGTGCTTGTGCAAACACAAATTCCCACTGGATAAATAATCCGCGTATGTGATGCCGGGACCCAGCGTTGCTCCTTCACACCACAAGGCGATGTGGTAAATGTTGCTGAAATTTCTTCTGGTAGATAGAAATTCTCCCTTTTATTTTATTTTATTCTCCCAAGGACACTGTCAAGGTCACCACGAATCCTGATGCTCCAAAGAGTGTATCAGGGATACAAACCCATTTCACCAGGCTATTGTTGTATGTATCCTCCTGTGCATCCAACTTCATTTCCACTTCAATTTTATCAACCTTCCGCTGGAGACTCAAGGAGATAGGAAACAAGTACTGACACGAATTAGCCCGGAGATTGACTGATATAGCTCAGCCCAGGGAACCCTGGGTAAAACCTTCTCTGGGCTCTTTCTCTCTTGCTCTCTCTCTCTCTCTCTGCCTTTTTTTTTTCCTTTTCCTTTCTCCTCCCCCCCACCCCCTCCTTTTTTTTATTCACTACAACTGTCTTTTTCAGTCACCTGTCAGAGATGTCACCAGTCCCATCCAGGATGACAGGGCAGGAAAGATTTTGATGTGGTAATTTGCCAAAAATACCCAATGTGGCATATTAAAGATGGCAGAGAGTGGCAAAGGCTCTGGGGACGAGATTCCCTGTGGGTAAAAATAGCTCTATCTTCTGAAAACTGCTGTGAACCCCTCAAGTGCTCACCCCTTCGCTTTGGGGAACTCAAGGGAGAGGTTCCATGCCTTTTGGGAGAGCTTCCATTCCTTTTGGGAGAGCCTTTGCTCCATCCATCGACCTCTTGCTGTGCGTAGGATTGGCTGGGGGGACACCCCCACCTCTCCCTCTTCACCTCTGCAGCCCCTCACCTCGGGGCTGGGGCATGAGAAGGCTCCAGGATGAGTAAGGCAGCAAGGGGGGTCCTGGCAAAGGCAGGGGATTGTTCCACAGGGTCCAGTTGTTGCTCCGAGTAAGGGGTGTTTGGCTCAGGTGTGGTGTGGAGAGAGAACGTGGCTCCCACACAGGGTGGGACTGGAGTAGCACTGCCCTCCCCACAAACTTCAGCCCCTCTTCTTCCTCAGAGTGCAGGAAATTTATGCCCTTTGGGTTCAAAAAAGGCTCCTAGAGGGAAAAAGGAAAGAGAGAGAGAGAAAGAGAATGAAAATGATTTTAATTTTTTTTTGGCGTAGAAATGAAGCTGATATTGAAAGTGAGTAAATTTTAATGAAACGGTGCAAAAATGACATCATTTACTCAGAAATCATTAATTTGTCAGCATTAATATTTCAGCTACAACATTGCCTGTCATTCTGTGCCAGCAATGACTGATAAATCTATAAAAGTGTGCTGCTAATTTACTGAATATTTATGTGCAGTGTCATTTGCAGAGTAGGATTTGAATTTATTTCACTCAGTATTCAGCTGGAGAACATTTCTAACAAACCTAAAATGAACAGCACCAGGCTGTGCAAAGTAAAGCTGGCAAAACTTCTCAAATAACATTTTAAAGGGAGAGGAGCACTGGCAGGAGCTGTGGCGTTTCCCTGGGATGAGGCTCTTCCAAGGCCGCATCCCAGCGAGCACGGCGTGGGTGGCTCGGGACAGGGCATGGCAGCTGCCAGCCCCGGGGCTGTGCTGACACATATTTGTCACATCTATAACATTTTTCATCTCCAGACCTCCTTAGAGGTGTCAGCTTATCCATTCCACCTCCCAGGAGGATGTACACGTGTCGGGAAGGAGCAAACGCTCCCTCAAGAGTGGTTGGGTGAGAATTTGTGTGTCAGGTTGGAACAGGAACGGAAAGTTTGCAAAGCTGGGGTGGGAAGTTTAATGAAATTGTGAGGGGGAGCAGAACATTTTGGGAAAGTTGTGCAGCCAAGGTGGGCTGGGGCTGGTTTGGGTCGACCGTGGTCCAGCCCTGCCCTGTGTGACGTGGGGCCACCTGCAGAAGACACTTTGGGACCCCAACACGGAGCAGGGAGTGTCCACATCAGGCTGATTCCTTGTGGGGAGGGTTATTTTTACCACACCAGAGCCTTCCTGCAGCTCCCCAGTGTCCATGCTCCTTGCACACCTGCCAGGAATGCCCTGCTCCACTGGCTCCAGAGAATTCTGGTGCTTCCTGGGGTGGCCATGGGATGCAGCACAGCCATCAGCTGGGGCGTGTGTTGGGAAAGGGAGTTCTTCGGATGGGTATCTTGGTCACAAAAATGCGATTTTGGGATGACAGAACCCCTTTTGAAGTTTAGGCTGAGCTTGGATAGTGCTTTCAGGCAGAAAAAAAGAATCAGAAATTAATTTTTGGGTGGCAGGAAAATAAGGTTTCCCTTCGGCAACTTGAAAATGGAAATTTTGAGTTTTCTACTTTGAAATTTCAATTTTGGACCAAATTTATCAAGGGTGACTCTGACATTCAATTTTGATGCTATGGATTTTTTTTACTTAAGTAGGGAGTTACATTTTGAGTTGAACAGAGGGGTTTGTTTGTCAGTTTTTGGGTGGTTTTCTTGCAAATCCAAACATTTAGCAGGACTGGAGGGCTCTTCCCTGTAACTGCTTGAGCCACAGAATGAAACAGCTCTGAAGTCTGGGTGTTCATCACTGATGGGAAGGAAATTCCCAGAGCTTTGAGCCTCAGGAACCTCCTGAAGGTGGGCACCGAGCGCTGTCACCACGGGCCACCCGCTGGGCTGCAAACCACAGGAACTGCTGGTAATTAACAGGCATATTAATCCAAGTAGAACACGATAGCCTTATTATAGTCACATTTTTCACTTTCATCAGAATAATATCATATTATATTAATATTTATTTCTGGCTAATGGGCTGTGAAATGAGCTGGGGGATGTTCATGGTGGGACGAGAGGTGCTGGGGGGGTGGGAGCAGTGGGGCAGAGGGAGCCTGTTACCCCCCAGTGACCAGCATGGCTTGTGCCCCTTCCATCCTCTCCCTTAGCCAAGTTGGGATTGGTGGGAAATGGAGGTGCCAGCAATGCCAGCTCCTCCTGGTGCTCTCTTTGCACCATGCCTTTGTCCCTAGTCACTTTCCAGGCACAGGGAGAGGGAGAACAGCTCAGGATAGAGACGAGCTGGACGATGCAGAACTTTCAGCTCTGACAGATTTGGGCATGGCTGTCAACAAGATGGAGATTTACTTTAAAGAAGAGAAAAAGCCCTTGCTTACACTCTGCCACTCACATCTATTACTCTGGAAAATAAGGATGATATGAGAGCAAGGAATAAATCCCTTCTAAAAATATACTGGGTGAATGCATTAATTTTCCTGTGCACGTGGAAGAGGGTAGGAGAATGAATTTTAAGCTTGATTCATTCTCCAAAACGAGTCTTAAGCCTTTTAATTGTTGAGTGTTGGCATAAAAACATATTATTTATGAAGCGGTGGCTTGGTTCTACATGGCCCCTGTGCCTTTTTCCTTCTTTTAAAGCAAATCTCATTTATTTCTTCCTAAAAGGTGCTCTAGAATCTAATATGAGCATTATGAATATTTAATTTTCCAAGCTGGGTTTACACAGTCCCAGAGCGTGTGGCGGCTCAGCCGGTCCCTGCACACCCAGCCTGGGTTGGGGCTCAAGGAGGTGGCTGCATTTTGCTCTGTTTTTGGTTCATGTCTACCGATTTCCCATCAGGAAAGAGGAAATGGCTTTAAACTGAAAAAGAGCAGGCTTAGATTGGATATTAGGAAGAAACTCTACCCTGTGAGGGTGGGCAGGCCCTGGCACAGGGTGCCCAGAGAAGCTGTGGCTGCCCCATCCCTGGAAGTGTCCAAGTCCAGGCTGGACAGGGCTTGGAGCAACCTGGGATAGTGGAAGGTGCCCCTGCCCATGGCAGGGGGTGAAATGGGATGAGCTTTAAGCTCCCTTTTGACCCAAAAGCCAGAACCTGGGGGTCTGTGATTTACTGCCCATCTCAGGCTGTTCCATTCCTGTGGCATCTGTTTCTGTAAAATCCATGTGTGTCATAATAGAGAACAGAAGCTCCGGAGGCGCCGGGAAGACCCCACGGTCATAGAACTTTAGTGGCTTTCTTAGAGGTAAGATGGTAATGCAGTAAAACCATTCCACAGGAGAGGAAAACTCCTGGTCTGCAGCTTAATCGTTAGTAAAAAATTATTTCCTACAGTGTTAAAGATCTAATTGGACCAATCAAAAGGCAAATTAATGATGGCTCATTTGAAGGAATCTGCATGTGTTCATGCAGAGGCTGCGTGTAGGAGCCGGAGTTCTGCAGCCTGGGAATGCTGTCCTCTGAGATGCATTCCCTGAGAAGTGACTTAGTGCTGGCTGGGACATTGGAGGAAGACAATAATTTCATTGTTTCTACTTTTTATTTTTTATTTTTTTAAACTTAAAGCATTCAGAGTTTCCCTGTCGCTGTTTGGAATTTCCCTCTGAAACCAAAGGAATAGGTTTGTGCTGTTAGGCTGAGCAGCCCAACTCATGTATCCGCTCCAGATCAAACCTGGAGTTTTATCTGGGGAAAATGTTTTATTTTCCAATTTACAAGTTTTATGTATTTTAAATAGGGGAAGGAGCATTCTTCTGTCTTACAGCCTGACTTTTCGCAAACCACTGAAAACGTGTCCCTTTTCTCATCTGTAAAAATCACACTCCCCACACCATGGGATGGGCTGGGAGACAAAACTCTTAGCTAGTCTGAGTTAAAGAATGTTCTGAGGTTATAGGATGGACTCTTCTGGACCTGTGCCATGGTTTAGGTTGATTTATCTCCTGCCCATACCCTGCAGGGAGGGTAAAGCACATGCCAGCCTCAGATGCCACTCTCCGCTAGCTCCCAAAATTCAAAGCTTTATTTTATCAAAATTACATTGAACACTTTATACCACCAAGTTCCCACTAAGCACACACCTGTATCTCTGCCTTGCTAATCCTAATTTTGTCGACAGCAAATTATGTGACCTCCAAATATATAAAAAAAGCACATTTCAGAAGCATTTTGGGCAGCCTGGACATCTCCCCAGTCCCCAACTCCATCACTCCCTGTGCACCCCTGGCTCAGATGCCAGCAGAGCAGTCACTGGGCAGCCGCTGGGCTCAGAGGGTGGTTCTGCTCAGAGGGTTTCTGTGCTCCTGAATATTTACCACTGCTGTATCCCGGTGTGTTTTGTGTGGCAGAGAGGGTCAAACCCCCTCAGGCTCAGGAAGGGACTCCCAGCATCACCACCCTCTCCCTGCACCCAGCTGGGCATCTCCTCCTGCCAGGGCTCTCCCACCCGGGGCCTCCTTTGTGCTCCAGCCCAGCCCCAGCTAAAATGTTTTTCCTTCCAAGCCATTCCCTGCATTAAGCTCGACCAGCCCAAATTGTCTCACCTTTCCCCCCGCTCTGATAAATGCTCCCTCCGCAGTTAATGTAACCTCCCCGAGCGTCCTTCATTTGTCAAAGATCGCAGCCTTTTACGGCGGGTCATTATTTCACCAGGAATTCGAACAGAAATATTTCCAGTCCACACCAAGCGATCTATTTCGCTTCCCCACCCACCACATTAGCCTCTGAATACTCTCATTATACCATTACTAATTAGAAATTCTCTCAAATTGGCGGCTGCATTAAAAAAAAAAGACAGTGTGCTGAGCATATGGCATAATATCCTATTAATGAACACTCTAAATTCAAACTCAGGTCAGCTGCTCATTTCTTGCTCATGACACCCAGGCAAGGGGGGGAAAAGCAAGCTTCTTTTTTTTTTCCTTCTAAAATGCATAATATGGAATGCCGGGATGCAGCAGTGCCCTAGGCCAATGCTTTATTTTATTTGGCTAATTTTTGTGGCAGAGTTGTAAAAAAATAATTTCAAAATGTATGTACATATATGCATTCACAAACCATAGTGGAAGCCACTTGCTGGCCAGTGTGAGTGCTGCCTCCTTTAAAATGAGCAAAACAGGCCCCGTGTGCTCCCCAAATATCTTTGAGCCTCATGAGCACAATGAATGTGGTTTGAGGGTTGTGTTTTGTCCTGCCAACATCAGTGTCCTCAGTGCAGGGATGTGGGAAAGGAGAGGAACTGCAGCATACACACTTTTTTCCCCCTTTTTAGTTAAATGAGCTAATTGTACCAGACACTTGCACTGTGTGAGTGACTTTTTGGGTTGACCTCACCTTGTTCCTAATTGATGGAGGTTGAACCAGGGTATGATCTGGTGCTGCTGCTCACAGAGCCCAAGCTCATCACTCCTCACTGGTGGGTGTTCTGGGGGTCACTGAGCAAAGGTCTTCAGTGGGGGCTCTGGGTCCTTCCCGGGTGGGCTCGGCAGTGGGGAGAGTTCCCCCACAGGCTCTGCATCCCCACAGTCCTGCCGGGGTCTGGGGAGCGGGCGAGCCCGGCCGCTCGCTGGGAGTTGCTCTGGTTGCATTTTCCAGGCTTGATGGAAACGTGCCAGTGAGTGGGAGGGCCGGGTGTGAGCGTCCGTGTGTTTCTGGGGACAGGGAAAGGTTACCTGCCTTTCTGAGGATTAGTTTATTGTACTTTTTTAGCACCGTGAAATTCACAATGTGGTAAAATAGCAAATTCTTGTACCTTCCGCTTCTCTGGGCAGATGAGCTGTCAGGGCTTTAGGTCTCATCAGTCTTGTTGTCACTGAGGTTTATAAAACCACCAAATGATATTATGTCAGCTGATTCTTTAATGGGATAATCATTAGCCAAGACCTGAGTAAGGTGTTTTTTTGCCATCACTAATTTCACCTCAAGGTGAATGCACAGGCAAAACCCTCGGGCGCGGGTTTGCTGTGATGTGTGTGCTCGCTTTGCTCCGTGCCATTGCACCAGCTCCTGCTCCTGGGACGTGCCGTGTGCCCTCCGTCCCCAGTGTTTGTCACAGCAGGATAAGCCACATCATGAAGGTTGTGACCATTGTCCCATGCAGAGAGACTTCCATGGGTGCCACAGGGCTCCTGGCTCCAGCCCTGGGAGTCTGGGATGAGATCTCATCCCCGTGGTTGCCTGCACACTCTCCATTTATCCAGGATATCAGCAGCAAAGGCTGAATGAGGGTGAGGGCTACACTGTGCAATTTGACCTTCCAGTTAAAATTGAAGAAGTTTTGGCTTCTCAACAGAGTGAAACTTTCACTTTGAAAACAAATATTTTTGCCTCATCAAGAATCCAATTTTCTGTCAAAACAGTTTTCATTAAATATTTCCAAGCAGCCCCGGGTAAGTATTGATTTAAACTGTTACAAGAGAGAGAAGAATGAGGCTTTGTCTCTCCAAAGATCATGTTTACCCACCAATTAAAATTACAGTAGGTAGTGAGTAATCACTGCCGCCTCTAAAGGGGGATTGTTTAATGAAACACATGGTAATTATCCTCGTTAGCTTGCACATCCCAGTGAGTGGTCAGGACCCTGGGCACTGAGCAGTGGGAGCAGGCAGCAGGGCTGGGTGGATTTGTGGAGCTCTTGGGTTGGGCTGCCAAGGAAGTGAGGTCTGTTCCTGGGAGGGCACCTGCAGGAAGACCTGGCATCCACCCTCGTCTTGCCCACTTGGTTTTCCAAGTGTTCAGGACTTACCACAGCTCGTGATGGACTGAGACACAAATTTTGACTCATGGCATCAGCTGGGAGTGAGGGCAAGTGCTCCTCAGAAATCATGGAGTTGGGCCATGGCTCATCAGAGGCTTGTTGAGTTGCTGTGCTGCTCATTCAGGCTTCGTCTAGAAAATTCATGTGTCACCCTATAAAAGTTGAAGTGAGGTGCAGGATTGTCCGTGCAAGGCGGATTTCTGGTCCTGTGATGGGGAATTTGGAGCAGGGTGGGTGATGGGTGTTGGGGTCACTCAGCCTGGGGAGGGCAAAGGGGGCTGGAAAAGAGGCATGGAAGAGCATCCAGAGCTGGATCTGTCCCTTCCAGCCAAGTCGGTCTTGTGTTCTGAGGGTTAAAGCTGAGATGAGTGCACTGAAGCCCAGGAAGAATTGAGGTTTTATTTCACTGGCACCAGGGTCATTCCTGATTTAATTATGTAAAAATTAATGTGAACTTCTTTCTTGGTAGTATAGGCCATCCATGGAAATTGAATTGGTTGAAATGCTGGTTAAGCTAATCACTTGCAAGTCATTATGATGGCTAAGCACAGGGATGTTGTAATCTGTTGGGACTTCTCAGAGACCTGATTGAAGACCAAGTTTAAGACCCACAGGTTTAATCAGAGGGGATCAGAGATGTTGCGCTGAAGTGATTTTCCTGTTAGCAAGGAGCTGTGAACCATTTCTTCCCACTAAGAGAATCCTCATTGTAAGTCCAAAGGTGTTTTTGTGTGCTTCCCAAACCCATTTCCAGTCTGGCGATTATGGACAGAGTTGTGTCAGACCTCAGGCTAATGATGAGCCCCTGGGTTTCACCAGCCAGAAACATCCACACTGCAGCATGGCACACAATACTTGGATGGTTAAATTCTGATTGAACCTACAGATTATCTAATCTGACTTGATCCATCACAAAGGCTTACATAATTTCCTCATTATGTTGGATTTTCAGACCAGTAGCCTATATCATACCAGAGGATTTGTGTTAGATGGGCAACCTCAGCTTTAATAAGAGACAGGGAGAGGTGAGATCCATCCTTCTCATGGTGTGTTGTTCAGTGCTTTGCTGATCACACTGTTCATGATCTTACCTCTATTTCTCCTACAAATTTGCCCATTGTGGGCTTCCATTTACAGGTTCATGCCATGCCTTTCTCTGCTGCAGGAGAAAGCCCTCAGTATCCATGTTTTCCCCTTGGGAAGCTGAGTTTATATATCCTGTTCTCAGGAATTCACTCATGTCATACAAGGAACACCAATATGTGTATGTGTTGATGCAACAGCTGAACTGCAGAGGGTGGAAAACAGATGTTTATTACCAAGTTCAACATCTTTTACCTACTGTTTTTGACCTTCCCATGCCCTTTGTATTCCCAGCTCTGAGGTCCCCTCAGTGCTGGCACTTGCCAATGCCATCTGCAGTCACATTGCTGTAAAAACATACAGCAAATTTCCCTGTGTATGGGAAGGAAAAATGTTGAATGCAAAGAGGAGGGGGGAATAGCTGTGTCATGATATTATATGCAGGCACTCATAAAGATCCCTGGGAAAAATCCTAGCCCGGATCATGCAGCAGCCTTTCTTCCCTGTGAGTGCAGGGGCTGCAGGTGAAGGCAGCACATCCACACCAAACTCCTGTTCCCACTGAAGTAGCTTCTGCCAGGGATCCTGTCCCCATGTCCTCCAGAGGAAATGAGTCCTTTTAAGAGAATAACAACAACTGGATTTAAAATACCATTGAATTTTGTGGGATCTGTACTCTGCAAGGTGATGCAGCTTCATGGGGCTTGGTGGGGACCCAAAATGCAGCAGCACCCCTGTGGTGATGTGTCATGGGCAGGTCATGCCCAAGCACCACTCACTGCACCAGCACCGCTTAATACACCATTATCACACCTTCCCCTGTCACTACACATGTGCTATATGTGCAGCTCCATCCTGCCCCTGCCTATGGGGTGTGACCCCACCTGGGGGTCTTGCAGGGTCTCTCGAGAGCTCCCCTTGCTCCCGCAGCCATTAACCATCTTTCCTCTGAGCATCATATTTATAACAATTTATATACATTTTTAAAGGAATAAAAACTTGAAACTGGTATTTAGAAGCACATCAACAGCTTGCAGAGTGTTTTACCCATCTGCTCCCAAAAATGACCACCTTTGTAGGTGCCTGGAGGGTGCTGGGCCTGAGCTGCTTCCCAGGCTTTGTCAGGAGCCAGCTGATGTCCATAGCAAATCAAGATGCTTGTTGTAATGTTCGCAAAAATGTAATTTGATTTGCCTTTGTCAACAAAATCTGCGGAAACATCCCCTGCCTGAATAAATATCCCTGCAGGGTAGCACATGCTTTGTAAATAATTTTCATTGTAACCCCCTCTTCCTAGCAGGGTGGAGAGTTGAGAACATTCATCAAGTCTCACATTAAGAAAATAATTTTCTTGTACCTAATTTGTGCAATAAATAAAGTCCACAATTTCTTGCTTCTGCAGCAAGGAAATGTAAAGAGCTGAGACAGGGGGTTTTTGACACTGGGTCTCTTTTTGATGGCTGTTCCTACCTCAGGCTTGGTGACTCCTGGAGGCCAACAACTCCCCAGGAGTTTGGGATTTGGGGCATGTCATGCTCTGTGCACTCCAGCAAGAGCAACCCAAAGGAGCTTTATTTGCCAGGAGAGGAGTGAGAGGCTCTTTTGCAGTACACCTCAAATAAGAGCAGTCTCCCATCCCTGACTTGGAACATCTTGGATGATGCCAAGACTGGGTAAAGCTTTCCCCAGTTACAGGGACCTTGGCCAGGTCTGCCCAGTGCACAGCTGGCACAAAATAGAGGTTATTTTTCCAGTAAGAAACTTACAGAGATTTCCTTGCTTGCAACCTGTGCTCATGACTGACTGCAGAAGGGAGAGGGTATTGTAGGGGGGGTTCTTAACCTGAATTGTCTCTGGAATTGGAGCCTTAGCTGTCTGCTTTTTCCTTCTGGTATCAGTTAAGGTTCATCCAGAAGGAGCCGTAGGAAAAGCACAGCCTTGCTCCCTCCCCACTGACCCTGAGTGTTGATTCAGCAAAGGCAGCACTGCTCTCTGATGGTCTCAGCTGCCTCTGGCTCAGGCCTTGGTGGCTGCACCGGGTTCTCTGCACCTTCAGGGGTCACCTTCAGAGCTCCTGCCCTTCAGGCACTGCTCCCAGGCAGCTCTGAACGGGCACAGGACAAACCTACAGGCCAGGGCTCAATGGCTGGCAGGGAAACATGGAGGGCATGGAAGAGTTCTGGCATTTCTTTCAGTGCACTTTGGGTGACCAGACTTAAAATCTTCCTTATCGATCCCATGTCTCACTGGGGAATTGGAGCCCAGGTCTCTCAAGCTGGGAGAATACCAAGATGGGAGGATGGCTTTGGTTTTTTCCTTGCAGAAATGTAAATCTGTTATTTATATATATTTTATGGATGGCATGTTCCTATCCCCAGGCATTTTGCATTGGAATTCAACTCATTGCAAGCCTATTACATGTTCACTAACTATAAACCATCTGATTTATATTCATTAACCAGTCGTAGACAGCAGCAGTGGCATAACTTTACATTGGACATGCCTCAGTCGACGGGTGAACTAAATTTCAGTTAATTAAGGTGCCGTAATTGTTGTCCAGTACAAGTGTCTTCAGGGCATTCACTTTGTAAATAATTTTTCACCCCAACCTTTCCTGCATACTTGGTCGCTGTTCTGCAACTTTGTTGGAGCCATAAATTATTAGGAAATCAGCTCTCCTGCCTTCCTGGTAGGAGAAAAGTCCCTTTTCTGCGTCTTGCCAAGGACAGCGATGGTGTTAATGATTAGCAAATGCAACGGGACTGAGGAGAAAGCAGTAGAAGGGTTTTAAGCCATTGAAAAAAGAGGAGGGATCTCATCTCCAAGAGGGGCGTTACCTCGGGGGAAGCCTGGTGCATGACCACTGCCAACTCAGTCAGCCTCTGCTCACCTTCCCTGAAAGGTTTTGCTCAGAGGTAGCAGGAGGAGCTTATGAGGCTGAGCTTCACCTCAACACAGCCTGGCTCAGAGGAGGCCTGGAATGAATTCTTGGACAGGTTCAATCTGGTTGCCAAGAAAGTCAAAGCTGAAACTTCAAAGCTTAAATCAGCTTTCTGGTTTGAATGTGCAGTTCGCAGCCCAAATTCAGGTGTAGGTGGCTCTTTCCCTGTGAATCCTGAGAAGATCCAGGAGAACTTTTGACAGCATCAGTCCAGGGCAAGCAGAGATAGAGAAAGCCCAGTCCCGTCCATCCCAGGTACCTGAGAGCCCTGGGGTTCCCCTGTGGGGTCAGGGGTTATGGCTGGGGAGGGCAGCAGGTTGTCTGATGGGCCCAAAGTGAGCCTTGGGTAATGAGGAGACAGGGAGTGATCAGTTTGAGCAAAATAAAGATCCCTGCTGCTCCTGAGCCTGTGCACACCCACCACAGGGCAGCAACTGGGCAGGAGCCTGGGTGTGGAGCAGAAAAGGCAGTTATGAAGAACTGCTGGAGTTCCTCTCGGTTTTTTTACCTCCTTTGTATTACTTGCTGTTTTATTTTCTCACAAGCTCAGATTTGAGGGGAACCTTGTAGAAAGAAACATTTCTTTCCCTTCTTTTACACCCAGCAGGCTGGAAGCCAAGGTGGAAAGTGCTTTCTTGTCTTGTACTTGATGTGAAAATAAAGGTGGGGCAGCTCTGAAAGGAGCCAGTCCCAAGGCCACAGGGGGGGGGAAACCCCACAGGGGTGATCAGCACTGACCAGGACACTTTCCTTTTGTTTTTTGGAAATGGGGCAAAAATTACCCTTTTTTTGTAGAGTGCGTACTGTAAGTTGGGGCTTCCTGGGTGTGTTTCATGTTAAAGGTGTTTCCCTGAGTTACCGCTCTTGGGGACTGGTGTTTCTGGTTGGACTGGGATTTGATGTGCAGTACTGTCATGTGTCCCCCGTGCTCATCGCCGGGTTTTCACAGTGTAGCCTGAACAAGCAGCTGGATTTTCACCTGTGCTTAAGTAATGGAGCAAAAGCCAAGTCTCCCCTGTCTGCTTTCACCCAGCAATTTAGTGCATGTCAGAGTCAAGGCAGCTTTGAGCCTTTGTGCGTCAGTAAATCCTCCCGCTCCGCGGCTCCGGTGAGCGCTGCAGACACCTCTGTAGTGCATGAAGGGGGCACTGGAGCTTCTCCATTTGTCTGCTCGAGCTTCCTCTTGATCTGACAGCTCCTTTCCAGACCTGCCCGGCAGCAGACATATGCCAGTCTCTCTGATAGTTCATGTTCACTTATTAATATAAAGATTCAACTTCACACTCGCCGGAGTAAACCTTGCATGATGCCTCTGACAGTAATTCAGTTGTAGCCTCAATCAGATGCTGGATCTCCAGGCCATGGCTATCCCGCTAGCCTTTTCCAATTTTTCACTACACCAGTCATGAATAAATCACCAAAACACATCAGATTGCTGAAAATGGAAATACCAGAGACAGGCCCCAGTTCAGTAGTCAAAGAGCATCACCTTCCTGCAGCAAGCATGCACGCTCCGTGCTCTCTTGTCTGCTCATCACATCCTGTCCCATCATCCAGAGGCCCCAAATGCCTGTGAATCACCAGTGTGCACCCTGTGCATCCCACCACACATGGCTCCTGGCCAGGGAGAGGTGATTTCCATTCACTGGATGTGCTGCCAGATGAGCCATCAGCAGTACCCAGATGCTCGGGAGCAGGGCTTGCCCTCTCGTGCGTGCTGCAGACAACACTGTGCATTTTCAGTGCTCAGCAGCAGATAAAGCCACAAAATAGTTGGTTCTTCCAGCCTTTTCCCCTGCCCTCAGTGAAATACAGTTTGTAGCAGCCTGGAGGATCCGGTTCCTCCAGCAGTGACTGCAGCAGCCCTGAGCATGGACAGGTGCCTTGTCCTGCCCCAAACTCCCCCCTCAGAGGGTGCTGCCTGCACGTGGAGCTTCACGCCCTCAGCTGGTACAAAGCAGGGTGGCCCAAGGATCTGTCCCTTGGCTGCCACTCTTTCCTGGCACTCTGCTGCTGTACAGCAACACCTGCTCCCTCGAAAGCCAGGGATGCAGCAGGGAGGGGTGGCAGGAAGATGCCCACCCTCAATTGGAATCCTTAGGTGTATCAGTTTGATTCCTGCTTGTCCTCTTCTTTAATTTTGGCATTTTTCACTGCTATAATCCCCTCTGGATGGGGGTCCCAGGTATTGCAGACAGGACCCTGGTGCACAGGGTACCTCACCCGGGGGCTGCCCTGAAAATCCCAAACTACTCCGTTTAGTTACCTGCCTGATGCTCCGTCACTCCCCACATGATTAACCTCTAACCCTTCTCTTTGCTCCAGTCTGGAAGCCTGAACAGTGTCTTTTGAAACTTGACCCAAAGGGTGAAATCTTGGTTATGTCCAAATTGAAGGGGCCTTGCCCCTGACATGGGTAGAACCAGGGTGTTCTCACCCTAATCTACCCATTACAAACACAGGCATGTTGTGCCTCTCCCATGTGGCTGAACTCCTGCAGCATTGTTCTGTGAGAACTCCAGAGAAAAGGAACTGCAAACTAGTAGTATTTAAATCACTTTAGGTCAGAAAAATAAACTAAAAATTTTTAAAAAAAAAAAAAAGCCCAAATCACCACTCATAAAATAAATCAATTTCTTTAAAATTATCCTCCTTAAGTTTGGTATCAATTCTATTTCTGTAAGGTTTGTCTGTTTTGTAATTTTGTTTTTTATCTGTGTTGTTATATTAAACCCCATGCTAATAAAATATCAAATTAAAAAAAAAATTAGTATCCCTAGTATTGCAGAAAACCAATAAAATAAAACCTTACAAGGGAAGCAAAAGAAAATTTCCATCATTCTCTCCTTAACCGAAGTCAAAATTAGAGTGTTATTAGAAATTTCATTAGGATGGAGCAGATTGGTAATGAAATTACATTCCAGCTTTCCACAAACCCAATGTATTAAGTAGGTTTGATCAATGATGTTCACACAATTAATTTTGTCTGATTGCTGAGGATTACTTTATCGACAGTCACATTTCACACTTGTGGGTTTTTTTGTTTCCCCAGTAAATTCTCCACGATGTCAGATCACATGATGGCGATGCAGGTTTGAAGCCCCAGCTCTCCAAAACACCTCCAGTGGACCATGACGGGAATCAAGGTAAGGATGTCACTGCTCTTAATTGTGCTCGTTATGGTGGTGCTTATGGACAACCAACCTGGGGGTGGAGGGGCTGCTCAGGAACCCTGAGGAGGTTCAAGAAGGGAAGCAGTGATGGAGAGAGACCATGTTCACACTGTCCTTGGGCTGCCTGGAGACTCGTGGTGCTCTGCTCCGCTCTGCCGTGCTGTTGGGGGGTCTCACTGCCTGTACTGGGGTGTGTTCTGGATGGTCTGTGTCTCTGAGCTTCCTTACAAACTGGTACCACTGGTTTTGCTGGGTGCAGAGCCAGGCTGGGGTCTGGGCTGCTGTGGGAGGAGTGTGGGGTGTTACTGGGACGGGACAGCAGCCACTTCCATGCGGTCAGACGTGTTAGTTCAGTCTCAGTGCTGGTGCTGCCACAGCTGGCAGCACATCTGGAGGCTACACTGAGGCAGGAAAGAGAAGGAGAGGGCAGAAGATCCATAAATCACAGGTGGTTAAGCAAACCCTGCTGCTGGTTCTGACTCAGGTTGTTCTGGGCAGCAACAAGGATTGTTCGAGGTTTCGTTGCCTGTAGCCGTGTTGTCCTTGTCCATGGTTGTTCCCATCGTGCAGGCAGAGAATGTTTCTGGACTCCTATGTGTTACCCTTCAGTGCTTCACAATGTAATTAGGCGACTTTTGTGTGAGAAAATGAAGCCCATGATATTGTGGAGGCAGAGTGAGGTGAACTTTTAAGTTGCAGAAAGGAGCTAGTTCCATGGTTTGGGTTTCTGTGCCTTAGAAATGACCCTGGATTTCAGCTGCTCTAGCGAGATTTTACCCGCAGGACTCCTTGGAAAGCTTCAGTAGTTCAAGACCTGGAAAGGAAAAGCCCTTTTTCTTTTCCTAGGGATAACCTTTGCCATATTTTAGGCATTTTCTGCTGAGTACCCAGCTGTACGTTTTCAGTGCCAAGGAAAGGGGAGATGCCCCACCGTGGGGTCGGCTGCCTGCCCAGGAGGAGGGAGGAGCATGGGGCACACCATGCTCCTGTCCCAGCCACTGGAAGCTGTTTTCTCTGTGTACACACAGCAAAGATACCAGGATCTAATTCTGAGAGATGAGACATCTCATCTGTCAGAAGCTGAGTGAATTAGAATAAGAGTATGCCTTTTTTTTTTTTTTCTTAAAACAGCCCAAAGTTTTTATCAAGATGCCATTTATCAGCAGCACTACCAGCCACTAGCAGTAGGCACCCTGCCAATCATTTTATGGAAATAGGGAAGGACTTTAATGTTTGGATGCCCATCTGAATCGACTCTTGTTCATGTCAGCAGATCTGATGTGAAAGCAAAGGTGCCCCTATGCAGTCTAGTTACCATCAAACCTGTAAGTGTCAGCATTTTAAAGGCAAGGAACACAATGCTGATGGTGGGCAATGTCACTGGTTTAACCTATTTCAAAGACATTAGCTCCCGCAGTCTCTTCCTGCTCCTTGTCTCTCAAGGATTAGTTATGCCCGAAGTGCACCTGCTCCGTTAATCTCTGCAAATAATTATGGAGATACTTGCTTATCACCAGCTTCCACTCTCTTAACAAATTCATCCATTCATCCCAACCTGCAGGAGTAGCCAGCAGCTATTGCACTTGGTCTTTAAACTCTGGGATCTCACACAATCCTTTGAAGCAGCATTTGGATGGAGCTGCTGAAGTTACTTTACTGTCCTCTGCAGAGGGTCAGCAGGCAGCTCTCCCCAGCCTGGGGCATAGCCACTGCAGCTCCTGCAGCCCAGACTCCAGGCCAAGATCCACATGGACCTGCTACCTGAAAGCAAAACTGTCTGGGGACGAGGCAGCCTTTAAGCCAGGGGTGAAGGGACACTGCTCAAACCCGAGTCACCCTGTGCCCAAACCACCCGCTGATGGCTGAAGGGCTGAGATGGCACTGGGTGGACTGGGCAGTGTGATGTGCACCTCCTGGGTCACCATCTCCTGTCCCTCTGCCTCATTTCCTCTTTGTCCTCCCCATCTCCCTGGTCTCCAAGCTGTGTGTAATTTGGAGCAGGGATTTCTGGTGGTGCCTAACACCATGCTATCAGCATTTCCTTTTCTTGATGGGTTCCCCAAACACCTCAGGGATGCAGAAGGCTGAGCCAGGCACTGCTGCTGCTGGGAAAAGGGTTGAGCCTCCCTGATGCCATCCCTTTGCTCCCTCCCTGCCCCCCATTTGCATAGCATTTCCATAATTTTAAAGGTTGGGGGGTTTTTGGAGGTGACCCTAAGGGATGCTGGGTGGTAGGAGGGTGCAGGCAGGAGGGTGCATATTAAAGTCCCAGCGTGGCTGTCCTCACACGGGCACTGCCGGCACTGCTGCTGCAGCTGTTGACACTACAAGTGATTAACATGGGTAGGACAGTGAGAGGGAAATAAATAACATCCTAATCTCTGGCACCATCATTCCTTTGATGAGAACAAAAAATATGAAGACTGAAAGATCAAAATAACTGTATTAGAGCATGAAAAGGGAAATGCTCTTTTAACCACCGCTGTTCAGATATATCTCCTCAGATCTGACATGCTGTAATATATTTGTAACACAGATATATATTAGGGGGTAAAGCTGGTGATTAATTTGCTTTACCTTTTCAGAGCGTATACATAAAAACCTACATTAGCAGAATTAGCATTTTACCTGTCTTTGAAGATCTTTGCTTTGAAATGTATAAAGTCTTGTCTATTTTGTGTCTCTCAGAAGAATAAGAGTTGTTTTTTTCCTGAAGCTTCCCCCTGGCCCACCTCCTCCCTGGTTCACCGGCGTGGTGCAGACAGAGATGCTCCGGGTTTTGTCTCTAATTACTGCATCAGCACCCTCAGGGGCATTGCTTTAGCTGCTGCCCATATTCACCCCTCTTGACTCATAATTGCTGTTGAAGCTTCTGAGACTAGAGATCAAAGTATTCATGTCATTCATGTTTCTGTCAAAGGTCTTATCGTCAAAGCACCAACTATATTTCGAGAGACGTCTGCTTTTCTCAAGAGCAACAGACAAACTTGGCTTTGCCTTTTTTTTTTTCCTCTCCTCCTCATTGCAACGTTGCTGCAAGGAAATGCAGGTGCAGGGAGGAGGGAGCAGCAAGGAGCTACCCAGGCTGCATCCCTGGAAATTTAGTTATGGATTGCTAAGGTCTGTTGTCCCAGCCAAAACTGCTGTTCCAAATTTCTTTGTCTGACCTGCCCCGTCCCCCTGCCTGCACATGGAGTTGTCTCTCGTTTGTTGCTGGTGTTTTGGTGGCTCCCCAGGAGAGCTGGCCCAGGCCTGGGTTGGCCCTCACAGCCCAGACACTGCCCTGCTCCTCCCTTTTCTCTGGGTATGTCTTGCTTTGCTGGACAGACAGACTGGCAGCTCCTCTGGACTTGGTATCGCTACATTTCCTTTCGTGGAGAGACTTTACCTCCGATCAAAACATTAGAGATAAAAATAACCTCTGTGTTTTTTAACGTAATTGAAATTTGGATTCAGACAGCTTATCAGAAACATTGTTTTATTTGTCCTGTTTTCCTTTGGGAAAGATGCCTTGAGTCAGGGCTCACAGGGATGCCCAGCAGACAGGTGATGATTTGGCAGCACATGCTGCTCTGGGGGTTCCACCATGAGTACTCTCACCCCATTCTAGTGCTGTTCACACCCAGCCACAATCTCATGGTGGGTCAGAGGCTCTTGCATGTGCCAGAGCTCCCTGGGTGCCCTGGATAGAAGGGCACAGGTAAACCTCAGCCCTGCTGTGGGGGAATGGGTGCAGGAGATGTGCCAGTGCCCACTGACCTGCCTGGCACATGGGGAGCAGCAGAGCAGCTCCGCTCCCTGCCCACCCCAGCAACTTCTGATGAGTTTCTCTCCAAGTCCTCAGAATTGGGAGCAGGAAAAGAACTTTATAAAATTCTCCACAACCAGTCGAGCGGAACCTATTTTCTCTCACAATGCAATTAACGGCACCAACATTTACAAAATATGATTACAAGCACTTTGGTTAAGTAGAGGAAAGTATATTAGATAGCAGCGAGGGGTTGATCTTAATGTGCATTTTTTCGAGAGACTTGCATTTTCTTTGTGCAAATAAAGAGGCCCTAAATTCTCCATAGGCACTAAAATCAATGCAGTGGAACCATGATAACAAACACAGGCTCCACTTTTTGCTACATCCCCCAATTAATTAAGCCTTTCACGGGCATGTAATTAGGAACATTAGCAAGTCATAAAATTGCCGTGAGTCTCTAAATTATGTGCTGGCCCTCAGCAATTTGTTTTTAATTCCTTTTGAAGACAATGGCACTGCGGGGTCCCATAGATCTTCATAGCAGCCTACTGTTTACTTCTTTATGGCTCTATGAAGATCTAACTGTTTTCTACTGCTCCCAGATGCACCCGCACTATTTTCTTGTGCGTTTTCATTACCTGAGTTAGATTTAAAGGGAAACGGCATCGGCGCGTCCCGCGACTGCCCCGCCGGAGCAGGGAGCGGGGAGGGACTCGGGATGCTCTCCCGGAGCCCAGGCTGCTCATCAGCCAGCAGCCACCACCACAATTTATGCACTTCTATGTAGACTGGTGCGAAAGGCAGATAAATAAATAAATAACCGAGAATCATTTCGGGGGAAGGTTTATTTCCCTGTTATTGTGATTTACTCCTCCTTGATGAGAGTGTCTCTTTCACAGCGGAGGCGCGGGAAAACGTTTGTGCGCTCGCGGGGTCAAGAGCAGGAGAAAGAAGTAAATAGTGGAAGCAAATTGTTTTTCCTTCCAAAATATCCTGGGTCGTTTACAGCTGAGGGGTCACCGGGATAATACCCGGACACGTGTTCTCCTGGCAGGCTCGTACTGTGACGGATATATGTAGCCAGCTGATTGTTCGGAGCTGATTTGGGGGTTTAATGCATCGGTCTGTTGGGCACTGGAAGTTGCTGCTGGGCTGCCCAGCACTGTGCAGCTCTCCCTCGTGCCCAGCTGTGGGCCCGTCCCGGTGCCACCGCTCGGCATCCCCGCAATGCCTTCAGTCTCCGAGCGGGTGTTGCTTTCCAGCCGTTGCTCACCACGGCTGTGTGTTCCCCCGAGCACTGGGGATCTGAGTCAATTAGTGCTGTTGAATTACAAAACAGGTTTAGTGATAATAATAAGCAGAGACAGTAGTAAATGAGGTGGATTCTGGCTCGCCTCCATCCAGCCACCGTGGCACTGGAGCTTGTGGCCATGCCTGCCCCAAGACTCCTGACTGCCTCCTGCACTGTCCTTCCTCCCTCCTGGCATCCTGGTGATCCCCTTCCCTTTGGGTGGCAACAAAACCTCCATGCTAATGTACTTTTTAATGCAAAGTGGAGAATGTGTTACTGCTGGACCAGGGGATGTGTCAAAAGGCAGCAACCCAGAAGGAAAATCATCCCTAGAATCCTTCGTCTTCACTGCTGCTTTCACTGCCTGATTAAGCTTTGTTTTGGAGCTGGAAGAAATATCAAGCCAAGCATATTATAACACACTGTGCCTTCCGTGTAAAGCAGCAGCTGGACAGAGGGTGTAGGTGTGGATTTATCAGTTGTCAGCAGAAGAGAAAAAATTGGGGAGCATTTGCAGTTTGGTGCACCAGGGTAGTCAGGAACAAAGTGATGCTTAAAGGATGTCTGAGCTGCAGAAAGAGGGGAGTCAGTAGCTCCCCTCTTGAAATCCACTTGTATTTAAGTGTTGGTTGGGATTGCAGCATCCAGCTGGGGCAGAGAGGGCCAAGTTCTCCCCTCAGCTGCTCCCAGCACTGTGTGCCAAGCCTGGAGGAGTGGGAGCAGTGTGCTCTGTAGGTGGATTTGTTTCTGGTCTGCTGGCTTGGGAGTTGAGCCGTGTCACGTGCTCAAATTTCAGCTTCCGAGGTGAAATGTTTTCTGTGTCCCTGTGGATGCAGCTTTTGTGAATTTACTGTATGAAGAGGGAAGATTGTGTATGTGAACGGTCAGCAAACCAAAAACCCCAAAAGCCAAACTGAGGGATCAGTCCTGTGGCCACAACACAGACTTCCAGTTGAGATTGTCTCCTGCCTTTATGCCTGTGCCGTGTACGTGTGTGCCTTTTGGATTTACATGTCACGAAGCCCCGGATCGATGGGAGCAGTGCAGTGCCATGTTCAGCTGCCTCAGTCTCCATCCACGGTGCTCCCCACTGCTGCCAGCCCCCCAGTCCCCACAATGACGGTGCCCCTGTGCCAGCCCAGCTGTGTCACATGGCCCAGAGGAGAAGGAGGAGGAGGGCTGTGCTCCTGCACGTCTGCTTTGCCTTATCTCTCCCGGCTTCCATCGGGAGATGGTATCACTGGCAAGGGACTGTGCAGTCCCTGCCTGCCTCTGCTGAGCAGGGCACGGGGCAGATACCATCTCTGCTGGGGGATAGACTGTTTGACAGCGCAGATTTATCGAGAGCCTGTGGGGAGAGCTCCGTGCTTTGTGAGCAACAGCCTCGCTGGCCACGAGGCACATCCGAGCCCTTGGCCCCACTGCCCGGGCTGCAAATCTGCTGCCCACAGCTGCCTGGATATGAGGGATTTACTTTTAAACCAAATCTTTTTGTCTTATTGTGAGCGAGGGTCTCCTTTTAATAGGTATGAGCAATGCACCCACTGGATTTTATGGTCGTCTTCAAAGTTTGGTGGTGTTTGGAAGGTGTGGCGTTGACCCTGTCAGTGAATCCCTGGTGCAGGGAGCCCCTGCCATGCCAGAGCTCTGCTCCTGCTCCTGGAAAAGCTTCCAGGGACGGGCTGGGGCTTTGCTACCCTGAGCAGTTCATCACCCCGTGCTCAGCTCAGCCCCAGCACAGAGTTCATTCGCATGCACAGCCAAGCAGAAACAAAGGCACACATAAGGATTCTGCCGTGTCTCTGCAAGTCCAGGCACTGGAGTTGAGTTTGCCTTATTTCACGGACGCAATCCCCCAGGATATAGGGAATGGTTATTAAAAAGCCCAGAGAGCAGTGTCTAACCTTGAGTAAGTGTTTTCTTGTTGTCATCCAAAGATCTAAAGAAAATCCTGAAGAGAATACATGGTGAAGACATATATTATAGTTGGAGCTCTTTATCTCACACATGTGACTTTGCCTATCATGAACTGTACGTTTTTATTCTCACTAGTGGGACAAAACTATATCCCACTGCAGCATATATCAAGGGGAAGAACATTGTACCTTCTTTGCATTAATATAAATAGCTGTTTAGGACCGATTCCTTGGCCAGATACTACCATCTTACCTGTCCTTTATCTAAGATATTTGGCATGTAGCTCAAGTTTGGTTTATTTAGAGTCAGGATGCAGCAGCTTTTACATATTAAAGGTGCATTTTAAAAGAGCATTTTCTATTCTAATTTGGGGGGAATGGAGCTCTTTAGGGCATTCAGGGAACGATGTCCATCTGATTTACATTTCCCTTGTTGGAGCAGAGCTGCATACGCATATTAGAATGTAAATAATAGTGATGGATACATGTATCTTTAAAAGATCCATTTTCTCTTTTGACTAAGGCATCCAGGAGAGGAAGGAGAATGTAGATCACTTTTACAGGTGGAAAATCAATCTTCTAAGACAATGTACATGACACAGGAGCCAACCCCTCCTTTCCAAGCAACTTGGTGCCAGGGTAGGAGATGCAAAGTTCCCAAAGAAGTCCCATCTGGCATCCAAGGGTGGGTGATTTTCTGGTAATTTTCTTTGTCTCTGCTCTCACAGATGCTCTCCCACCAGAGTTAGAAGGTCCCAGTATAGATTTGCCAGCACCACCAGTATGGTCAGGTCTGATTTGGATTTCCAAAGGGTTCCGATCCCAGTTGTCTCTGCTGGAAAATTATTTCAGTGAACAGCCAGTAAAATTATAAATTGTACCTGGGGTCCTGCTAAATAGCATTATTTTTGTTGTTTTGGTTCCATGTGGGGACTTGGCAAGCACAGATTTATGTTCCCCATTTTATATATTGGGGCTTGAGGAATTTCCTGGGCTTCGTCCAGATCTATCTGGATTCAGCAGCACCACTGGAATGCCAGGATTCAGATCTATCCCCAAACCATTGCATCCCTGTCACAGCAACACAGCAACACGAGGAAACATAGGAATGGAAAGTTAGAGATAAAATTACCCCAAGGAGGGTTGAAACTGAGCACGTGAGTTGAGCTCTGCCCTGGTTCCCTGCTTTTCTGTATGTTCAGCAGCAAGTTGTATCAGGAAAATGAGAATTAGGAGGATTTCTCTGTCATGTTGGCATTCTGAAGGTGGCAATGTGAGCTTTGTAGTAAAGCCACTGCTGGATCGCTGTTATTCTGGGAATGCTTATGTTTTGCTAAAGGCCTTTCTAACACTTACTGACCCAAAATGAGGAGCTTGAGTTCACTTTTCAAGTTTGCTGCTCCTAGAACTCCCGGGAAATGTGGGTACCCCAGGAATGCTGAGCGAGTTTGGGTCTGATTTCAGGAATACAGGGTGGCAGGTAATCATTGACTCCAGCAGCAAGGGTGCCTCTGGGGCTGGTAGCACTTCTGCTCCTGTGTTGGATTAACCCAGAAACTCCTGCAATAAAACCTTCCCTGGCCAAGGTGATTTGTGGTGAAATCCAGAGCCTTCAGTGAACTTTCTCATTTGTCTTTGGCTCTGGCTATTTTCCCTCCAACTTCAGAGGTACCAAAAGGAAAAAAAAAATATTAAAGTCCCTTGATCATCACAAGGGGAAATTAAATCTCTGGGCTTAGCCCTCATTTCCCTCAGCCTTCCAGATTGTCCAGTAATGGGAGCAAAGCTCATTTCCTCTGGGATTCCCTTGTCGGCTGGTCACTCCAAGCCGTGGAGAGGGGAGGGGGCTGGATGTGAGAGTAATTGCCTGCAGGAAGGGGGTAGGGAGATGAGCCAAGATACTGGTCTTGTGTCAGAGAAGCATGAAATTAAGCAATCAGGAGTTGGGGGAAATTGGGGTTGTTTACAGATCCAGATAAACAAACTCTGCCCTGGAGGGGAAGGCAGGAGAGAGCCCAGAGAATCCTTGACAACTGGAGGTGCTCAACAAACGACTGGACATGATGCTCAGTGCTCTGGTCCAGTTGACAAGGTGGTGATCAAAGGTTGGACTTGATGATCCTGGAGGTCTTTTCCAACCTAAATGATTCTGTGATTCTGTGAAGGGAGAGGTTCTGGTCAGGAGGCGGGGAGAGGGAAGGGGTGATGTAACCTGTGTCTCAGAGGAGCAGCACGAGGCAGGAATCAGGTTACATCATCCTTCCGGTGTGAGGAAGGCGAAGGGTATTGAGGAGCAGCAGAGCTCTGGGGACAGCTCCCATTGCACTGTCAAGTGAAGCCCAGAGATGGAGGTGAAAAAGGGGATGAGAGCTCTGGGCTCAAGTCTGGTCCTTGTTAATTGTCTGTGCATTAATATGTGTCAGCTATAGTTATATGCTGCCATGTAAGAAAACTTACCATTGCCTCATTAACCTCTCCAGGTCTGGTTTTGGCAGCTTTCAGCACACCCTGTAAGGTACATTTAATTAGCGGGGTATTGGATGAGTGAGTGAACACTGAGGCCAAGCTGCTCCATCAGCTCTGTTTGAATATAATTGTTTTGATTATATATTTATTTTGATAGTGCCCTGGTGAACATTTAGAACACAAACAGGCAGCTATAGATGTGGCTCCTGAAATCCAGACTGGCTAGCGTTGCTGTTCTGCAGATCGCTCCTCTGAAATGAAATGTGATGGCCAAGAGCCATGGGAAGGAGGGAGTGGAATTTCAGAGCCTTGGCCACCTCCCAAGCCACTTTCCTCCCTTCCTGCCTATGCCCTTGGCTTGTGCAGAGAAATATATTTGGATTTAGGGAATAGGAAGATTAAGGAATCCCAAACCACAGGAAGGAAGGGGAAATGTGTCTCTTTGATAAGCAAGACCATTGCCAGAGCCTGGTGGGATGAGCTTGACTGAAGCAGGACAGCCCAGCCCTGGCCTGGGACAGCCCTGGGTGCAGGGTGAGAGCCCACGCAGGGAGTGGGTGACACTAACTGGAGGGGACAGTGCTCAGGGGCTGAGCGACAGCGCAGGTGAAGCAGATCGACGTCAGGCGCGAAGGCGCTGACTTCCCTGTGCTCAGACCGCAGTCACACGCCGGCTCTGAATCATGAGCCTTGCAACCAGCAGGCATAAATTTATACTATACAGATGAGAACTGTGCCTGGGAGACAGAACATCTATCTCCTTTGCACTTATCTGCCACCGTGACACAAACAATCAGAGATGATTCTCTGGCACAACAAACAGCAAAGTGTCTTCTTTGTCTTTGCCTCAAAGGAAAACACTATAACACATCTTTTTGGCCTGTGCTTTTATCACTTACTTTTGTTCAATAATCTTCCTGCCCAATATACAGGATTTGGCCGTGTGTGTGCGTGTGTGTAATAGGAAATCTGCCCTGTTTGCAGAGTCTGAGCACAGGCGTGGGGAGGAAATAAATACACTGTCACTGGGGCTTACGTGGTTTGCAGCAGCCCGTGGCTTAACCCCAAATCTCCACGTTGATGCTGGATTTTCTTTACTTCCATGGAGCTTTGGCTTTCTGGGGATGTGGAAGAACAAACCTTAAATGATTCAGAGGAGCCTTTCTTGGTCTGTGAGTGACCTCGCTGCACGTTGGGAGCTGGGCTGAGAGGTGTGTTACCAGTGGATGTGAAAACAGTAATTCCTAATGGACAGCACTGTCATTGCAGCACAGCACAGGGCATCAAAAAGGCACCATGGCTGTGTCTGACCCCCATTCAGGCCGGGATGTTGATTCTGGAACCTAATGATGAACAGCAACAGCTCACCAGGGATCGCTGGGCACTCCAATGGGGCTGTCTGGGGTTGTGGCTGTGCTGGGATCTGAGAGAAGGGCAGTTGCTTGCTGGTTTCTTTGCTTTAGGTGGAGGGAGGATAGGCAGAAATTGAGTAAAATATTTAATTCCACTCAGAAATGTTCTGTAAGGCTCCAGTAATAGATGGTTTGAATGGTAAAACATTGTCCTGTGCAGGAGGAAAGGCCAGTCCCTCTGCTGAGGGGTGAGCACAGAAACACTCGTCTGATTCCAAAGGTCACAGCTGATAATCGGAGCAGCCCCCAGGCCCTGCCAGGCACAGATCCACGTGGAGCCTCCCAGCTCCATGTCCTGGGCTGCCCAGGGATGTGACTTGCCTCAGCAATGCAGCCGTGCAGGCGCAGCCCTTGGGATCGGCACAGTTAGGAAGAAAAATTGCCTTTCCATTTCACATTATGCCGGTTTGAATAGGGAAAAAAGAGTTTCCCCGGCCTCGGTCCGAGGGTCACGCCGCAGCAGAAGCATGACAGCTCCCACATGGCCACGAGGCTTCGGGATCTGGTGGCGTAAGGTACATTCCTGATCCGGGTAGATGGTGACAATTAGGAATGATTCAACCTGTGTTCTCACCTGCCCTGGGCCGGGGCTGGCACAGCCCCCTCGGCCGAGGGAGCCCTTCCCTCGCTGCTGCCTCAGGCTGCAACATGATTTTTCAGGCATTAGCAACATGTTTGCTGTTCCCTATTTCAAAAGGAAAAATGGAATCCGATTGCACCTCAGATGCAGACAGTCCCTCGCACAATATTTCCTGCACCTCCTCTCCAGATAAGCCACCTTTTAAGATGATGTATGGTAGCACTTACCTGTTATAGTGTTCCAGCGAGCGAGGGCTGGGGAGATCCACTCTGGGTTCAGTCACAAGGAAACTGATCCATTTCAAACATAAAGTTGGATGAATGGGGCAGAGAAAATGGGAACCAAGCTCCTAATGGGAAGATTTCACCCCCTAAAGTGTTGTAATGAAGCATTTTGGAGGGGAAAATAAGGAGAAGAACAGCCAGACGTGGGCGGCAGGAGTAGGGGATGGTTGGCTCTTTTTTTTTTTTTCCCAAAGGCAAGAAGGGCAAAACGGTGCTGGTGTTTGTTGCATCCTTTTTAGATTGAATTCCAATTTGTTATTAGCATTTTATATTTTCCCTTTAGCTGATTATGTGTGCAGATTAAAAACCCCTTATCTTTGCAGCGCCCCAGCCCGCGCTCCGTCGGCTAATCCGGAGGGACGCTATCATTTACACGGTGTGATGATAATACGGAAATCTCATTCACTTGGGGCTTTATATTGTGTGTTTATTTATTTTGAGGCGCTGGGTTTAGCACTGCTCATCATCTCCAGGTCTGTAATCTGCATTCCACCGTGCAATTAGAGGGATTCTCCGTCTTTCCATACAACCCCAATACCGTGCATCCATCACGTGCTTCCCAGGCTCCTCTTCCAGCAGAGGTTTGAGAGCTGTGATGCAAATCGCTCCCCTGCAACCCTTATTGATCCAAATGTTTGTTGATTTACCATGAATTTTAACCCTCAGAAAGTCTGTCGGGTTGAGTAAGAGGGAAACAAGGTATTTTCACTGCCCTCCCTGCAAACTGCAGACCCAGCTCAGCCCTCATGTCCTGGGGCCACCCAGTGAGCTGGAATGTGCACCCCAAATTCCAGGCTAAAGCACATAAATGAAGTATCATTTCCTGACTTCACCAAATCAATACCTACTTGATGGTGACTTAAAAACACCAGACAGCTTTCCTAGACCGAAGCCCTTGGATAAATGAAGTTGTCATTGACTTCTGGTGTATCTGGTCTGTGTGAGATCCTAATTAGGACAGGATCATAGTAACGGGGGGAGATAATAGACCTATTGGATCAAGTCTGTCTGCCTGAAATTGCAGCATATTATCCCCCTGATATAAGCTGGACCTGGTGTTAAGGAGTGAATTGCTCAACTCTTAGGTGGATGTGGCTTGGGATTAAAAAAATGCTCAACACTAGTATTTCCTGGGAATTTATCAGGAGGGTGTTCAGTTTCCCTTCTGGTGTTCACTTTCCCTGCTCTAGTAAAGAAAAGACTTTCTGATGAAAAATCTGAGTTGCTGAGTAAAATTATAAGCATTTTCCCACTGTAGAATGGGACTGATTATAACGAATATATCATAGAATCATGGAGTGGTTTGGTTTGGTTTGGTTGGGATCTTAAAGATCATCTAGTTCCATGGGCAGGGACAACTTCCACAAGACCAGGGATATAAAAGTCGAGAGCTGGGTGTGTCCTGTCCTTTGCCCCTCTCCATTTTCACCTCTCCTGTTCCTCTGAACTGCCCTGTCGAATCCGGAGCTTTCAGAAGATGAAAGTGTTGAGAAAGCGGTGGCAGCGGAAAGCTGTTTATTTGCTCTGCGGGTGCACAAGGCCCTGGACACATGGAAAAGACTCTTTGATTAACGTCGGCTTCCTCTTGGCACTGTTTGACGGAACAAGGCTGAGACACTCCATTTCAGTGAGCCTGTGTCGAGCAATGTGTATTAGAGAGTCCTCAATTTCACACGTGCTTACTCCTGAGTGAGTTTCGCATAAAAGGATTAAGGAGAGAGGAAGTGCAGAGGAAATGGGATGTTAGACACCTTGTTAAACGGGCTGTCAGGGTTTCTGGAGCGTTCATTCTAACTCTATTCCACTCTGCATAGAGGGCAGGCCATTACCCGGGGATCACAGGGGCCTCTTCAGCGCTGCAAGTCAGGAATTACTTTTAAAAAGAAGAAAGCCAAAGCAGAGATGAAAATAGTAACGTGTGATTGTTGTCCTTGTTGTTATTTTATTCTGGTTGATGTTTCTGCCTGGGGGGAGTCTGGGATGCGATTAGCAGGAGCTGCAGGTAGCAAACCTTTAGCTGCCCTTCCCCAATTTAGTTCAGTACCTGGAAGATTGGCCGGGAGCAAAGTGGGAGAGGAAAACCTGGGGCAGGTCAGGAGGGGAGATGCTGAGTGGCATGGCCGGGCACTGCCCCAAGGTGAGCAGGGGGCACCAAGGTGAGCAGGGGGCACCAAGGTGTCTCCTGTCCTAGGCTGTCCCCACGAGAGGCAGAGACAGCAGCTTCTATGCCCTGGCATTTCCACTCAGAGAGATGCTCAGAAAGTTCCCAAACTGGTGCTGGCCCAGAGGAGATTTGCAGCTGGGGTTTCCATGCCAGCTCTGCTCCGAGTGGCTCTTGCTGGGGTGCTGGGATGGACTCTGGAAAACCCCTCTGTTTTCCAGATCTGACCCCAAGCAATGCAGCTCAGACAAGCATGTCGTGGTTTCCTATGGAAAAGATAAGCAGGTTTCCCAAGCTAGGCTGCCTTTTCATGGCCTGCTCAGCCATGCCAGGGGATGTTGCAGGGCAGCTGTCAAGGGAAGCGGATGCTGCTGTTCAGCTCAAGTTTATAAGTAATGCAGTTTCACATCAGGTTGTTTCCTGTAAGTCAGATCTGCTTTAAGAGCTGTGATGAAACAAGGCTTCAGAATCCAGTCTATGAGCATCCAAATTAAAAGCTAAATAGGATGTAGGTTTCAGTTTGGCTGTATCTTCATATGTCAACACTCATTATTCTCATATGTCACTGCTCAGCAGATTCCTCCCTGAGCCTCATGGCTGCAGCTCTCCCTCTCCTCTGTGAGCATCCCTGGGAGCAAGGATGGCTTCGTCCCATCCTTATCCCACTCATCTGGGTGCCTGCTTGGACACCACTGTGGTCAGGCTCCTTTGGGGGATGTTTCCCCTCTTCTGTCCCAAAGCAGGACACCCCAAACTCCATTCTCAGCAGCCACATGGGATGGAGGGAAGCACCAGTGGCTGAGCAAAGGGAGGATTTCGGGTCTTTCCCCCACTGCTGCCCTTGGGGAATTGTTTCACCTTTCCTGATGTCATTCCTGGCAACACCATTTGCATGCCATGTGGAGGGAGCAGCCAGGTCCTGGTTCTCCATCTCGTGGCTTTTCCCCAAACACCATCGTCCTTCCCCACCACAACATCCTCATTTACCCTTACTCAGAGCTCTCCGCACCTCCAGGTAAGGGTTTATTGGGAAGGAGAAAGAACAGTCACAGGGGTCTCCTCCAGCATCCCAGTGCTGCTCCCCACTGCAGCTGCCCCTGTGCTGTGCTCCCCAACAAAGAAACATGCCAGCCTCCAGGGAGGGTAGGAAGACAGAGAGTCCAGATAAAATTATAATTCCTAACTTAAAACTGGGAGTGGGGAAGAGGCAAGTTTGGCCATAAATAATCCCACACCTGGCCTTTTAATTCAGTTATCTCCTGGTCAGGAAAGTCGGATCTGCTGTGTGCTGTGGTGGTGCCAAGTTAATTACTTGAAAATGAGTGCTTGGGGTTGGACCAAGAATTTCTCATCAGCATTCAGCACCAGTGCCATGGCGTGAAGGAGAGCCCGGCGCATGCTCTCTGCAGCAGCTCGCTGGCAGGAGGATGAAAGGGAAGGGGAGCAGGGCACTGGTGGGTTTGCTTTGCTTTTGAAGAGGCTGGAGCTTGGTTTAATTGGAAAAGCACTGAAAGTGGTGGGTGCTGGGTTTGTTGTCTGAACGCTGCACAGGGGACTGGCAATAGTGGGGGCAAGCCTTGTCTTTTGGGGTGGAACCGAAGGGTTTGGGGTTGGCAGAGCTGGGTGCTGAGGGCATGGGTGGCAGCAGCCTGAAAAGCAAGAAAGGGGAGCAGGTACAAACCACCCAGCTGAGGTGCTGCTTCTTCCCCATGGTCTTGAAATGCCACTTCTGGTGTGTTTTAGAGGGTAGTTTTGCTGTGGGTTTGGGATTTGTTGGCTGGGATGCTGCTCAGGCCACTGGCAATGTCCAACCTTTCCCTTGTTCACCCATCCCCATCGGGGCCATCCGTGCCCCTCCAGCCCAAGCCAGCACCGGGGCCAGCAGCTCAGCGAGGCGGGTGGGCTGTGAAACCCACGGCCTCTCCCTCCCCCTTCCCATCCCACCGGCGCTCGCCAGCTGAATACAAATGTGGATATTACAGGGCAGAGAGGGAGGCGAGAAGGTGCAGCTCCAATACTAAATAGCTGGGCCCTTTAAGCCGTTTGGCCAGACCTTATCATTAAAAAGGAGGAAAAAACCCGTCTCTATAGGATTCTTTGAGTCATTGCTTCTTATGTGTAAACAGAGGGCGGCAGCTTACACAGCAAACTCAGCCCGGAATAGCTTGAGGTGATTAACAGTTGTTTGATTCCTCGAAGATTTCCACATGCTTATGCCAATCCAACTGGGAAAGGCAGAATAAATATTTTGAAATATGCCCCTTCTTTTGTAAATTAGGCATGATGAGTGCTGCTTAACCGGTTAGCTCGGAGTTACAGCGTTGGTTTTGTTCAGCAAACAGCAGCAGAAGGGCAGCGCTCGCTGCCGTCTCCTCCGTGCGGGAGCAGAGCTGGGGCTGGAGGGTGGCGGTGCCCACGCCGGGCTCGCCCTGCCAGGGCTGCTCCCTGGTGTTCGTACCCCTGTTTACTGGAGGGGAAGCAGCAGCTGGAGCGATTCGGAAACATCCTGCTTTCCAGTCTTCTCACCTTAATTCCTCTAAATCCCTCTCCTTCAGATGGTGTGGGTTCTTGCTAGACAGTGTGACTATAAACGGCAGCTGGTTTTGCCTCCACCGGATGAAGGTGCTCAGGTGGGCTGGACCAGCTTAACCCCTTGTAGATACCCCGGGTGAAGGAGATGGATGGATCCTGCAAAGGGCTGCTGGCTGCTCCAGACCCAGCACCAAGATTTGGGCTGTGCTGTTGGAAGGGCTGTTTGGGGTCACACACCAGGAAGGGAAAATACTAAAATCAGGATGGCCACTTCTCTGGCAGCAGGTGCCTGTCTGGGCTGTCCCTGTGCCCAGGGCTGGGGACTATGGCAGCTCTGCCCCCCTTTCCCAAGAGCTTGCCCAGCTCGTGCCTATCCAGGGCAAAAATTTACAATTTATGTTTATGGTAAAAGAAAACTTTTTCTTTAAAATGAGTTCTGGCATCCATAGTTGCTTTTCCCTTCGTTTATGCACAAGTGATGGGGTAGTAAAACACAAAGAAATACAGAATCACTTGAACCATAGAGGGTCTGCTGAGCAGTTCCTCTGTTCATTCCCATTACAGGCAAGGAGTAGAATATCTCAGATTTAGTCCCAGTTTTATAACAACACTTCCCAACCCACCTGGGGACCACAAAAGTGCTTTACATGCATTAATGAAACCAACAGTGCCACCTCCAACGGGACAGTTAGGTTTTATCTCCCCTTTGCACGTGGTCGGACTAGGAATCACCTTCCTCAGTGTCACAACTGGGATTTTATCCAGCGACCAGCATGTGTTGGGGTCTCAAATTCAGATACTCATCCTGATGTGCTTGAAAGACACCTATGGCTATTATTCACTTTGATTTGACAAAAGACAAGATCTTTTCCTTTTCTACCTGGACAGGAGATGCTGGCACAAAATGACTTGTCAGGGTTTTTTCCTTGCTCGGAGAGTCTCCAAGAAAACCAGAGCTGGGAACCAGCTGCTGTTACCCCAATGCCTTGTTCTTACCGCAGGGAGAATTCCTTGTTTTACCTCAATCCTCCCTCTCCCAGCAATTGACTTGCTCTCTGCTTCCCTAAAATTGCACTTCCTTTGTGAAATCTACTTTCAAAAAAATCTCAGAACTTCTGGGCCATACAGCAGCAGAAATATTAAGGCTGAAGCGAAGTACTTTATTTGCCAGATAAATAGGCTTGGTGACACTCTGGATATGTAGAAGGTGGTGAATAATTTCTTCTGCTTGGGCTATATATCCTTAGAGGACTCGATGAATTTTTCATTCTGGAAGATGTGTTCAGGTCATTAATTGCAGTTTGCCACAGGTCTGTTCCACTTTTGTCTGGGTAAAGCCTATCTCCTTCAACATACAACTCATTTACCCTTTGTAAGCTGTGTAACATTTGCATTGTAAATTGGTTAGCTTAACTTAATACACGAGTAACCTTAGTAAACCTTTGGAAAGGATATTACGTGCACTGTTAAAGAAGACAAGGCCTTTTCCTACAGCTGGGGGTGGGCACCGTGGCTTGGGACTAGGGATTCTCTGTCCCCACAAACTCAGGGCTCCAGCAGCATCTCATCCCCTCCAGCCACCTCCACAAGCCCAGCTGGAGCAAGCAAAGCCCCCGTGCTGAGGCACACGGATGGGTTCCTCCCCTTTGTGGAGCGGCACTGAATTCTGTTCCCAGTCGCCGGAGGTGCAGCCTGGCTCTGCTCGCGGCTCCCACTGGACTTGTGCTGGGAGTCCATGCCTGGAAATGGTCCTCCAAGCCCTGCAAAGTTGGTGCCTCCAGGCAGTGCCGCAGCTTTGGGCTCTCGCACTCGGGGCCGTCTGTCACCGTGGCACCGTGCCCAGCCTGAAGTTTGGCTGGAGCTGTGCCCGAGGGCACAGGTGCCAAGAAATGATGGTTGGTGAGATGCAGGCTGCTCCATCCGCTGTCCCAGCTCCTGGGAAGGGTCACAGAATCAGAGAATCGTTTGGATTGGAAGGGACCCTAAAGCTCATCCCGTTCCACCCCCTGCCACGGGCAGGGACACCTTCCACTAGCCCAGGTTGCTCCAAGCCCCATCTAACCTGTCCTTGGACACTTCCAGGGATGGGGCAGCTTCTCTGGGAAACCTGTGCCAGTTCTTCACCACTCTCACAGGGAAGAATTTATTCCCCCTTGTTCTGTCACTCCACGCGTGTCAAAAGTCCCTCTCCTCTGTTCCCTCCTACCAGGTTGTTCCACAGGGATCAATCTCCCAATGCAGGCAGGACTGTAGGCAGGATCCTTGCACTACCCCATCCAGCTGCCTGCACTTCCAGTAGTCTCTATTTGCATAAAATAAACCAAAATAATTTAAGCTGTTCCAGTGCTGAGTATTATTAATTCCTTGGAGTGAGCAACAGCTCTGGGGTTCCTACAAGCGGCGCAGAGAGGAGCAAGACACAATAAGTATAAATTGAGTGAACTCCAGAGACTGGAATAAGAGCTGTGAAATATTGCTTCGGGCCCAAGAAGCGCGTTCAACCCATTTTCAGAGCTACCTGAGGGAGACAGGGCGAGACTGGCAGACGACAGCGCGCAGGAGTCGGGAGCGGCGTGAGTGAAACCTGCTGTCCCAGTACTTCTGGCCTCGTTGGAGTCAGGAAATTTCTGAAAGTTTCTTTTTGTGAGGTTTTCTGCCCCAGTTTTTGAACTGAAGCAGTTTGGAGAAGTTCAGCCAGACAGCCAGACTTTTGGAATCTTTCCCGAGCAAGAGAAGACACAGCAGCGTGGGGTATTTGACCCTCAGTCCGTGCAAGGACCACGGACCCTCAGCTTGGGGGTCCCTCCTGGCCACGAGACCCAGTGCCAGCCTGGCTGCCATCCCAGGGGAGTGACAGCTGTGCCCTCCAGAGCTCAGTGCCACTGGCACTGCTCAAAACAGGCTCTGCATCCTTGCATGGTCCCTCTCATGGGAGAGGAAGGTAAACCAGTGAGGCTTTCTTTCCTAGATTCCCCAAATTATCCATCTGGATAAAGGCTGCACAGAAAAGGTGCTGTCCATTGCAGGTCACTGTGGTGGTGGGTGGCTGAGTACTGCCCCAGCCAGCACTGGAGATGTTCTGCCTATTTACCCATGACAAAGGGACCCATTTGTATATTTTTGTTAGGAAAAAGTCATGTGAGAATTAGCACAGCCTCACCTCCTGTGGCAATCAGCTCTGCCTTCTGGGGGGCTTCCCTGAGCTTGGCACTGTTTTAATCTCCTCAATAAGAGAAGATAAAAGACTGGAGGAGCTGATCTGATAGACCCAGGGATAATGGTTGGCATTCTCTGCCTTCTGATAAGAGCTTGGTGTGTAAAGGGAATAATCTATGCAGGGGAAGGTGTTGTGTACCGAGGGCTGGAGGTGCATGGATGCGAGTCCCCTGAATCTGCCAATCCCATGGGATCACCCCAGGCAGCTCCTGCCCCGTGCTCTGCAAGGTCCCTCCTCTCACCTTCCCAGCAAAGGCTCCAATGTCTCAGCCTGGACAGGAGAGCCAGCAACTTGCAGACTCACCTCACTGGTGAACTTCCACAGTTCCCAGTTAGCTGGTGAGTGTTGTTAGGCTCGGTGTTGCTGCGATGTTTGGGATGCTGCTGTTCCCTGCCCAACACAGCTGACTGTGCTCCAGCTCCCATGGGAAGTAACGGGTATCTCTGAAATGGTGATTCCATCACCTGGAGCCGCTGTCACTCCCTGTTCTTCCACGGAGAGCCACAGGGAAGGAAGATAGCCAGGATCCTGGGGTTCATAAAGCCCCTATTTGGTATGAAAGGAGAGGTTTTTCACCCAGCACCAACCACAGATGTTAAGCTGTGGTTGAGAAGTGCTGGGTCCCACCATCTGTTCCCAGCCCTCAGAATAAGCCAGGCTTTCTAGAAGGCATTCTGTCCATACCTGTGGCACCTCTCCCTGCAGTTGGAACTGGTCTCACCTGAAGTCAATGCAAAAGGTACTTCCATCCCATCACTAGTCCAGCCAGAGCTGCTTTGCTCACACCCTTACCATCCCAGGGAAGACTTCATGCTCAAGAATAGAATCATCATGGAACCATTAAGGTTGGAAAATACCTTTAAGACCATCAAGAAGCAGCAGAGGAAGAGATGTGGGCTGTACCATGGCCTGTCTCTCCCTTCTCCCTCTCCCTCCCTTTCCCTCTCCTTCAGTGTGACCTGAGCACAAGGTGACAGGACAAATCCTGCTCTGCAAGGCTCAGGTTGTAAGTCAGTGTACACGAGTCTTATAGCTCCCACATCTAAAATCTCTGAAATATGTGACAAAGAGGAAACTTAATGAGTATCAGGGAAAATCCCAGGGGAGCAGTAATATTCTCAGTGTGTACAAATCACTGTTTAGGACATCTCATCCTGAACGTCCTTTTTCACCTGGATCATTGCCCAGTGCAGAAGACTTGTGTGCTCGGCTGGTGCTAGAGATGGGCTCGGTTCCTGCCATAAAAACATGGGAGAAAGGGAGGATTTATAGCACCAAAAAATCTCCTAAATAGGTTTTCTAAGCTCCTTTTCATAACACAGACCCTGTGAACATAGAAAGGTTGTGGTTGGCAGGGCTCCCTCTGTTGCTTTAAATCTTTTACTGCCCTGCAAACATGGGGTGAAGCAGAAACCTATCTCTGCCCCCAAAATCTGAATTCAAACCCAGTAAAGACATACTGTGATTTCTAAAAACTGGTATGAAACAACGGAGTGATCTGTTTTGGCATCTAATTTAGCACCCTCCCTTCAGAGATGTGCAAATTGCATCTCAGTAAAAATCTAGGAATTCATATTCTGGGACTCCTTTTCTCCTCAGTAATAGAAAACTGCTAAAGTGCATTGATCAGCAATTTCACCCAAGGATCCCAAAGCACTGTGAAAATACAGATCAGGCTTCCTGGGACCTCTGTGATAACCACAGTCCCCTGCAAACCAAGGGTTGAAATTCAAACAGCTCGTCCCTGGAACAGGGAGCAAGTCAGGGCAAAGCCCCAATCCTGACCCTCATCATTGAGCTGATGCCATAAAACCTGTATTTGCCATAAAGAACAATATCTCCAGGATGTCCACTAGCCCATGTTTCAGAGCTGTGTCTCTGCCTCCCTCTTTGCTGCCCATCAGGCAAGGCACGTGTGTTGGGTCTGTTGCAGGACTGGGATGGGAAGGAGCATCTGGAAGGTGGTGAGGAGGGGAGAGTGTATGTTAAGTGGTACCTTTGGCTGAATAAATCAGAAAGGTTGCCAGCAGCCTGCCACAGTAAATATGCATGTTAAATCAAATCAGATCTGCTGCAATAGTAAAGATTTAATAGTAGGGGTTTGTTTTCTCTCCACCATAAACACGGAGATGTGAGCACTTCATGGTGAGAACATCTGTGGACTGGGCAGGAGGTGTCAGAAGCTGGATCTAACATGCAAGGCTTCTCTTCTGTGGCCAATTAAACAAATTGCAGCAAAACAGCATTTTATTAGTATTTGCCCATAGCAGTCGCCTGCTGCAATAAATTTCCTTCAGGCACACTCGAGAAAGGGGAGGAAAAAATTGGCACGTTAAGTAGTGAGTGGAGGAGGGAGCACACCACGGCACAGCCTCTGGGGCCGTGCAATACCAAAGTGCCTGTCTCCAAAAACAACTGCTCTGCTTTATCATAAACAGGCTGAGTTATGGGCTGCTCTACGGAGTACCATGCACAAATAATAATAATGAGGAGGAGGCAGGAGGGAGGGATGCTTTCCCAAAGCAGTGGGACATACAGGAGGTGTGCTGACAAAACTTATCTCAGTGCCTCTCCTCTCTCCTTAATTACAACTTAAATTCTTCACAAAGTCATCCTTGTCCCTTTATCCTATCCCATCCTCTTGTTCCCATGTGCTTCTGCTTTTAAGCACAAGTTTTGTCTCTTTTGCAGTTTTTTTTTTCCTTTCATAATTATTGCTTTTAAGAGAAAACTTGTCTTTATTTTCCCCTCATGTAAAGTCAGCCAAATCCATCCCCAACATCTCTTTGTTGGCATTTCCTGAGATTTCTCGGGTCTGAATATGCCAACACATTTCTTGGCTGAGGCCTGGCATGGGGTGTGACATTTTTCAGTGTGGTATAGCCAAAGCACTTTCTATGTCTTATATTTTTTTGGATGACAGAGAGCTCAAATGAGAGATTTTTAGGTTTTTTCTTTTCCCCTTTTCTCTCTTTCCCTTTTCTATTCTCTTTCCTGGGCCAAAGCACCACCATCCAGTTGATCGATGCCACATCCCCACTGATAACCAGCTCTCCCATCTCTCTCACACACCAAGTGAGGAAACACTTCAGATCAAACCATCCTCTCCAGAGAGGTCCTGGGACAATGGCAAGTACCAATAAATACCCCAAATCGCCGAGGTTACAGCAAACAGATGGTGTTCGTGCTGCACAAATACTCTCTGCCTGTGAAATGCTACAAGAAATGACCTATTTGTTGCTTGGTTATCTCCATATTTTACGTTGGAAGCACCATTCATATCTAAGTAGTGTCACTGTTACCCCGGGAATTCCTCATTTCCCAGCACAGTTATCGACAGCTCATGTTCCCAGCAGCCTCCTGTTGCTGTTTGCTCTTCCCCTTCCAGCTTTTCAGCATGATCAGGTAAAGAGATAAATAACTACTTCAACTGCACTCCTGATTGATAGCAAATTAATGTTCAACAATTACCTCCTCTAAAATATGCCATTTAAAACTGTCTAAAAATGTGGAGTTTTCCTCCTTTTTCTTTTTCTCAAGAACAACAAAATCAAGGCAGCAGATTATTAGTGGACATTAATTACCTATTTTTAATGAAGTAGCTGACCAGCCTGGCTGCAGATGGATTAGACCTATGAAATTATATTGCTGTTGATACATAAGGTATGTTTAGATGACATCAGCCTCTTGACTTAAGCATGGATTTGATTTATACTTCATTAACATAATTCCTAACACACCGCTTCTCTGAAAAAGAAAATTAGTGTCTAACCAGGAGCTAACAAGTTTAATGACTTGCTTGAAGGAAAACATAACCATTGACTGTGAATAAGCAACTAGAGGCATTAATATGTTGTTGTTGTTGCTGCTGCTCTTGGGTTTANCTTCACCAGCTGGGGAGGCGGCTGCTGGTGTTGGCCAGGCTGCTCAGGATGCAAAATGGCCTTCCTAGTGCTTCAATAACCAGTGGTGATGGCTGGGAGTTGAGGCTCCATCCAGCATTCTCAGGCTTAGATTTGGATAACAGTGTCTGTAGTCAGTTGGCACAAGGACAACACAAAGCACGCGGAGATGGACCCGTTTGGCTTCCAGACACGATTCTCATTTATTTCCATTTTGCAAATACTGGGTTTACTGATGATTGCCTGCTCAAGTTTTCTATCAAAGAAGGCTTAGCTAAATAGCCGGCAAGCCTCTGTTCTTCTCTCAAAAAAAAAAATGAATAGTCCTTTCTTGTTCTTTAAATTATACCATGTTAGCAGATAAACAAGGCAAAAAATCAAAGTTGTCCAAGAGATCTAGGTGAGTACATGAGTAAAACAAACTCAGCTAGTGAGAAGACACCCTCAGAGGAATGATAAGTTGTAATACTGGGATGGAGAGGGACGGAGGGAAGAGGAGGATGGCTGCACTGAAATGAGAAAGCACAAATGGGTGTGGGTGATGGTTAGTCCTTCCTATAAGCTTTGCTTTGTTCTCATTTCCTTGCTCGGTGACTGGCCAGCCTGGCCCTGAGCTGCTCACTGATCTCCAGCAAGTCCCCCATGCACAGCAGTGCTGGAGGCTGGACTGTAACTCCCTCTGTGCTGCTGAACTGTCCCAGCATTTGGCATCTTCTGATATGGATGATGGAACTCTGACTTGCCAGAAGTTTCTGGTAACACACGGGATCCTGTTTGGCACAGGAGGGTTGCGTTGTACCCATCTCTTACAGGCATGACAAAGCTGCTGGGATCCTCCAGAACTTTATGCTTTAAACTATTCAGGGTTTTTAGTTTGTGGGCCATATTTTAAGGGTTTTAACAGTGTTTTGTACTTGATCTGGAGGACATGCCGCAGCCACAGCTCTCACTCTGGAGGACCCTTCTACTCCCTGCCTGTGTCTGGCAGGTCCTCCTGTTTGGCATCTTGACACCTTAGGCTTTGATTAATGAGGTGCTCTTCCCTGCACTGTACGAATCCCTGTTAGATTTGGTGCTTATTAATTACAGCACAGCACCATCAGCACATTTAGAATTGGGGTCTCTGCTTTTCTAATTCCCTTCCTATTTCACATTACTTTTTCCCCTGGTTCTCTCTCGCCCGTGTCTCCTCCTCCTCAGGGTCACTGATGGATGAGGTTTCAGCAGCAGTGGGTGCCACGCTGGCTGAGCCGAAGGTCAGTGCTGGGAATGGCTCCAGAGAAGGCAGCTGTTCAGCAGTTCCCCCCTCAAATCTGCAGTGCCCAGTTCCCTCCATGGCTGCTGCTCCTCACCCAGGGCTGCCTCACTCACTCGTGACCAAACCCAGGGCTTTTCCAACCTTTGCATCCTGCATCCCTCCTTGATTTCATAAAGGGGTTCCAACCTTTCGTCAGTCAGACTTGGTGCATCTTCCAGGTTAAAAAAAATCCAGGTACTTGCTCAGTGCTGAGCCCTGGGGGTATTTTCAGGGAGCAGGGTAGATTTTGTCTCTAGTTGCACTGCTGTTGTCACCACTCCTGTTCCTTGGCTGGGTTTGAGGCAGGACAGTGCCCAGTTTGCATTGTACCCTGTTGGATTAAGAGTGTTCAGTTGTCCTGTCTGAGGTGGGACCTCTGCCACCCTCCGTGTCCTGCCACACAGAGCCTGGGATGCTCCCTGACCAGCTTTCTGTCCCCTGGCACACAGCATTGAATAAGAAAACCTGATCACTCAGCTGGGGAAAAGTGGACAGGGACCAAAATGCTTATGGTAATAGCTGGCATTGGGCAGGGGCAGGTGTGTTTCATGCACTGGGCACGGGACAGCTCATGAGGACCCAATTTGGCCACAGAATTGGTGTAGTAGTGACTGTGTGCAAGCACTGGTTGTGTTTGTTCCCAGTTCAGGCACAGCCATCGATAGTGGTCTGGGGGGATTGCACCCAAGTGACAGGGAACAGGCTGTGTCACCGTCCTTGCAAGTGTTGGGGCACTGGGGCTGCCACCAGCCGGGCACCCCGGGAGGATGGCAGCACTCCCAGTGCCACCCCAGCAGCCAGGAAAGGGATATACTTTCATTAACCTGTGGCTTCACCTCTCACAAAGCAACACAGAATTGATAACAAATGAACATGCACCATCCCTGCCTGGAGTCACTTACCTGATAAACACCCTGGCAGGAAGGGGCAGGCACGATAACAACGCAAACGCCATCCCCCTTAATCTGGTTTTAAAACTTTTCTCTGATAACGGGATTGCTATTTTATTACCAGTCACTGTTTAGCTCTTTTACATGACCGAGGTAAACACCACAGTAATTTATACTGTCCTCCCCGATCAGCTTCGCCCTCTTTTACATCTTGCCTTGCAAATAATAAGGCAGCCCACAAAGCCATTTGTTTCCTAATGACAGGGGTTTCCATAGTGAGCAGATTAAGGAGGAGGAGATTAGAAGATTATACACCAGGCAGGATTCACAGGTTTTATAGGGCTTTGGAGATCCAACGATTAATGCATTTCATAAATGAAACTTTCTTTAGTGACAGGTAGAACGGAGGGAATTGTGTGTTTTAATTGGTAAAATTTATTTAGCAATTTTCATTGAGGATGCTTCAAGCACTCACACACGGAATGTACAATTACCAGGTCCCACTGCTCCAATGTTGATAAGGGTTGGTAGATTTGCTCTGTCAAATTTGCCATGGATGAATGCTGGATGAGCACTGTGACCTGTGTCAGCCCAGGCTGAGCCCTGCACCCCTTTCTCCTAAGGGTGCCAGGATGGCATTAATGGTTTTCTGTCTTCAGTGATGCAAAGAGCAGAACTGCTTTTCCATCAGAGGAAGGAGCAGAACTGCTTTCCCATCAGGACTGGATGTGCCAGACGTTGTGTTGTTATTTATCGTGGCACTGTGATCGCAGCCCAGCATCTCTGTGCTGGACTAGGGGTGCCACAGGAGTCCTACTCGTGATATAAAATAGAGCAGGGGAGGAAATGGAGATAATGTCTGGGGCATGTATTGTGGCAAATAGCTTCAGTGGAAGGACTAGAGAATCAGGAAACCCCAAATCCACATAAATCCTATGGAAAGCAACGTAGCTGGTAAGGGTGAATACAGCAGTGTGGCAGTGCCTGCCCTGGACAAGAGGGGTGCAGGTAGCCAAGAGGAGCTCAGTCTGTTGTTTGAATTCCCCACACAGAATCCCAGGTTTGCATCAGGAAGCTGAAAATGTAAAACCTGAAAAACTGTGGGAGGGACCCAAAATATCTTTTATACCCTTTGGCCAAAAGAAGCTGAAAAGAAAAAAAAAATTGGGAAAGAAACTGTGACAGTGTTCTCCTCTTTAATTTTCTGATGAAAAATCAAAACAGCAGGAAAAGAAAAAGCACTCTCTTTCATTTTGTTGGAAACCCAATTTTCCATGAAAAGTAGGTTTCAATGGAAAATTTCCACCTCTCCCCTCTCCCTTGTGAATTGTTTTAGCACTGGCTGCCTTCTCCCCACTGAAGCCCGTGAGAGCTGTCTTGCTCAAAGAGACACCTCAGCTGGAGGAGAAGGATGCAAGGAGCCATTTCAGATGACCCAGGAGGACAATTCCTGATCAGGTGCCTGAGACAGGCTGTGGAGACTTTGATTTCTGGCACTCTGACCTACATCCAGCGAGGCCGAGAGCTTGTCTGGGTTTCTCCGTGGTGTCCGTGCTGCGGCACCAGCAGCTCCGTGCTGGGGGGTTCCCCTTGCAAACCCTGGCGCTGAGGGCAGTGTCCTGGCCTTGCTGTGCCTGAGGGAGAGCTGAGGCTGAGCAAAATCAGAGACACTCAGCATCAGCCCAGCTCTCCCTGTGGAGTCGCATCCGAGCCCCTCTTCCCCCAGCCATAGGAGTCACATGTGGGAAAGGGCTCGGGGTGGCACTAATAGGGTTGGGTGACTGTCTCTCTTCTGGGACTGATTCGCTCATCATCCAATCACCTGCACAGAGAAGCCATGCCTCTTTTCTCATTGCTGAAGTAATTTTCAGCTGAGTGTTTAAAATTAACAATAAGGGCTTAAAATAAGCTAGTCTGGGCTTTTTTAAGCCACAGTGAGTTGATTTCCAGGCATAGGTAGAGAGTGGTGGGAGCCTGTGCTCCAGAGTAGGAGTTTCAGGTTGTCCTTCCAAGACAACTCAATCAACTTTGGCCCCTCAAAAAATCCCCCAGCCCTGCCAAAAGAGACAATGGAGACAGGACTCCTGAACCAAAGGGTTGGGGGAGCCCTGTCAGCCTGGATTACAGGAATGCTTAAGAGTTAATTAAATTACAATTTGCTATGCTGCCAGTTCACACGAAGCTGCAACATCTGTGGACGGACGGAGGGACGGGGGGAGCCAATCCTGCCTCTGGGGCTGCAGATCTCCACCTGCTCTCTGGAAGTTGCACTGCAACCAAGCAGAGAAGCACAAAATTAGTGAAAGGAGCCTCATTTTTAATGCAATAATATCTGTGACTCGTGGCTTTCTTTTTAAAAATCTGCAAGGGAACAAGAGCTGAGTGTGGGCAGCTGTTTGCTCCAGATCTCAGGGACATTGGGACAAAGTTTAGCAGTGCCAACTTGCAGAATGAAGAAAAGAGATGCTAGAAAAGCAATCATTTTAGGGGCTTTCTGCATTTGCTTTAAGCTATTGAGACTCAGCTATTAAAACTTTCCTCCGTGACCACTGGTTTCATATATA
>VXBX01001698.1:1111594-1132768 GCA_013400415.1 Scytalopus superciliaris
TATATATATATATATATATATATCTCGAATTTTCTTATTTTTTCCTGAATACAGGAGTTGGAGCTTTAGGAAACTTGTAAGACTCTCACAGGGGGCAACAGAGCCCCAGCAGTGACTTGGAAGTCTGTAAGCAGGATTGCTGTGTTCCTGCAGCCCTGCATTTCACTGCTTTGAAGTCAGAGGGCTCTGGATTTGTAGGCCTTTTGAATCAGTTTGTCAGTTTCTCTGATTTTTTTTTTTCTGTTTTCCTGTCTCCAGCCAAATTATTAAAGGCTGAGGGCAGGAGCTTCCCTCCAGACGAGTGCAGGCACATGCACACAACCTGAGGAGTAGCAGGCGAACACTTCTGCGGTAATAAGCTCCATGCTGTGCTCAAAAAGGGCACTTAATTTTTCATTCTTAAATGCTGTGATGTTCTTGTCTTCTGGCTTCACCAAAACTCCTCCATGGAGATGGATGGGCCATGCAGAACACAGTTATCAGAAAGATTAAGCCAGGACTTGTCATTTTTTATATCAGCGAGCAGTCAGGTTGACGAGTGATGTCCTCTTAGCTCCTGGGATGCGTCCGGCACCTTTAGTGCCAGTAGTAAAAAGGACTATAAAAAATACCATAGAAGAAAGGGTAATGATGAAATTTAACTGCTCCCTAGCACACACCTGGGGTCTAGTAATCTGGAAATGGGGGGTTCAGGTGCTTCATCTTTTACTGCCTTGTCCTTGTCTGTAAGTTTAAGGTCCTTCCACTGAACCATAACATATTGTGGTCACTGCGAAGAGCCAGTCCTTGGCCCCAGGGCAGCCCGTGGAGACAGGCAGGGATGGTTTGGCGCAGGCAGGGGGATGCTGAGCTCTTCTGCCTTCAACCAGCTGGAGAAGGAGGTGCTCAGCTTGGAGGGCAACATCCCAACACTGTGACACTTGCACTGGGAACATCTTTCAGGCACAGTTTCCTCCTTCTCCCTTGTTTCTTGTGCATGTTATCACCCAAGGAAGTGCAGTCAGCAGCAGTGGGTGCTGCCAGCTCTGGCCAGGGTACCCAGGGTGGCACAGGCACCTGGGCAGGTGAGCCCCTCTCACTGCCTGAGGCAGCATCTAGCAACGGGACAGGGTGATGGAGGCAACTCGGTGTGTGTTGTACATAAGCAGTCAGCATTACTTCATTATGTTTCAGGATTGCGGCCCATGCCAGTGTTATTAATCTAAGAAACAACTGATACTAAATGATCATGCTACATTAAATTTATAGACCCTTGCATATAGCTGCTATTGATCTTTTTTCAAGCACCATAAATATGTGATCGAGTGTGTATGGCAACGCTTTCTCCCCTCTCCATTAAAGGTGGTTAAACTTTTCATCTCTGGGGCGGAAATGGGTGATGTGTCTCTGCGGGCAGGGGCAGCCTGGCCAGATCATTTGGATTTTAATTACTAGTAGGAGGAGAAAGCTTCACCAGCAGAGCAGGAGGGAAGAGCCATTGCCTTTCTGCTTTCCCTAAGTTGCCTCTTTGCCTTTTACTCTCCCTACCTGGAATCTGCCACTTTTCCTTATACATCTCCTGTCCCTCCAAACTAATACAGTGATGTGATTGCTCTTAATCCCACATTCCCAATGCAGCCCTGCTGTTTAAGGCACCAGCAGCACATCAGAGCTGGGGGGTCCATTTGCAGGAACCAAATGAGAGGTTGTCTTGGCTACAGGAGAGCAGCTTTCACACACACAGATGCTTGCCTGTGCTTCTGAGGGTTTTCTGTGGCCTCCAGCATGTGTCACACTGCCAGGGGTCTGTGCCGAGCACAGGGACATCACTCAGTGCACGGCACTGAGTGGCACAGGCTGTGCAGGTGCTCTGGGACAGGGACACATGGCACCCCCAGAGCCTGGAGGAAACACCCAGACCCTCAGGTACTGCTGGGATACAAACAGGCAACAGAGATTATTTGCAAATCATCCTTCAGCATAGCCTGGAACAACTTATATCCTAGAGCCATCTAGGGGCGAAATCCTGGCTCCATGGAGCCAAGGGGAGTTTTGCTTTAGAGTTCAGAGGGGTCAGCACTTGGGAAGCAGTGATATTGTCACTCTTACAGGAGCTTGTGGTTCTCCCAAACTCGTGCTGCAATGATGGATATAATGACTATCTGTCTATTGATACTTCTGCTCTGGCAGGGGCACTGGGGAGCAGCAGCACTCAGGGCAGGGGCTTTGCCAAGTCTGCACTGAACAAAGGCCCTGGAAAATCAGCTGAAAATCTTTTGGCTTTCTTGATTCCACTGGTAATTCATGATGTGTTTCAAGTGCAGATCAAGAAATTGGTGCTTGAAAGAGCCTCGACAGGATGAGAGGTGCAATGCCCAGAATCTGCATTGAAAAGAATGTGTAAAAAATGTCTCTAAGTTTAGAAACAAAAGCAATTCTTGACTGAGCACCACTCAGCCCCATAAATGCTTCTGACTGTGTTGGGAGGGCAGGTGAACAGCAGGGGCTGTACATACGTGTCACTGTCAGTAAGTGAGATGCCCAGCTGCTCTTTCCTGCTTTTCCTACCCCTTTGGCTCTCCTGCCAACCAGTGCCAAAGGAGCATGACCTCAGATTCAGAGACATCCCACAGCTCTACTGGACCACTCTGTGCCTCAGTTCCCTGTCTGAAAAATGGGGTCAGTGGTGCCTCTGCAGAGGAGCTGGAGAACCCTGGCAAGGTGCCTCGGGACCCTGGGCCAGGAGGTGCCACCAACGTGCCCACTGTCCTCCTGACAATTAGGTCCACTTACGATGGCAGAGAGGGTGAGCAGCACAATACCCTCTGTCTAAATTATTCCTCCTCCTCCTCCACAAATGTCATAGCAGAGATTAGCCATCATGTGTCCTTAAGTATCCCATTTATCCCAAATGACTCTGAGCATGTTAACTGCATTTAGATTAAAATGAGCCTTTATACCCACGGCATCTTCCCAGGCTGGACCAGCCACTGCTGGCTGCTCCCTTTGCTGTTACAGAGCTAAGGATGTGGGGATACCTGGGCTGTGGGACTGGGAAGTACATCACTACCATGGGAATTCCATTTTCACAGGTAAATATTTTTGCCACTACTGTTTCAGGACAACTTTAATCCCTACAAAATTCTCTTAATTTTGATTTGCCAATGATGGATTCCTTTTCAATTAACCTCAAAAAGCACCAATTAAAGAGAATAGTGCCACAATCACATAAGAATAGGTTATGCCAAACCCTTTAGAAGTGTTTTAGCACCAAAAATTAATGAAGGTCAAAACCAGATTGCAAGGCAGAGTTAGTTTTGAATGGGAACCCCCTAAATTAATGTAAGCATGAGCCCACAAAAGTCTTTGAAAAATCTGAGGTAGATTTAATTAAGCTCCTAATTATATTACCAAGTTTGATATGTATGAAGAGTTTTGAACATGTTGTAGTCTCAGACTGAAGGCAGAGAAGTCTGCATGTTGAACCCCATCATCTTCCTTGTCTTTGTAACTCCCTCCAGGTGGGATTGCTGATTCTCACTGGTCCCAGTTCAGCTCTCAGAGCCCCACTCCAGCAGCTGAAGGGAGCCAAAATTGGGTATGAACACAGGTCCGGGGGCTGGTCCTGGGGTTGCTCAAAGCCCCGTCCATCCCAGTGAACTCCCACCTCTCCAGTGGGTGCATCCAACTCAAATGTTGACCTAGAGGCCAACTGAGCACCACCCAACCTGGGGACCACCACCACAGCACAGGGTGGCCACTGAAGGCTCTCATACCTCAGAAAACCCTCTTCCATGTTCCCTGGCCCTTCCCTGCCACTCATCCCTCAACACTCCAGCCATGGGGAGTGGTGACGCCGCTGATGGAGGCGGCAGATCAGCCCTGGCAACGTCATTGCTCTGTTCATCTGGCTGAGTCACCAGCACTTCAGCAGCAAGTTAGAAAGAACCAGGTTAGCACATTGTAACATGACAGAACTTTTAGGAGCTCGGACTGCTTTTCTCCTCTCGTTAACGTCCCCCGGGGCCCACGGTCTCTTTAGTACTAACACAGTAACGAAGGCCACAGCCTATTAATTGCAGTGACAATGATAAAGGAAGAGTCAGAAGCAGCTATTTGTCTTTCATGTAACCTCGTGCATCATCACAAGATAAATGAAAACTCATTTTCTGCTTTGATTCAGTCTAATTTTTCAGGGCCCCCGAGGCAGGTTACAGGAACTGTGTCGCTTCATCCCCATAAAAGTGCCGGCCCCGAGGTTCAAGGGTCAGGGAAAGTGCACGCCGGCCGTGAAAGCCTGTCTCTCCGCAGCCTCCCAGGGGTGACGTAAAAGCAGGAAGGGGTCTGCTGCTCATCATCATTAAATCCCCATTGAAAGGCGTTGTCCAGGGCCTGATAGATGATCCACGTGGCAAAGAGACTCCCCGTCCCCAGCACCCCGGTCACCTTCCCAGGGGACCTCGGCCAGGCTGGCCAGTTGTGCTCCCATGTCCATACGTGCAGGGTGGGGGAAGCTGGTGGAAGGATTTCAGGGAAACACCTTATCCAGCCCTCTATGCAAAATTATTGTCCCTCGGGACATGTGGCGTCTGGAATAGAGAGTGGGATGATGTGGTTTTACCTACTTTGATGTCATGGGTACTTTGAGAATAAAACACCCTCAGAGTGTTTAATCTGTGCTGTGACCTGCCTAGCAAGGAGTTGTCATTTCAGAAAGGACAGGGCTGACTTCAGTACTGGTGTAAAGGGAGGAAAATGTCCCAACACTGTATCAGCAGCTGTTCCCATCTCTCACCCAGCAGCCTTGTCATGCTTTCCTGCCTTTTGATGACCCTTGTTCTTCTGGGACCTCTCCTGTGGCAGCACAGAGCCTTGAAACATCATCTCGTTGGCCTCCAAGGGATTGCTATAGCACACTGTTCACCCTGGGGTTTGCTGGGTCAGGTCCTCACTTTGTTCAAGTCTGGTCCAAGCTCAGGAAGGAGCCTGAGTGCTGTGCAGGAAGGTTTGGCAGAGCTATAGAGCAAAATACCTCACTGAGGCAGAGAAATTTATAAAGTAAAAAGGAAAAAAAAGATATTTTTTTTTAGGGGATTAGCCCATTCTAATCAAGAGGCATCAAACTCCCATCACACAAACTGGTCATGCCTCTTCTGAAAATTTTAGTGTTAACAATGTACAGTACATTAACTTGATTAATCATAATATAATCTTGTCTGCATGCTGCACTGGTGTCTTCTCCACCAATCCCCAAAACAGCTTTCCCCTTTTACACTACGTAACACACATTTCCCTCCTGGTACAAACAGAGCTGAAAATAGACACAGGCTCGGCCATCCAGCGATGTCCTGACCAACCTGGTCCTGCCGCCCTCCTGGCTCAAGGCTCACAACGGCACGGACGGGGGCTCCCATATGTCCAGGTTTCCCAGCCTGGAAGTTTTGCCCAGCCAGAATTTGTGGACTTTGGCCCAGTGCCTGGATTTCCGGACATCCGTCAGCCCACTCGTAGCGGTAGCTCCAACCGAGCTGTCGGATGTCTGGAAGTCACAGATAAGTGACCGGAGTGTTGTGCGGCTCCACGAGGCACAGCCCGGAGAGGCTTGGCTGGCAGTGGGCATGGCAGAGGGCTGGCATGGGGAGCCCCAGGGGGGTCCCGGGGGACTGGCTGCGGGCAGGGCTCCCGGCAGAGCCAGAAGGGCTCTGCAGAAATCCATCTGCATGGGCATTGCTGCAGAGTTTGGGCTTCAGGTTGAGCTCAGTCTCGGTCCTGGTCATGGCCCTGGGGGTGATGTCCTGCTGCCTTTGGAGAAGGGTTCAAAGTGACTCAGTTGGAGGTCAGGAGTAACAAATCACTGATTATTGTGTATGGAGGGGGAAAACAGTGCTGAAGGGAAAGTGGTCGTGGCTGTCCAGAGCTGCACCCACCCACCACCTTCTTGAGGCACCACGGGTTGGGCTGATATTGAGTTCTGGGACAGCCAGTGGAGCAGTGCTGGGCTGCTCCCCCAGGCTGAGAGCCTGGCAGAACTCTGCCATATATATAATGCTGGATTTTAACTGATAATATCATTTAACTGATAAAAGCTGGATAAGAAAATATCAACCAGGGCATTTCCCCAGTGCTGATTTACTGGCATCCGCTCCAGCTGAGGCCAGCAAGAAGCCTAATCTGGGGGAGATTTGAATGTTATTTGGATTCATGAATTTTTGCTTTGTTATTGTTTTGACTTTGTTTTTAAAGGCAAAACAAAACTTTGGGAAATTTTAAATTCAGGTGGGATTTGCAAACTCAAGTTCTTCAACAGTTATCTCTTCCACATGTGTCCGGGTGACAAACCTATCCCCATTGAAAGCAAGGGGTTACTTCTGAGGCTGGGCTGTCACTCATCCATCTCATGGGCAGAAAAGCCCATGGACCTTTGTATCCAGCCCCACAGCGGGGTGTGTGGGGAGATTTCCAGGAGGATGTAGGTCTGGTGAAGAGGAGGAGCAGATTTAGGGTCAGTCCCACCTTCCTTGGCACCCTCCACCCGCAGGTTGGAGCCCGGTGCCGGTGGGACACACAGAGGAGCAGCGAGGGGGTTGCACGTGAGGTTTGTTTCTATCAAAGCCCACAAACAGTTTTAAGAAGAAAGACTAATTTCCCACACCGGCATTTCCTGAGGGGATTGTGTTTCATTTTGAGGACTTTTGGCTTTGCTTTTCACCCTTTTGAAGTCAGTTATTATCAAGGTTCTGCGGTTCCTTAATTATTCTTCTCAGAAGTGCAGAGAAAGAAGCATTTTTCATCTCAAAATAAGGCAAGCACCGTTGTTATTTGGGTTTTCTCCTTTTTAATTCTTATTTAAAGAAACACAGAGAGAAGTGGGGTAGCAAAAAGGGATTTAAAGAGCAAAATGGGAAATAAAGACCAAATAAATACAAATTCTTCAGCAGCAGGAGAGGAAATGGGTATTTCTCTTCCGTTTTCTCCTGTTCAGGAGGGAGGGGGAAGGCTTTGCTAACACATTCAAATGAATTTGATATTCAATCAATGAAGATTAACTTGCCCAAGGTAAGATGGTTTTTACATTCATAAGGAAGTCAAATACGATTATGCATATGAGGAAATTATACAGAGATGAGTAGAGTATAATGTATGATAATTATTTGAAAGGATATACTTACACACTGATTAGCATATCTTGAAGACCAGACAGAGATGGAAGAATAGAAGGTAAAGAGATTCCTCAAGATGAACAAACTGTATAAAACTCACTCCCCAAAAATCATAGAAGTTGGTTAGAAATAGCATTTTCTTATGGATGGCAACCTTAAAAAAAATCCTTCACAAGTTCACCTCTTGATTAGAAATATTTTTTTAAAAAATTCAAACCAAGCATGTGGAACTTAACTAGGAATATCCTTCTGGAGAGGAAGGATGGACACAAAGAGATTAAAGGGGAAGGCCAGAGGGACATCCATGTGCCTTTCCCAGTGTCAGAGCAGTGTGCAACCCTCTCCCAGAATGAAATAGCAGGAGTGGTTTTCCCATGGGAGGCAGATCCATCTCGGGACACGCTGTGCCAAGAACCAGCACTGTTGGCTTCGTTGGTGTCACATGGGCAGAGAAGGAGCAGGCTGGGCCCTGCACGTGCTTTTGCTTTGATGCGTTTGGTTTGGCTTTTCCTTTCTGGCTGGTGTGATGAGAAAGCAACATTTCCATCTTTGCAAAGCCAAAATATTCATGTGTCATCTGGATTTGTGACCCTCGGTGTGTGTATGTGTGTGGAGAGAGTGGCTGAGATGGGGCTTGTGTTAAATACAGGAGAAATATTGTAGCTGCTTAAGCAAGGGCAAAACAATGAGCACAGCTCAGTTAATGAGCTGGAGGAGCTCCCGCGGCACGGGAAGTGATTAGAATGCTCTGGCCCCTCTTTTGTGGCATTGAGGATCTTATGGAAAGGGGGATTCTCCAGGCAAGGGGCAGTGGGACCTTTGAACCTTTCCACCCCTCCACGACAGGGCAGGAAAATATGGCCTGGAATAAGTATATTCTCATGTCTGTGGCTTGTTGCTTTAGTGCTCAGTGATGTACAGCACTGGTAACTTGGGGTCTGTTTGGGGATAAGCAGTGCTTGCCTCTGGAAGGAGATGGGCCACACCTGGTGGGACCATGGCAGAAGAGATGGTGGGAGATGCTCTGACAGCATTTGGGATCAGCAGGTTGGTGAACAAATCCAGAATCCAGACAGCACCTGGGAAATTTGGGTGCTATAGGAGGTGGGCTAAGGATGACAGCAGATTGCTGCAGCTGCTCCAAGCAGAGTCCCATGGAGATGGACAGGCTGGGTTCTCTGTTGTGCCAGAGTGCTGCTTCAGGGCAGTTGGGTGAGCTCCACCAGCTGATAATTTTGGTTTGTTATTAAAAAATACAGAGGGAGTGGCATCCTCATTCCCAAAACCCCACAGTTTGACAGTGAGGTTTTGGAAGGGGATGACTCCTTTGCTGCCCTGCAGTGGGGACACATGGGCCACCAGGAACAAACACTGATCTGTGATTTGTCTACCAAAGGAGAGAACAGCTTATCCTGATGGATCCAGTGCCCTCCTACAGAACACAGCAGCCCACTAGATCCATTGCCAGTAGAAAGGCCCTTTTATCAGCTGCAATTATACATTTCCCCACATCATGACCCAGTGGTGCACAGGCACCAGACCAAAGCCTCTGCCCCTGAATCTCTTTACCAACCCACAGGACAGGCAAGTGTACCAGTCCTCCCTCATGTGGGGGACACATCAGCCACACAATCACAGGAGTCCCCCTCCTCCCAGTCACCTGTTCCAACAGACCTGTGGCAGATTTAGGATAGGTTTGTGCCACATCAGCAGTGCCAGGGCCCTGAGCATCCCTGGCCAGGGCTGTGCTCCTCACACCAGGTGTGTGGGGTGCTGTGACCGCTGCATTTTGTGCCATAGCTGCTGCGTGGTGACAGCTAGAGCTTGAGTGAGGATCACTGGCTGCCGCTCTCCAGCACCAAACTTGCTTTGGGAACTAAAAACAAAGTGTTTATTCCACCGTTTAAAGTCTTTGTTGGGTTTGAGCTATTTGTTTGTCAGGCGTTTATGGCACAGGTGCACTGAGAGGTGTCCCAGGCTGTGGCACCCCGAGAGGAAAGGCAGCACATGGGCACAGGCAAAGTCAGCTGGCACCCGTCCCAGCCCGGCATCTGTACCGGCGGCGGAGGCACCACAAAGGCCGGGAGGGATTGCAGCCAAGGGAGGGGGCGGGGAGGGAGGGAAAGGTGATTTTATAGAAGTTGAATACATTTGTCTGGCAGACATTTCCTGGATCCTGCTTCGGCTTTTAAGAGCAGCACTGTAAATTCATCAACACCACATGATTTTGTCAATTCTGACAGCTAACTTCAATGTTACGACAAATCTGGCCCCAGAGGATATTAAGCAAAGACGCATGAGCCTATAATTTTCTGCTTCCACGTGTGAGATGCTATAATGATCAAAAGAAAATGACTTTCTAACTACCACATCTCTTTGTGCTGTTTTCTCCATGCCTGCTGCACTAATTGAATCACCCCAGAGCCACTGTATCAATTCTAACTTCTGTATTAGGATTTAATCAGGCATGTGGACAGACCAGCTTGGAGAGGTGAGGGGCCTTTGTGAGGTGCCCATCTGCCTCTGACATTAAAGCCGCTTCCATTCAATGCGGACTGAGCAACTTCAGGGAAATCAGGCTGTGGACGTCCAGGGAAGCGATGGGAGATTAGGCTGGGAGAGTGGCTGGGAAGCTCACCTCCAGCGCTGGCAGGCACCTGGGGAGTGCTACGTGGGCACACCGGTTTGACACAGCACCGGTTTGACACAGCACCCAGTGGCCAACTCTCCTGGAAAGCAAGTGGGAAGTTGATCCCAAAGATTCTCTGGGAGTTCAGCGACGTGCCGCGCTGCGCACCGAGTCCCGCACCGCACCGCACCGCACCGCCGGCCGGGCACGGCGGGGCTGAGCACGCTGTAATTAAATCAGAGCGAGGGGGCGGCTGGAGAGATGTGCTGGGAAGGGCAGAGAAAGGGGTGGAGTGTGCTGGGGTCTGAGACAATGTCCCCGGAGCCGCCGACAGACGGTGTCTCTAAAGGGTTGTTCCCCCAACTGCCGCGGCAGCTGCGGGGACGCTCCGGGCTGGGCTGGGCTGGGCTGGGGCTCTGCCTGCCCTCCTGCCCCACCGAGAGCAGGGGCTCCCAAACCATCGCCAGCCATGGCACACTGCAGTGCGTGGGAGAGCCACGGGCATTCCCGGTGGGAAGGTGCTGGGTGGCCGGCTGTGGCACTGGGATGATCCGGTGAACCCCGTCCTCATTCCCTGGCAGCTCCCGCCTTGGCAGTGGAGGGCAGGCAGGGCCTGGCAGAGGAGAGGAAGGGCAGCGAGAGCCAACACATCAATATCCATTTTTTTCACCTAAATAAAGAGCCGGGAGCGTGTTTCTTGCTGGTTTGCCCTGCGTGGGGCTGTTCTGGCCATGGCAGGAAGGGATTTGCTCTTCCAAGTGCGGTCTGTGGGATGGTGTGAGCTGTCCAGGGATTAAATAACTGCTAGAAGCGAAGCATCGTCCCTGAATGGGGATGTATGCACGGACAGAACCAGGGCATGCACCGCTTCATCAGAGCCAGCCGCGGGGTGGGAATCGGGTCCATGCAGCTCCCTATCAGTGTTCTGACTCTGATCCTTCCCCCACGCATGTTGTGATACGGGGCAGGAGTGGATGGGGACATTGATGGGGACTGGGTTGGGAGGGGGTCATCTGGCACTGAGGAGGTGGCACAAGACACTTGGCAAGTCACATCCCGTCACAGGCAGGCGTGGTTCTTCCCAGCAGTGGGGTCTCGGATGGGGATAAGCAGGAGCATCAAAGTCGGGGGTGCCGGGGTCTGCAGGAGGATGTGGCCGGAGCTGTCCCCCTCCTCCCACCCCACTCTGATCCGCTTCCAAACCCCCATGAAGGGCTGGCTGCAGCCTCTCACAAAACAGGGGCTTAACTACCTGATTAAATCTCCCCAGCTAAAGCCGTACAGGCACTAATTTGAGGTCGGTTCCCAAATTGGGGATTGTGTTGTTACTTTATTTTAAATGCACCGATGAATAGAGGCAGGGAAGGAGGAGGGTGATTATATCTGCCTGCTCGGAATTGAGGAGAAAAGAGTGGAGAGTCCCAGACCCCAGAAACATCAAAGCCAGAACAAAAAACCTCTTTCTTTGAGTGCTGAAAACCTTCTGCTCCTGAAAGGGGCTTTAAGTGGTGGCTCTTCGTAGTTCTTTCACGCCAACAGCTTTTCTGCTTGTTAAAGGGCAGCTTTGAGGACAGGAACAAGCCCTGGCTAAAGGGTGGGCTGGAGGGAGAGGAGGGCTGCGTACGAGCTGGGAAAGGGCTTCGGGAACCAAGGAGAATGTAAGGGGAAGGGCAGCCAGGGATGGCCACAGCCATACAGACAGGCAGGTTTGGGGAATTAACCAGCATGAATTGAAGCCCAAAGGCGCGTCCCTGGGACGACAGAAGCGGTTCATTCCCTGAGCCGTCGGGGAACGTCGGAGGAGGGGAACGGGATAAAGAAAGAGTGTCCACGCTCGGCTGGCTCGGGGTGCAGATGGAGCAGGGAGCAGAGGGGCTGCCGTGCCCCTTTCCGCCTCCCGGCCCCTCCTCACACCCGCGGGAGGGAGCAGAAAGGCCATAAAGGGAGGGTGAGAGAGCCATCACTTGCCGGTCCCCTGAATGACAGGCCCTTGAGTGAGGCACCATATGCCGGCTCATGCCTCCCGATCGGGAGTTTTGTCAGCGGGCGCTGGCTGCACAAATTGGCACAATTCAGCTCTCGAGCTCCTCAGCTGGTCTCCACACCCCACTTGACATGGGAGCGACCTCTCCTTTGTGGGTCCCGGGGAGAGGGGAGGAGGGACCCCAGGGTGGTGGCGGGTGAATCAAAGGCTGTTCCCCCTCGCATTCAGATGGCCCTGGGAGAAGGGGAGGGGGGAGAGGGAGCAAAGGTGCCCAATTAAATGCACATTTATAGCCGATGCCGAGTAAACAGTTGATTGCATATGCGGTGATGGGTGATGGGGGGGCAAAGCAGCACCCGGGCACCAGCCCCATCGGGCAGGCCAAAGTGTCGCCTTTGCCATGCAAAACGTCAACATTGTTTTAATTTTTTTCTTTAATTATCCCAGTCTCAGGGGCTGGCAAAGCCAGGAAGGGGCCAGGCTCTTTGCTCTGGTGTCTGGGCTTCTTTGTAAAAAGAAGTAAATGCAAGTGCTCTGCACAAAGTGGATCCTTTTACTTAAAAAAATAAACAAAAAAAACCCACAAAAACAAACAAACAAAACACCCCAGAACTATATTGCCATAGTAAAACTTTCAGCAGAGACATTTTGACTTCTCTTTCTGGTCCAACTTTGTTCAATATGACTCACGTGCCACCAGCTTGCACCTGTGAGTGTGTAGCTGCTGTAGCACGTACCAATGTTTAAAACCTCCCCAGACTGAAAATGCAAGAGCGTTGGTTAGTTTATCTGTTTGATGGCTGAAGATAAAAACATTTTGAACCTGTGACATTGCTCCCTTCCCTGCTTCCCTCTGTGCTGGGCCCAGACGAGCACCGGGCACGTCGATCTGCCAATGGCCAGGTGATGCTGCAGTGCTGTTGGGGAAGGATTTTCCATTCCAGCTGCTCCTGCCATCTGGGGAAATCAAAAGGAGGGGATTGGATCAGCTGGTCGAATTAAAAAATGTGAAACTTGTTTCAGCTGAATTGTCTAATAGATTCAGCAAAAGGTAGATCAGCCACTGTTTTTCCTTTGGAAAGGAAACATTTTTTAATCTGTTATACAATGAAAATGCCCCATGGGGGCTGATAAGTCTTGTCATTTAATTATCCTTTAGGTTCCTGTGTGTTGGTTAAAAACTCTCTTCATTTGGTTCTTTCTCGTATTGTCCTTGCCTGTCTAGTGTGGCAGGGTGATAAGTCCAAGAAAATAAAAGTTTGGAGAAGAGGAAGGTTGCTCAGTGGTGGGTGGGTGAAAGGGGCTGTTTCTGCCTCAGCTTCTCCATCTGAGCAATGGGACCCTTCCTGCTCATCATCAGGAATGCAATTAACAAACTACAGCAGGGGGAGGATGGCTGCTGGTGCTATAAGGATGCTTTATTTAAGTCCCTGTCCTTAAATGGCCTGTGTAGAAATGGATATTCCTTCTGCTGTTGTGATGAGGGCAGCAGGGTCTCCCTGGCAGGTCAGTGGTGGTGGAGATGTCACCCTGACCATGATAGTGGCGATGTCACCCTGACCATGGCAGCGCTGGTAGGATGAGCTGGGGTGCAGGGACATACCAGCAGCCAGACTGGGTGCACTGGGTGGGATGGGGAGAGCTGGAGCAGGGAAAAACCAGCACAGCTGTGACTCCTGCACACTCCTGCCTGTGCAGGGCTGGCTGCCAGCAGCTCCCTGGGAGGAGCTCCAACAGGAACCAGGCAGGGAAAATGAGAAGAGGGCTGTGCAAGTGTCAGGTGTAGCACCCAACAAAGTGCTTGTGCAGAAAAGAGGGATGTTTGTCTGGACCATTGCCCCGTGGGATGAGCAGGTTTATATGCTCCAGTCAGTCAGCCCTGGGAGCTGTGTCCCTTCTGGCACCTGGGGAGGGCACAGGACTGAGCCTGCAGCTCCAGCTCGGACCCAGCCGGGGAGGGAAAGGCCTTGGCCCCACTACCTTTGCAGCACTTGCTGTTTGGATCAGACAAAGGCTGTTGCTGGATTCGTGGCATCTGTTAACAGACTACTGCTGTCATTAGCTGCAACCAGGCATCTGCTGCTCCAACCCAACACGTAACAGATGCCAGTTTGGAAGCAGTGGGGGCAGGGAAACCCTGAAGCTCTAATATTTCACTTTTCTACGGACGGCCCTTCACAGTTGGCAGCAGAGCTGGTTGCACCTCAACAACCACAGTGCTCAGATAGATCTGTCCCCCTTGCAGATCCCTCCCCACGCCCCTGCCCTGAGCACTCCCGCTTCGCTCCCTCCATCTCCATCTGCAGCACGAGCCGACTCCCCACTCACACGGATCCTTCCTATGGCCACATGCAAATCCCTGAGAGGGTTTGGGCATGTGGTGCTCAGCGTTGGCACTGGCACAGCCAGCTCTGATGCGAAGCCGCAGAGTCGGCATCGCCCTGTGCCAGGCTGGGAAAAGGCATGCTCTGTGATCAAGGCTGTGCGTGGGCACTCTCCAGCCCCACTGACCCTCAGCTTTTAGGTGGTACCTAAATCTGAATAATGTAAAATTAAGTATATCAGGGCTTTAATGTGCCCAACCTTCACTTTCAGTTTTTCCAAGTATGTTCTGGGATGGATGAGGCGAAAAGGGGAAAAGTGCTTGTCCTGTGGGGTTTTCCCCCTAATGCCATACAAATGGGAAGATGAGGACCCTGTGCTGATGGGTAATGAGACAATATCAATGTGATGTGTTGTTAGTACCGTACCAAATAGGCTTTTAATTTTCTGGGGAGGTGTGGTGCGTCTCTGCCGTGCCAGCATCAATCATCGTCAGGAGGGCCGGGTCCCGACTCTCCCGGGGGCCTTTCATTGTAAAGGATTCCCTCTCCCTCTGACTGGGGGCTGTTCTACCTCCGTGGCGATGCCTCTCGCAGACTAATTGCTGATTTGTTCTTCTTATGATGATGGAGCTCATGTCACCGCAAAACAGAACATTAGGATAAAGTCTTTAAAGTGGCCGTGCAGCTGGAAAACTAATTTACAGTCCCTTCTGGTTAAAAAAAAAAAAAAANGTACTGGTAGCAAGGACATAAAGGGTTGGGAGTGAATATGGTTTTGGTTATAAACTCCTCAATACTCACTTACCATGGCCATTTCCTCAGATATCTCTTCTAATTTCCTCCCAACTCTTTGTAACTAACTTTTTCTTTGGTTTCCTCTGGCTCCTTGGGGAACAGGCAGTGCTCAATATATTTCTCCTTGTGCTGGGGAAGAGGCTTTGCTGGAGGACAGAGCCTTTCCTGCCTTGCAATTCCTGATCCTGCAGTCCCTCAGCCCTGGCCCAGCTCTCCTCCCCACTACAACTCATATTTACCAGGACACATTTGTTCTGGCTCCTAAAGTGCAGCAGAGGGAAGTTGTCAGAGACACGGAGGACATTAAAGTGACTCCTGATTGTCATTGTATTCCAATGGGAATGGCCCCTGTTTTGCATGGGACCATTGGAAAATCTGTTTCTGATGCCTTGGGAGCCCATTTCCCAAAGGACTTTGGTATGTCAGAGCCAGTCCCATCGAAAAGGAGGGGATGGGATCTCAGTGGTCACAGAGAAGGAGTTTGGGAAGTATTGGAGCACCCTTGGCAGGGTCATGGGCACACTGGTATTGTACAACATCATGCCTGGGAACTTGCAGGTTACATTGATGTCACCTCAGTTGCTGTTCCCCCAAAATAAGGAATGTTTGGGGTTGATTTCCAAGCATGACATGGTGCAGGAGGGTTAAATCCCTTTTTCCTGCAAAGTAGTGCTGGAGTGGAAAGGAGCACCCACCTTCAGGTCCCAGGCTCTGCATCCCCTTTGCTCTGTGCTCGTGACTGGCAGAGGGGACAGAGTGATGCAGGGAGAGGAGGGAGAATAAGGGAAAAATGTTTCTCTGAGGAGCTACTTGGGGGGAAAAAAAGTATTGTTAAAAAAACGAAGGTGGCAAAGCAGTGGCTGCGGCCCCTTCCCCAGATGCAATCCCACTCCTGTAATTTCTGGGGGAATTGGTTCATCTTGGGTGCAGATATATTTGTGTCAAGGTGCAGCTGCACAGATAGCCTGACTCTATGCATAGTAAGAGGCTTTCAGAGAGAGAGGTTATGCCCAGAGCAAGGCCTTATCAGAGCAAGCTGCCTGCCATTTATCTGCTTCCCTATCAAATATGAAAACAGGCCTCAATCTGCTGCTTCTATTTTCCTTGTGAAGGCTATGGGTGGAATAATAATTTAGTCCAGTTTTTTTGTTTCCAATGCTAACCTTCTGCCAAACTCTGCTCTTCCCAACTTCCCTGGGCAGCTCAGCAGTGGCCACGCTTGGGAGCCCACTGGGATGGCACCAGCACGTTCGTGGGTCCCAAACCTTCAGGGAACAGGGTCTCTACTCAGGACAGGGTGTTACATGTCTTATTATGTGCAGGGCTGGTGGAATATCTGTCATTTAGCACTTCAATATCACTGTAATTCTTCATTATTTGTATTACAGTAGCCCCTAGAGGCCTTGCCAGGTCCGGGGCTGGGTCCCTAAGGGATGGCATGGGGATGGATGCAGCCCTTGCCCCATGGCAGCAGTACAGGATGTTCTGGGGGACACAGGGGGTTGTGTGCTGACCCCCAGGCCGAACCTTTGCAGAGGCCAAATCTGGGTATGTCCTCAGAGCCACCCTAAATTGCAGGGTGTCACACCTGGGTGCTGCAGCAGGAGGAACAGGGGCATGTGGCACATGCCCAGAAGAGCCCTGGAATCATGGGGTTCTCCTGGGGATCCCCATCACCTCTGGACAGACCGAGAGAGCATCCCACCAGCCTGGCCATGCCCTCCACCCCTGTCTTGTATAACTTTATCATAAGCTCCCACCACCCCAAGATGGCTTGTCCTGCTCAAGTCCAGCTTGGCTCACCTGGTGGAGGATGGAGGGTGACTTTGAGGGCACTGGGTGGGACCCCCTGACCGAGGGCAACTCTGCTCAGCCTGGAGGGTGGCAGTGGGAGAGGAAAGTCCTAGGATAAAACCCCAGCCCTGTGCCCTGCTCCTCCCTCCCTCCTGCCGTCCGTCCTGCAGGGCCTCCCCGCTGCCGTAATAAGGCCTGAAAAGCCACTGCTTACATTTTTAATTCCATATCTGTGTCTAACTGCTGATGCTAAACTCCGATCCCACAGCTTCTGAGGGCAATGCGATCCACATGTTAATATTTTAAGCCAGCCACTAATATTTTTATGTGGGAAATTGAGATTTTCTACGGTTGCTGGATGAGCAGGCCATTTCTCCACGCTGGAGTATGAAAACTGTAGCTGGGGAAAACATTATTTTACATATTTGTATTTCTTGGAGCTGCCATCCCATGCTGGGAGGGATGGCTGTGCTCCGGCTTCTCACTTGTCCTGCTGCCCCAGTGTCACCAGGATGGCATCAAAGTGGGGTTTTATTTATTTATTCTCTGACAAACTGGCTGGTTCTCCTCAGACCTGTCTTTCTCATGCAGCTGAATGCTTTGTATTTTTAAATACCCAAGAGCAGAAACCTATTTATAAAACTCAGGCTACTCTTGACAGGCCCCATCTAACCATCTAGAAAGGCAGCCAAGGGAGGTGGCACTGCCCTGGTCACCCAACTGCCACCAAGCCCAGTGCTGAAGTAGCAGACAGTCCATCTGGTACCCCGAGAGGGTGTGAGAGGCAGTGTCTTCCCCAACGGCTACCTATAAATCACATTTATGGGCACAGTCATGGTCCAGGCAGCACTGGCTGGACAGAGAGTTTGGCAGCACCATGGCTGGAGTCACAGGTGGCTGTAAATTGTCACCCAAACGTGGGGAAGCCAAAGCTGCTCTGGGGTCAGCACCAGGACCTGCATGGAAGTGCACATTCACACTGTGAGGTGCACACTCACAAACAGAGGTGCACACTTACACAGAGCGGTGTGCACACTCACATGCACGTTTGCTCCCCATCACGGCCCTAAACCCCTCCTGACAGGCAGGCAGGCAGTGGCAAAGCTTAAATGAAGGGTAGACAAGTGTCCGTGTCCCCAGACTAATCACTCCATCTCCACGGCTGCTGACATGCTACATTATCAAAATCTGTGGAAGCACAGGCTCAGGCTGGGCTTGGAGCTCAGTGACGGCTTTGTCAGCTCAGAGTTTAACCCAGAGCCCTGGCTGTGCCACGCTCTGCCTGTCGGGACTCAGGCTGTACTTTGATGTGCTCTGATATTGACCTGGCACTGCTGATCAGAACCTTCCTCCAGCTCAGCAGTGCCTGGAGGTGGGTCTGGGGGTGCCATGAGGAGACAAGTCTGGGGACACTCCCCACTCGTCCCCTGTGGGGACTTTCAGGGCAGACCATGGTACAGTGACCACATCACTGCATGTGCCCTGACACCCAGCCCAGAGCATTGTGCAGTCACGGAGGGGATGCTGTGTCCAGAGCTGCTACAAACCTGGGGGGAAATGGGAGTGGACATAGGGGGGATTCCAAAGAGCCTTACCCAAAATATGTGGAGAGATTTTTTTCTCAATCACAAGTTTTCAGCTTTAAAAGAAACAAAAGCTGTGGGTTCAGTAAACTGGAACTTAGAGTGCTGGAGGAGGCAGGAGATGGACTTTGATCCCTTGGAGTTTCCCCCCTCCGCACCATCCACCTTCACCAACCTGCTCCTTGGACGTGGGGTACCATGACAAAACATTTTAGAATACAAACTTGTGGAAATTCTCTCCACTGCATAAAGTGGCCTCTTTCTGCTGCTAAACATTGAAAGCATTTTTGGGGTCTGAGCAGATTACAGATGAAGGTGGATAAATATTGAGGCAGATGCACCTCAGTATCTTTCCAGCAGTTAAATGTGCATTTCGTATGTATGGGCCCTAACAAGATCCTGCCCTGCTGGTATGGATTACTGTGAGAGAACCTGCCAGGCCCACATCATTGTTTAAGACAAGTCCGTGATGCAAATTGGCAGCCAAAGCACTGAGCAGTCAATACAGATTACAATTAAGTCTCTCCCCTTGTCCACAACCAGGGGCCCTGCATTGATCGGATCGCAAACGCCAGGAACAACCTGGGCCTTGCCCAAAGTGGTGGGGAGGGAGCAGGAGCCTGTGCCCAGCTGGGACAGTGCCATCACTTCACTCCCCTCCTGGTGCATCTGCAGGAACCAGTCCCCAGCCAGGCAGGTAGAGCTGAAGATGGTTTATATAAGAGGCACCTTAAGAAATCCAGGAAAGGGAGCACAGAGGGGTCAAAGCTATGGTTTGACACAGGCTGAAGACTAAGCACACATCTTAGGATGTCCTGCCCCGGGGTCTCTTCCAGCTATGCTGGAGCTGGCAGAAACATCCACCAGTATTTTCTTTTCCTCTTCCTTCATTTTCCAAGACTGCCCCACTCACACCCTGTTTTGCCTTTTCCACCAGCGATCGCATCAGTGGGATTTCTGCCCTCACAGACAGGGGAACAGGGTTTGTTCACGCAGGACCCCACCCAGAGGTGCTTGGAGGGCTGGCACAGGAAGGGTTTGCCTTGTCCACCAGCAAGGGGGAGCAACCTTCCCGAGGCACCAGCCCCTCTGTGAGCAATGGCTGTTTGAGGGGCTTCAATTCCCAGCCAGCCCATCAGGCAACCTACGATCACCAAAAACTGCCTGAATGCTTAAGGAGTGCATTTTAAAAACCAAAATTTTTGCCTTTTAATTTGCCTCGGAGAATGAAAGGTGATTTTTGTTGGGTGCCTTGTTTCCTGGGAGTGCTTTGCCTGGCTGTGATTTCAGGCTACAGTTCAGGAGCTACCTCTTCCCATGTTGCCAGCAAATACATCCTGCAGCAGGACACCCCAACTGCAGACCACAATGAAATCAGTTGGTGTTTGGTGTTTCTGCAAGCACAGCTGGGGATATGGCATCTCTCCTGTTTGTTTAGCAGAGAGAAAAAGGGATTGGGCTTAATGATTTCTTGTGTCGCTTCTGTGGAGGATCCGGGGTGTCCTGTAAGGCCGTGATAGCAGATTTCCTCATGTAGCAGAATTACCCCAGAAATGCAAATATCTCTATCAGTCAGGATCCAGAGCAGCAAACCCACAGCCCCGAGTGACCCCCAGCCCTCCTGCTCACAATCTCGACCTCTGGGGCATTTTCTTCTCAAAATAATTTATTAGATAGAAGCTGCACAAAATAATCTGCCTTTGTTTTTTCCCATTTGTGTTCTCATGCAAATGAATTCCCACTAACTTTTAGTTTCTTTATTTCCCAATTGTCATGCAAAACTCATCTCTCTGAACTGTATCTCCTCCTCTCCACTTTTTTTTCTTCTCCCTGAGGAAATTCCCTCTATTATGGCCAAGGGCAAAGCTTGGGAGTGCTGCTGGTGAGGCGTGTTTAGGCTCAAGGCCACAAGCCATTCCCACCCCAGCAAGGTCAGTGGGAAGCAGAGCTGTCACCCCCTGCTCACTGAGAAAACAGGGGGGCTGCAGCATGAAAAGACTTGCACAAATGCCTACAAGGGGAGAGAGCTCCTCAGGAACCATGTCAGGTCCAGTCTAAAAGCAAGATTAAGCTCCAGACTGAGCTCTGGATGTAAACCAGTTGGTATAAAGCTTGAGGGGGCTGGCAGAGCTGGGTTTAACTTACAGACTGTGGTCCTGGGCACCTCATGGTTGATTTGGCCACTGGACTATCCTTGCTCTTCCTCACTCAGCATCAGCCTTGTTGCTAACCTGAAACTTTTCTTAGCCCAAAAGTGCAGCCACAGTAGCGGCCAAAGAGTCTCATCCCTTGTGTGGGGGTTTGCATGTGCACAGGGTGCTACAACATGTGGGCATTACTGAAAGGTTGGGGATGAAAATGGAAAATACCAAATTACTGTTCCTTACCTATTTCATAAAAGCAATCTGTACTGTGGCGTTTATGTGGGGTTTTTTCCCATGAGGTATTCCTGTTGCTTGGGGCTGGAAGCTTGTGATTTTCATAGAATCACAGAATGGTTTGGGTTGGAAGGGACCTTAAAGAACATCTTGTTCCAACCCCCTGTTTGCCTCTGACCAGGGCTTTTCCACACTGGAGCAGCAGCCAGGTTGCCCTCCTTGCACTCTGCCAGACAAGTTTTCCCCAAGCATTCCCTCTGGGAACAAACTACCTGATCAGGGCGAAAAAAGGTGAAAAAAGATCACAAGCAGCAATATTGTGCATGTAGAGCTAAACCTTGGGAGAGCCCCCAGCAGCAGGGTGGCCTTTGTTCCCGCTCCCTCGCCCCGCCGAGCCCGCCTGCCTCCCCTCTCCCAGCCAGCCTTTGAATTTTTATGCCGGTGCCTTTCTTTGCATTGACCAGAGTTTATCACATATCTCTGGTTGGGATCCTGCCTAGCTTAGCATAAGACAAAAATGGGGGGGGGGGGGGGAGGAGAAGGGGGGG
>VXBX01001698.1:1133462-1153338 GCA_013400415.1 Scytalopus superciliaris
GAGGGATGGGGGAGAGACGGGGAGGAAAACTTAGAAGGGAGATGCTGTGAGGCCTCGGCTTCGTCTGCTTTCGGGTGGGGAGGCGTGAAAGGCATCTGCCACTTCCCAGTGTTGGGAAAACATTGCGTGTAATGGGGATGGGGACTTAATTCCAGGGAGGGGATGATGCACAGCAAGGATCTGGAGTAGCTGGCAGCACTGACAGAGGGTATATCCCACTTGAAAGCATTTGGGTTCTGAAGAAAAGACTTTTTTTGTGTTATTTCTCTGCTTTTTGAGTGACAGGAAGAAAGGATAAATGTTATACAGGTGAGAATAATCAAAATTATGCAAAGAGGCTTTTGGAACACCTGATTGGGGTGTAGTTCCTTTCCTTGTTGGAAAAGCAGATCTTCTTCAGCCCTGGCACAGCCTCTGCGACTTTTGTGCTCCATCTCTGTTCACCCAAGTGCATTTGAAAAGAGGGATAGTATTATATTGGGAAGGGAAAGATAGAGGGATCAGGTCTGGGAGAGATTCCAGCCACAAACACTAAAAGAAGATTGACAGAAGATGCATTTATATGAAAGCATCCCTGACTTCTCTGCTCAGAAAGGACCTTCCCTGGCCCTGGGGAAGGAGCAGAAAGCCTCATATCTGCTCATGGGGATGGCAGGGAAGATCTGGCCCTGCACTCCAGTGCCCCTGGGAGCTTTGCCCTGCCTCCCCTAGAGCTGCAGGATGAGGCCCTGCATCCACAAAAATGCAGGCTGGGATTTTCCCAAGGGCTGAACAAATCAGTAGCTGATAAAGGTCCCAAATGCCTTTGGACCTGCTGGATGACCCCACTGTGATGGCATTAAAAATTGATGGAATGGTCCCTGTACATGATTTGCTCCTGAAAGAGCCCCTTTGGAGCTGGAGGGGGATCTGCAGTCCCAGGGCATCCATCAGGACGGAGCCCAACAGGGAGTGTGGCAGATCCCAACAGGGAACACTGCACAGAGTGACAGGGACCGTGGCACAGCCACGGGGCAAGAGCCAGCACTGGCACATCCCACTCACCTCCTCGTGGCACAGCAGCCCTCACTGCCCTTCCTTATGCGTGGCTGGGGCAAAACCTGACCTCATCCCAGTGGGATCAGCAAGGTCCTGCTCTGGCTTGGACACTCTCACCTCCTGGGAGGACAAGGGAGCGGGTTTGTCACACACCACACGCTGTAATAAAGAGCAGCTCCTTTCAGAGCCCTCCCAGGGAAACAATGGGCTGCGAGTCATTTTCCTGGTTTTGCAGAAACTCCTCTAAGGCCGTGTCCTAGATTTAGCTCAGGTTCTGATAAGGCTGAGAGAGATAAGTCCCAGATTGTACTGCTGTGCCCAACAGACTGGTTACATCGTGCTTGATGACACTTCAGACCCGTTGTCATGACCCCATATAATCTGGCATCCTGGACCATCTGACACACATTTACACTTAACATTTTGTTAGAGACTCTATAAATGAGATCTCTTTGACCTTCAATCCTTGGCTAATTGCTAGTTTCATGTACAAGACTAGCCTAATTTTACGTGATAATTACCTGAAAGTGGCAATACATATGGCATTGCATGTTTGAAATGTCAGAACTGGAAAAATATCAAGTGGCTGGAGTCTTAGGCAAATGGAAGGAGTGGAAGGGTCAGAACAATATACTTTACTGCTCAGATGATGGAGAGAGACTATATATCACCACAAACCCCAGTAAATAGGATACATCTGTAATAAATCCCATGTATAATGTTTGTTGAAGGGGGTTGTATTGGCAGGTGGATGCCGAGGCTGTCGTAAAACAGAAAGAGATGTTGAATTTGCAAGCATTTAAGTCATTCGCTCAACTTGTTTCTTTTCACCAAGAAATCCCCACTGTCAAATAATCCTGAATTTCTCCTACCGCGTTGGTACAAATCTGATCACCTCCCATCATGGGTAAGGAGTGAGAAGCCACCGTGAGCTGGTGCCGTGGAGATGCTTAGGGGGTGTTTGAGTGAAGTTTTTCATGTTTGGGGGAGTTCCAAGGGGAAAAAAAGACCTTGTTGCTGCAGGCAAGTTTGTACTGAGTGGGTTTATCAGGCTGTGCAGTGCCTGGCCAGGAGGGGATGGGGTGGAGTGGAGCAACAGGTAGACAACATCCCAAAAACATCCAGCCCTCGGAAGGACCCGCCTGGAGCAGCCCCGTTGTCCCAGGTCCTCCCTGGCTGCTGCTTTGCCTTGCTGGAAATGTGATTATTCCTCTTGTTTGCTTACTGGGGTGTAACCACCAAACAATGTCGCGTCCCGTATTTGGATTTAATTAATTGGTTGATAAGATTATCATTAATGAAAATAAATTAAAATCACTTCAGTAATTATTTCACTGTAAACATTATTGACAACACTTCCTAAATACTGTAAAGTCAGATTGAAAGCCCTGGTTAGGAGTCCTGGGTCGTGGGATCACTGTAATTAGAGGTGGAACTGGAATTGGATTATTGAGCATATCCTCACAGAGGGGCAGGTTGTGTCCATATTTATATCTCTCTCTATGCATATATATAAATATATGTATTTTGTTGACATTTTTAGCTTATCAGACTTCTGATTCTGCTTTAAATGTGTCAGTGATGCTTCTCTCCAACAAATGTTTTTATTTAACTCATGAAAAATACATTTTCAGTCTTTCAGATGTCCCCCTTGACTGAAGTTGTCTGAAATTTTACAGCCTGTTTTTAGACACTCAGTCCTGGCTTTTCCCCCAGGCTCTGTGCTGGTCCTGCTTCATGCCCAGGCCAGGGACAGGGATTTTAACATTTCCAAATGCCATGTCCAGCAATTGGGAAGTGTCAGCGCAGGGTGTAGGGGAAGCTTTCTCCCAGGAAAGGTGAGGCTCCATCGATCCATGGCTTCACCAGAGCCTGCACCTCTGTGTCTGGCTTGGGAAAAGCACAACCATAAATCCTTCTATCCCTGCTGTGGTATTGCTCTGTGGTGGGGCAAATGGAGGGTTTGGGGCAGTAACACTTTTCCCGTGACTTCGCTACTCCTGGCTGGGGGTTGGAGTCTCTCAGGACTTTGGGTGCAGACTTGAGCAACAGGACTTGGGCTGCAGCATCTTTCTCCATCCCTTTTACATCCTTTACCCTCTGTTGTGGCAGTCTGTGATGTAAACAGCGAAAATACTCACTGGAAAGGGGCCTCAAACGATATTTTAATTATAGTCCTCAAATTATAGGGTCAGATTGCAATTACAGGCAGAGCTAATTGCGTGTTTCCATCCTGTACAATCAGTGTTTGTAGGAGCTGGGGATGGAAAGCACAAAGACACGTCACCACACAACCTCTTCCGGCGGCACCTCGTGCTTCCCACTCTGCCAACAAATCACAGTTTGAGACAAACCACAAAATTCAGGGAATTTGCAGCGCATCTTCTCCCTGCACTGTCTCAACCCTGGCCTCTGTTTTCTCCCTGTTAAAAGCTAATCCTTTTAGAAACATGTAAATTGGGAAACAGATCCGGTTTCAGCCCAAACCATATCTCCTCCCAGGTGTTTGTTGGGATTAAGCACTGCACTTCTCCATCCTTCTATGCAAACTGATCAGCGATTGTTTTATCAGATGAGAAAATGGTAAACAGCAGAGTAAACAGGTCGGTGATAATTTCAGTGCAAAAGCTTTAGGGGAACAAGAGGTATTTGAACTTCAGCCTCCTGTGACTGCCTCGGCTGTGTGTGGACACTCCCAGGTGGCTCTCAGAGCAGACAAATCCCCTATTTCCACCATTCCCTGGGATGCAGGGGATTGGGGGCTGTCACAGCAGCCCGCTGGTGATCCCTGGGAGCAAAGGTAGGGCCACAAAGGACCCACTCTTGAGGAAAATGCCATTATCAAGCATTGTCTTATTTTTGTTTGCTTGTTAATTGGCAGAGTGGCCTGTGTGGGAAGGGCCCGGCACCAGCACTTCCCAAAGGCTTGGCAATGTCAACCAGCATCCCAGGGAATCTGCAGGGGGATTTGGGGCATGTGCTGGCTCCAACACCTGCACTGGCAGTGGGGTTTGGTGTTGTGTTATGGGGTCTCTGCTGTGCAGTGCTCCTTCCCTGGGAGCCACTGCAGAGCTTCATCCCTGGCTCCAGGCTGCAAGGTATCCATACCCAAAACTCAGCTGGCATGGGAGCAGCAGGATTTTATGCCCCAGGCAGTTTGCCATGTTCTTTTACACCTCCAGGTTTCCTTGGGTAAATCTGTTTGGCAGGGAGCAGGGCTGAGCAGTGTGGAGCAGACCCTGGGAACGCAGTGACCCACATTCTCTGGATCCAATAGCTGCTCCACAGAAGTCTCAGTGTAAGGTACAAGTGGCTTCAGGCTGTTGTCACACCTGCCCTCCCCGAGGGCTGTGCAGAGCAAAGATCCAGCTCAGTGGCTGTACAGGTATTTGGGCTGAACTCCCTGGAAGTTTTGCCAAGCCCAGACTTGTGGAAACCTCCCCTGGGAGCCCACTCAGGGCTTTCCATGGCAAGGAGATGGTTTTCTATGGGAGCAGCACTGCCTTGGTGCTCCTTGCAGCCCACAGAAATGTGGCACAGCCCCTGTCAGTGGCTGGTGCTGTTCAGGACCAGGCCACTTCCCTTCATCCAGCTGGAAAATTTGCTGCTCTGCCTCCTGCTCTCAGGCTGGGCCAGCGTGGTGGGGTATGCTGGGCTTGAATTCTACAACAAATTTGGGTCACAGGCAGAAGAAGTGATTGTTTACCTCTTGTTCCAAAGGCCAGAGACCCCCTTAAACAGACCTGCTTGCCAGGAGGTGCCAAGCATCCCTGGAGCCACAAATGTTGGGTTTTACACACTTTGGGTAGCAACAGCTTGTTCTGGAATCATGGAATCATTAAGGTTGGAAAAGATCTCCGAGATCATTGCATCCAACCTTTGACCAAATCCCACCCTACCCACCAAGCCATTTCACAAGATGCCACATCTCCTGCTTTTTTGAACACTTGCAGGCTGCATTGTCTCCTCCCACGTCTGTGGGTTCCTGCCACAGTGTGTGGTGGGCAGGACACGGTTCCCCTTGCTGGGTTAGGGCTGCAGGAGGTTGCCCAGTGCCGGGGTGGGCTGTGAGTGGGGTGGGAGCCCAGTGTCCCCATCATTCCCAGAAGGTGTCCAGCCAGCCGGCAGGCGAGCAGGCGCTCAGATGCTGCCTCTTGTGTTATCCTTAAAACATGCATCATATTTTGTGCTGACAATACAACATGGATAGTTGTACTTTCCAAGTAGCTGGCAACCCTTAATCAATGTTAATTGGCTCTAATTAGCATATGTTAATTAATGATATTTACTACAAATTAAAGGTATGAGTGCTCCCAGAGGGTTTCCTGTTCATCCAATTAGTGCCAATTAGTTGCAATTAACACGTGTAAATGAGATGCCATTGAACCCAAAACAAACAGCACATAGTCTGCTGTACTCGCTTGCAGTTGAACTTGAGTGTGCGGTGGCACAGGGAGGGGAGAGGGGCTGCAGAGGGCTCTTAAATACCTGGAAGGTCTCTAACATCTATTTAAGCTGTCTCATTATGTCTAATTTTGTCTCTCATCCCGGGCAAGCAAGTTGAAGGAAAGTTGATCTGAGTAAAAGCCCTTGGCAGGGTAAACAGGACATGTTTTCATGTCCTGTTGGGCTGCGAAAAGGACATGCCACGGGTTTAAGAAAATTCCCATCTGGGTATTTGCATCTAGTCCTGGCCTTGCATTGGACAGAGGGATATGCAGCCCCAAAATCGAGCTCCTTCTGTGCCCACTGGGAGTGTGGAGGGACTCAAACAGATGCTCCAGTGCAGATGTGGCACAGGAGAAGCCCACGGCTGTTCTGCAGGTCACCCATCATCTCAGCTGGTTCCCCAATCTCCCCTTGGTGTTTTATCCCAGACAATCTTCAGCTCCCTCATCAAAAGTGGTGCTTTTGGCACTTTTCTGCTCGTTGTTTTGGCCTGCAGGTAAACACATCCACAGAAGTTTCCTGCCCTCAGCTTCGATTGCACAGGCAGCCTGGCAGGCGGCAGAACAAATTGTCATAATTGTGTTTAATTAAAAAAGCGTAAATGGATTATCTTCAGGTAAGGATGATTTATTTAACTAATCAGTCTGATCACAGAGAATGTACAGTCTGGAGATGGAAATCATTTGGGGGAAATGGGTAATTCCTTTTCCCATCAGCCCCAAAGTAGGGCAGGATCTTAGCACAAAATCCATCTTGGAGAGGAGTTAAGCTGGGAACACGACCCTCCATCCCAAGGGATGTTTTTAAACATCCTCTCACCCACATCTCTTGCCCTGGAGTTCTTTTTTTCCTTCTACTTCCCATTTTCAGATGAAAACAGCTGTCTGGTCCTGTTTTTGCATGGCTTATACCATATACTGTGGGCTTAGTACTGGGTTCTGTGGACACAAAACCCCTCACCCTGTAAATCCCATGGGATGAGGAGAATAATGTGGGTGGAACAGAGCTGGCTGCAGCCATCCCTGCAGTGTGGGGGACACAGTTCGGACACTGAGCCCCGGGCCAGGCACTATAAATACCAAATGGGCATAATTAATTGACCATCTGCTTGAAAAGCCAAGAACAAGGTGGCACTGAGGTGTGACTGCCATGTCGGGAGCCCCCGAAATATTTCTGGAAGTTGGGTGCTGTGGATACTGATATCTGTCTCAGGCATCCTGAGCTTCTCTTGGGTTAATGTGAGTGCTCATTGATTTTGGAAGGCAGAGGTGCTTCCTGGCATGATGCAGAGCCTGGAACTATAGGGTTTGCCATTTCCAGAGGCTGGCAAGGAGAATAATCCAAGGAAAGGTGCCAACCAGCACCTGCTCATCCAGACAAGTGTCTTTGCAGCCCTCAGTCCTCACCTAACCACATAACGATCCCCTAGTTGTGGTTCTGTGTTTGGGGAATTATTTGAAACCATTACAACACGAGCTGGGAAATAAGGCACCTGTGGTGTTTTCTGTTATTCCAAAGAAAATTCTCCTTGTGTTTAATAGGTGATGTTTAATAAAAATGAAAATGAGCTTATCCTGAGCAGGCATGCACGCCAAAAGCTGGCATTTAAATTAGAAATTATGATTTAATAACTTGTCAAGAAACTCACCAATGTAACAGCGTGATAATTATTGAAAGGAGGCTTCATAAATACTGGAATGCCATGTTTTGGTGTGGGAACAGAGCTTGGAAATGGCCGGTGATCTCTGCCTGGGACTGGGCTGCAGACCCTCAGCCCTCACCAGGAGAAGGCTCTTGGTCCTACCCTGGTGATCCTTTAGGCATCTTCATCCCAGGGATGATGTGCCTTGGGTTTTTCTTGGTCTGGGAAATGGTAACAGCAGGTGTATCCAAGAGGTGATCTGTGGGTGCAAAGGGAGGACAGGGAGCTGTGGGTGCTCTTTTTAAAATATCCTTTAAATTACAGTCTTGACTTCCTGTTGGTTGATTGTGGTGAGTGGCTCTCAGTTGGAAACCCACTTTTTCTGCTATGATTTAGAAAGCATTTAAGGCTAAATCTATGCAATAAGTATTGAAGTATTGTAATAGATAATTCCATGTATTTAAATGCAACAGACCCCTTGGCACAATGCTTGGTTGGCAGGAGGGCGTGAAAAACCCAGACAAAAGCAACTGGCAGACTCAGATTTTGATTTCTGGCTCAGCCTCATGTCCCAGTGGTTCCCAATGCCTTGTTCATCCTGCTCTTTTTTCTTTGCAGTACAACGGGCCATCCTGGAGGAAACTCTTGGGGATGAGTAGAGAGAGGGAAGAAAAAATAACAAACTGTGAAAGTGATGGGGAAAAATTGCTCTCCTGTTTCCTCTAAACCAAGAAAATGTCAAGGAAAAACTTTCATACAGATTTTCCCAGTATTTTTTAGTGAAAAATATGTTTCCTTGGAGAAATTTCAGGTCATTCTGTGACTAAATAGTGAGCCTGTTTATTATTCTGTCTGGTACTCCAGGACTTCTTTTTTTATTATTGTTATTTTAAGTGAAAAAAACTTGAGTGAGAGAGAGAGGAAATCTCTTTGACTCTAAAATCAAATAGGTGCATTTGAAAGAAATTGTAATGACCTGGGAAAAGAATTCTTAATTGTTAATTTTGAATGATAAAGTGAGTGTTGTGCCATATGAGGGTGACCAGGGAGGCTCAGGGGTAACCACAAGTCATGGCCACACGGGCATGTGAGGTGCAGGCAGGGAGATGTGGGACAGCATCCCGTCCCTCACAGAATCATGGAATCATTAAGGCCAGGACTGTCCCCAGGCACCACATCCACAGCTGGTTTTGAACACCTCCAGGGATGGTGACTCCACCCCTGCCCTGGCAGCCCATTCCAGCACCTGACCACCCTTTCAATGAAGAAATTCTTCCTAATCTCCAACCTAAACCTTGCCTGGTGCAACACGAGGCTGTTCCCTCTTGTCCCATTGCTTCTTATCCAGGAGAAGAGACCTCCTGCACCTCCCAAATGTCTTTGCTAGTCTTCCCTGGCACTTCCATCCATTTGGCACTTCATTAGATAGATGAGGAGAGGGTGGAGCACTGCTGGCACCGTGAGAGTGCCATTTTTTGTTTCATTATTGCTTATTTTTGCTTTCTCCTTCCTTCTCTTTTTCCCTAAGGAGAAGCAAGGTACAACACCTTCATTATTAAGTGATGTTGAGGCTCAAAGCCCCACCAGAAGCTTGTGGAGCTTCCCACCCCCTTCATCCCAAAACAACACCAGCAGTTTGTCGCCGGCTCTGGCTGGGCTGCCACATCTCTCACCTCCCCTCCCCAGCAAATGTGGGGCTTGGAGAAAGGTTAAATTCAGGTCAGCCCTCCCTGCTCACACGTTCCTGAGAGCATCCCTTGGAAAGCCGCGGGATCCCCGCGCCGGGCTCCGGCAGGGCCGAGTCAAGGTGAGAACGGCGGTGGGCACGGGGGGGTCGCAGCCCTGGGCTTCCTGCGGCCCCCTCCAAACAAACAGAGCTTATGGAGAGAGATGGATGGTAAACAACTGCCCCTTTGAAGAGTGACAGTGGAATAAATCACCCGGTTACGCTGTCGGCACGCGGGATAGGGCCGTTATCCCAAAGAACTCTTGGGAACATCTCCTGTCATGCCACGGCAGGAGTGGGGGCTGAATGCAGGACCATCCCCTTCCACAGGGCACAGGGTTGTCCTCTGCCCACCTGGGCTGATGGTCACCTTTGGCCAATGGCTATCTGTGCATGACACCCATTCAGCTCCCCCAAACACCTCCTCGGCTCTGTCAGCCTGGAGCACCCCGTGCAGAGGCATCTCTGCCCAGTTTTCCCTGAAATTCAACAGGTCTAGCAGCAGGGTTGTAGCCTTATCCAGAGGTTTATTCCAAGGCAGAAAGGATTTTTCTTCTTGGCTTTGCCCCTCTCTGCTGTGCTGTGTGGTCCTTCCCTAGCCTGGGAGTGTGTGGGTCTGTGCCCCAAACTCACCTCAGTCCAGTGGGTTTCAGCTCACATTTTATAGGGTCATAGAGCATCCTGAGTTGGAAGGGCCCCACAAGGACCATCAAGTCCAGCTCCTAATATTTGCTTCAAACTGGTGGGGTTGGTTGAATTTGCTCTTACAAATTCAGGGCTCAAGACTGAGCTGATTTAAGCTGGGTGTTCAGTGTGTCGCTGGGAATGGGCACAACCCTTTGTTTTCACTAAATCCACAGAAAATAGGGCTGTTACACAATGTGGCTTTGTGTCAATCCTGCTCCTGACGGACTCCATACAAACCTGAAATAATCCTTGTTTTAGCTGAATTATGTGTATCTGAACACCTTTCTTCATGCTGCACTCAAACAAGGCTTGACAAGTTCACTGTGCCCCTTCTGCTCTCCCAATATGGGAATCCCAATTTTTCACTGGACCTGGATGGGCACAGGAGGATGGAGAAGGACATGAAGAGGAAGAGGCACCTTCATTGTGGTGCGTGGGTTTCACTGTGGCTTAACTAGGACTTTCCGGCCTCTGGGCATAAAGTTAAGCAGGTTCTTAAAAGCTTGATCCCGAGTCACAGAAGTTGAATGTTTTGCCATTAACTTGATCAAATGTTCTTGATCATTGGCTGGATCAATGGAAAAACAGGGATCTGGCCACAGGTCCCTGCTGGTTTAGGACCAGAGGGCTCCGTGCCTTGCACAGTCATGCCCATAACAAAGGAGAAGGCAAAGAAAAGGAAAAGAAGGGAGAAAAAATATGGGGAAAAAATGAGGAATGGTGAAATGAAGTTGTGCTCATTCAGCTCTCTCCGATGCCCAGGTCCCCGTCATTAATATTAAGCAATCCCTGACAATACCACTCTGCATTTTCCAAAAGAATAACTATCAGCCTGGTAAACAAACCTGGAAACGTACAAAATTCAACAGAATGTCTCATCTATAGAGCCTTTATGATAAATGTAACAAGGCAAGAACCAGGCAAAAAAAAAAAAAAAAAAAATTAAAATGTAGCAAATTGACATTTGGAATTGAGCTGGGATGTGTGCCGGGAACGGCGGCGTCTTATCGACAAGGAGGGGGACCTGCAGCCCTTTCTTAAACCCCAACGATACAGGCTAATTTATATGCAGTTATTCACGTGTGCAGTAAATTCCAATTATGTTTACAGATGTCTGCTTAACATTTATGGAAAAGGAACCTCAGCATGGCTGAAATATCCTTATAAGGGTTTGGACTGGGCTCCCTTTTTTTCCTTCGGTTTTTTTTTTACCTTCACCAATTTAATTATATTTTGCAGATTTATAAAAAAAATTCCAGCTGAGCTCTCTGATAGAAGGTTTAACATCTAATGCATATATTTTGGTTCTATGACCATTTCAGAGTTGTTTTAACTATATTTTTTTGTTTTCATGTCAACTCAGGAGTTTAGTTCATTTTTTAGACACACAGAAATAGCAGCAACACATCAGGGCAGTGAAAGATGAGCAGGTTTTCATGTGGCTTCCTGCTGTAGATTGTTTTTATCCTATATCTTGAAATTTGTCCCCTGGCCAGAGACCTTCACCTGGCTAGATCCCACAGGTAGCTTGGCACACACCTCTGAAGGTGCATTTCCTGACTCTAGAACTAATGTGGGTTTTCCTGATTCTAGGAGTAATAAGAAATGTATTTTCAAGATACATGTGATTTTCCCTCTTTCCTACCCTGGGCTCTGGAGGTGGGTCCAGCCCCACTGGGTGACAGCTCCAGGGTGAACCTGCCTGGCCCAGCCTCGCACCATTCCCTGGCACGAGCTGGACCTCGCAGGGGGGGATCCCCAAGGGAAAGGGTATTTTCTGCTAATTCTAAAATTCCAAAACTGCTATTTTGAAACGTTTTTCCTCCTCTTTCTCTAAACACTCCTGGATTATTCCAGCTTGTGTGAGTAGCAGCCTGGTTCCACAGATGTGTCCATCTGGGACAGCACTTCTCCAGCTGGTCATCGAGCACCAGGCACAGCCCTGGCATGACCCTGGAGTGTCCAAGACAGGGATTTCTACAAAAATCTGAAGGATCAGGATGCTTTATTGGTGTCTACCTCCACTTGCTTTTCCTCCGGAGAGTGAAGATGGTGCATGCTCACCTCCCAGGGCTCTGCAAATCCCACCTTGCTGTCCTGAGTGGCATCAGGACCCCAAATCTGGCTGCCCCTGTCCATGTGCAGTGACTTCTTTTAAGTATTGCCACTGGAAAAAGCTTTTCCGTGGTCATTTTAAAAGCTGAACAAGTCAGTATCTCGCGTATGAAAGCACTTGAATTCAAATAAGGGAATGAGAACAGCACCGGTATTTGGAAATGGCATTTCCCTCCCGCATGAAGCACCAGCCCTGTAGAATATTAATGGGGGGTTTTAAAAGCGACAGTAGGAAATCTTCTTTCCAGAGCACGCACAACCCTAAACCATTCCTCAAACACCAGAGTGACCCTGCAGTGCCTGAGGACTCTGTCCTCTGCGTTTGCTTGTCCAGGCTGTGGTCGGAGGTGGGAAGGAACCTTTCCCTGTGCTTCCTGGGGCAGGGACGTAATCTCCTGCAGGTATGCAGAAAAGATTTGTTTTGAATTAACACCCTATTGATTTTGTGTGAAGCCACGCGAGGGGAGAGCAGTGAGCGGGGATTCTGCGCAGAGCTCCATCGGCACAAAGCCCGGCACCGCTCCGTGCTGCTCCTCACCTTGTGCACAGACCCCACGGGGATGGAGCTGCTGGGAGAGCTGAGGGCTGGCCCTGAAGGGAAAGGAAACACTTTCTGCTTTTACAAAAACTCTGCTTTTACAAGGGGAGTGGTAACAGGCACGTAGCATTTGGTGTGTGTTTAGGTTGGTTGGTGAGTACACAGGTGATCCGCGACTCTGAGATCCGTCCAGGATCATCCCTGCAAAGCCCAGGCTGGGATGAGGACAAACACCCACGCTCCATCACTGGGGTTAAGTGACCCTTTGGGATGTCCCTGTGCTGGCAGCAGGATGTCAGGCCACATCCAAGGGCAACAGGGTTTAGTATCGGGTGTGCTGTGTGGGGAGCGGTGCATGTCCCTGTAATCAACAGCACAGCAAGAGTTAATGAGAGATTTCAGAGAGGGAGGAGAAGACCATGCTGTGGGGAGAGAGACTTATTTGATCTGAGGGCGTATGTGGAATAAATGCACAAGATTTTAAAAACAAGTTTTGTTTATTAGCACACCCTTAAGGAAATAAATTGTACATCATTAGGAGCAACGTCTCTTCACCAGCCATCGCAGTGATTATTAACACATTTATCTAATATCCATGAGAATTTCTTTCAGCCATTTATTCTGCAATTGGAGAGGCTTTACAAATATTAACTAATTAACAGCAATGTAGATTTTATTTCAATGACTGAAAAAACCACATTAGGGAATTCTGCAGACTCACAGTTTCCAAGTCTGAACATCTCATGAAGTTTCTATTTTCATACCTATGCAACATCACCAGCACAGAACAACCCCTTGGTTTCAGTGAAAATGGTGACATTTCACAGGCAGCAGAAAGATACTTTGTGAATCTGTTCACTAAGGCTTGGGGTTGCTCCCAAAGGAAGTGTAGATAAATAAGGAACTCTGCATTTGAAACAAAATTTACTTGTTTGTAAGGAAAAAACTCCAGTGCCTTTGTGGTTACGCTGGTCTGGGGGTGGATGCCTCAGCCTTGCTCTCCAGAGCCACCTCCACCTGTGGATAGAGAGACATGAGAGGAGCACACCAGGATGGGGCTGACACGGAGCTCTCAGTCCCCAGTAACTCATGAGTGACAAACTCAGTGAAGACTTAAGACAGGCTGTGGGTAAGGAGGGGAGCAGGCCGTGCTCCCAGCTGGCTGATGAGCCAGGCTGGGTCCATGCCCTGTGTGTGTGTTTCTGGGAGCAGCTGACATGAGTGGCTGCAGCGCGGGATGTTCCCAGCCGGCTGCCAGGAGTTCAGCACACAACCGTGTATTGACAACATCCAACAAGAAAAGGGCTGATTCAGACCAGGGCATGACAAAGCCAGGTGTGAGCAGCCTTTTGTGTGATGGTTTTGCCACTTTGGAATGAAAATGCTGCTGTGGGGCTGCGTTCCCAGTGCAGATGATGTGCTGTGGAGTGAGACAGCTCCCTGTGCCAGGCTCTGGAGCCATGTCCAGCCCTGGGGAGGGCAATGCAGGAAGGGTTTGGAGGGTTGTTTTCCACCCTACCCATCAAGAAACATAGTAGAAAAGGGAGCTGAGAGGTGATGGAATCTGGACGATGAAGTGAATCCCAGTGGGAGTTGGGAGATTTGGGTTGTGCCCATCTCTGGCTGACCCTCAAGAAGCTGCTTCCCCCTATACCCTCCTGCGTTCCACATCCTCACTGTCGTGCTGAGATGGGCTGTGTGCGTGTCAGCCAAACTTGGAGCATCACTCACAGAGGAGGGGAAGGAAACAGAAATTAAATTTGTATTTTTCTTGTAATACAATATGTTTGGCCACATCTCCTTATTGCAGTGCTCCAGTTCGATGCCAGTGGGGTGGTGATGCTCGATTAGCAGCTCAGGTTCCTCAAGCAGTGCAGCGCTAACGAGCCGTGCCTGGAGCGTGCCATGACCTCTTTGGTTCCCTCCACACTCCCAAGGCACAGGGGACGAGCACTTTGAGCTATGGGCTCGCGTGCCACAGCTGCCTCTTACCTGGCTCTTGCCCACTTGGCCCAGGCAGACAAAATTTTGTGCTGTGCTGGAGGCACCCAGGAGTCAGGAACTTGGGTGGGCTCAAACTGCACAAACTGGGTTTGCATGTGGCTGGTAAAGTGGGGAGAAGGAAGGGCAGGCTGAGCAAAAATAGAAACCTACATAAATAGGATATTATATAGTAACAAATGACAGTATCTATATATAGAAGATTAGTCAGGAGTCAGGACTAAGCAGACAGATATAAACCCAGCCAGGACTCTGGATTCATTGTCTTACCTGGCAGGGGAAGCTTGTGATGCTGTGGTACCTGGTCCAGGTGATGCTTTTTTATCACCCCCAACAAAGCACTGCTCCTGCATCTGTGGCAGGTAGGCAGAGGGCAGTGCTTGTTTCCCACCCCTGCAGGCATATTATCCCTACATTTTTTTGGCATAGTCCTGTTTGTTTGGATTTCAGTTATTTTTCCCAAACTCTCTGTGTGACAGCAACGTCAGACACCAAAAACTGACATTCTGCTGATGACAAAAACCTTTTTACATTGGGAATTCTCTTCTCCAGCTACTTGTGAAGGACAAGTAATGAAGTGGCTCTTTTTCCATATGGAAATGGGAAACCAGTGATAGTGTTGGGTAGAGGAAAGCCTCTGTGGTTACTCCTTTCTAAGGAGGAAGAGCTGCTCCTGTTGGGAAGGAAGGCACTGTCCATCTCAGAAAGAAGAAAAACAAAGAATTTTTTTGGGGTCACTCAGCAGGTCAGTGGTAGGAGCAGAGGGAAAGGTCTGGGCACCCTCTTCCCTCTGACACTGCCGACAGAGCCGCTGCCTCCACGCAGGATCCCATCTACGTGTCAGAGAGGTGGGTGAGATTGACTCTCACTCCCAGGGAAGTTCAGCGACTGTGAAATTAGTAAATTACACAGGCCCACAGAACTTAGAAAAACAATATAATCCTGGGGGTACTGAAATAATTAATTTGCTAATCAACTACACCTTGCTTTTTTTAATTTGCAAATAGCACTCTGGTTTGATTTCCCATTTCAGCCACCTCAAGGAAGCAATATTTTGGGCAGCAAAGCCAGAGGGGCCCCAAAGCAGGGCTGAGACTCCCCATGTCCCCCCAAGAGCTGCGAGGCACTGGGGAGAAGCAGCCTTAGCACAGCAGTGACCACAGCAAGAGCTGGGCGATGCTTTTTGGGGTGGGCTTTGCTGTGCTCTGGATCCAGCCCCCAACCTGGCAGGGAAGAGCAGGAGCCGCAGGGCTCCCGCAGAGGTTTTGTGCTGGTTTGTCTCTTGCTCTCGCTGCACCCTTGTTTGCTTTAAATCACTTCAAATGCGGAGGCTGTCAGACAAGACAATTAACATGGGGAAGGGGGAAAGTATTACCATCCATTATTTGCCATAACATGAATTTAAGCCAGGAAGTCAAATGATAAAATATGTGGTGAAAAGTGTTGGTGGTGGGAGTGCCTAAATGAGTAATAGCCCTGGGCTTCTGAGCCTTGAACTTAACGTGCTAAGTAAATCCCCGAGGTCAAAAAGTATGAAAATTGTTGCAGCTTGGGGAGATATATTTTAACTTTGGAAAAGGTCCGCGCAGATTCGCTGCCGGGGTCGGGGAGGCAGATGCTGAGCAGCCGCCGCTCTGGGGCTTAGACCGCTGGTCGCGGGGAGGGTGCTTGTTTGGGGGTGAAAAAATGAGGAGGCGGTTTGGGGGGTGGCGGGGGCGCGTCGTGGCCTGGCGGGATGAGCCGGGAGCTCTTTGTGCCGCCGGCAGCGGCTCCGAGGGGTCCCCAGCGCCGCAGCTTCGCCGGGAAGAGCGATGGGAACAGCCACTGCGACCCCCCGGAGCCCCGATGGGACGGGACGGACCGGGGGCAGCGGGGCCGAGGGCCGAGGGGGTCCCCGCTCTGCTCCACCGCGCTCCAACTCTTCCCCTTTAAAACTCCTTCTCCCGCTCGCGCTGACCATGCGGCTGGATTTATGGAGAGAGATGTTTTAGCAGAATCCCCCCGAGTCCCCCATCAGCCCTAAATCCCCAGCCCGCGCTCCCTGGGAGCCCTCCTGACACAGAGCATGCCAAAACAGCTTCGTTTTGCCTATGCATTAGCAATCTATTTTACCTTTTTGACATCTCTCACACATAAAACCGTAAGAGAGAAATAAAATATCTGTCTCTGGGCGAAAATAAAGCTTTGCCTCCCTCCTGATCTATAGGATATAAAATAAAGCCATGGCTTTGATAGTGGCTTTTCCTTAGACTGGAGTTGCTTTTGCACACACGGAGACAATGAAGATGGATGAGCCGGGAGCGGTGCATCCTCCGGGGGTTTGCTTCACCCTCTTTTTTTATAGCCCCCCCCTCGCCCCCGCTACCTCTTCACTTTTCTTTCTTTTCTCTTTTATTCGTCTTTTATCCGCCCTTTAACAACGTGAAGGATCCCGCTCAGCTCTCCCACACCCCCCGCCGGGCTCGCCCCGGAGCCCCCCACGCTGCCCCGCCGGGCCCCGCTCCCGGCCGAGCTCGGGGACCCTCCCCGGCCACCACCGGCCCCTTCCCGGGCACTTTCCCGTCAGTCAGAGGCAGAGCCGCACACCTCGGATTTGTAATTATTTATTAACTATATTTCCCATAAACAATGCATGAGCTTGGAGTGTAAGCGACAACATTTAGCGACGTGGAAAGAAACTCGAGAGGGCTAATCACGGGGGAGGGGGACAGGAAGATAAATAAGAAAAAGGAAAATAAATAGAAAAGATAAAAGAAAGGAAAAGGCGAGCGGAGCCAGTGGGGGACAGTGTGGTGTTTACCCTCAGCATCGACCCGAGTGTGGCAGGATAAACTGGGACCCTCTAATACATAATTTAAAGATCTTTTTCTTCTTTTTTTTTCCTCAAGCTCTTTTAAAACAAACCTGGCGACGGATCCTGTCCAGCCATGGGGTTTATTGCGCGGGGATGTTCTACAGGCTTAATTACATCTTAACTTCAATATTTGGATAGTGCATTAACCGCATATATATTTAATCAGGCGGAGGCGCTCTTTCTGCGGGGGAAGATGGTGTGGAGAAGGATGAGAGATGTGACCCCCACCTTCTCCACGGGCTGTCCCCCCACAGCGCTGCCCGGGGTGGCTGGGGTCTCTCTGGTCACTCCCGCAGGGGAGCGCGGCGGCGTCTCGGAGCGACCCCGCCAGCCCCGGCAGCGATCCAGCGGGATGCGGAGGGGTCGGAACGGGGACTCAGGGCCTCCTCCTGCCTCCCCCCACGTCGGGGATGCTGCCGGTCACCGGCTCCGCCGGTCGCTCAGAGCCCGGTATCATCCCCGATCCCGTGCGCGGTCGTTGCGAATGGTTAAAAAGGAGGGGGAAAAAACAAAATCTAATTTAAAATAAATAGGGAAAGAGGGAAAAGTTAATGCTGTCGGAGAAGGGACATGGTGGAAAGTGTCTGCGAGCGCGTGGCTGGGAAGTTTTTGCTTGGCTCGGAGGGAGGGAGCAGCTGGGGATGCGGGGATGCCCCGCAACGCGGTTCCCGGCGAGCGGGCTCCGGTGTTTGTGCGGCACCGGTGCCCCGTAGAGAGAGAAATCCCATTACTGAGCGCAGCGGTGGGGAAAGGAGGATGATAAACAGGGTGATGTTTAACTAAAAAGACGGGAACGACACCAATAAAATGCAAATTTAAACTCGCCTGAAAGGAACTTTCCCCCCCCCTTCTGTATTAGATTTAAAATTAATTTGAATTTGGAGGTTTTGGTTTGGTTTGGTTTTTTTCCCTTTCACTCTTTTATTTTCACTCTCTTTTTCTTTGTTTTTTTTTTTTTTTAATCCTTTTGCTTTCACTCTCTTTTTTAAAAAATCTTCTTTTTTCTATATTAATTTCCCTTAGTTTTCTTTCCCCCTTTTTTCCCCTACCTTTTTAATTTTCCCCTTTTTAAAACATCTTTTAATTTCCCTCTCTTCTATCTTTCATTTTTTACTCTTCTAATGTCCCTCACCGCGGCCAGGCGCGATTGCTCTGGAACATCCCGGCCGCGTCCCCGCTGAGTACGGGTGGGTTCTGTCCCGCCCGAGGCAGGGGGCTCAGACCCGGCCGGGAACGGACCTGAACAAATTGCGAAATACAGTGAAAAACAAAAATATCCAACCCGTCTTAGATGCCCAGCCCTAGGAGGGGACTGTGCCGCCCATCCCCCTGGCCTTGGGGGATTTTTTCTCCGCCTTTCTGGCTCCCGCGGGTGTTCCACGCCGGGACACGGGTGTCCCTGGGGCAGAGGAGACCCAGAGGAGCCTGGGGAAGGTGGGGTTTGATTTTCGGATCCTGCTGGAAACAAGCGCGGGCACTTTCGCCTCTCAAATGCCTGTTCTGGGTCGGGGTCACCGTTGTGGGGGGTGAGGAGGATGGGGGAGCAGCCCCCCTCTGTCTGAGCTGCTGCCTCTCCCAACGGAATTTTAGTTGATTTGTGTATGTTGGGGCGGGCGGGCAGAGATCCGCGTTAACCGCAGCGCTGCGGGGGTACCCCGGACCCCCTGGGAGGTGAGGGGGGTGGGCAGCGCTCTGTGCCCCCCGGGGAGCAAGGGAGAACCAGATGCTTTCGCTAACGCCTGGGAAAGGAGAAAAAAAAAATCGCTGTGAAAAACTGGTGCTTGATGGACACGAGATGCTCATCTCCTTCCCCTCATTCATCCCCACCGACACATGTCACCGGGGGCCGCAGCCAAGGGTTGCGCTCCCCTGACGGCTGCCCGCAGCTGTCGCCTTCCCGGGCGGCGGAGCGGGGCCGCCCGCCCGCCCCGGCCCCGCGGCTCCGCATGAGAAGCGGCCCATGTGCGGAGGGACCGGGCGGGGGGAGCCCAGGGCTCTATTGATCCCCGGGAGCGGCGGCAAAGCGACCCAACAGCTGGGCGGGGGGAGCCCTGCGCGCCCGGTGCGCGCCTCGACGGGGCGGGGATCGCCGCACGGGGGGACCTGCGAGGGGGGCAAAGATGAGATCGCGGACGCAGCCCCTGGGCTTTTAAACACTCACAGGAGCTCCGAGGCGATGTCTGGGCCCGGGGACAGCCCTGGGATCTGGCTTTCCCGTCCCGGGCAGGCTCTGCATCTCCACCGGTCTTGGCTGCGCCCCGCGCGGAGCGGCGGGCAGGGCGCGGAGTGGGTTTCCTGCCCTCCTTTTCCTTTTTATCTTTCAATTTCTCCCTCCCTCACTTTTTTCCCCTCGAGGACGAGGAAAACAGACGTAAAAGAGGGCGCCGTCGGTGGGTGCAGGCGGGGGATGCTGCGGGCCTCCGCCACCCCCCGCGCCCAGCCCCGGCTCTCAGCCGTGTGTGTAACCCTGGGCACACTCGGGCCCTTCAATCCGCCGTTCCCCTCCTAATTCCCCGGCAGCGGCTCAGCCGACCCGCGGGTCGGTGAAGGACGGGCTCCGGGGCTGGCGGGGCCCGGGCGGTGACACCTCCCCGGAGCAGCAAACCGCAAAGGAACCAGAAACCTCGTCCCTCTGCACCGCCCCGGTACCGACCGACCCCTGGAAGGTAAAAGCGAATTAAATTTTATTTAACCCCCTCCCAAAAAAAAAAAAGGTCCATCGCAGTGGCCGGTGCTCCTCGGCCCCGGACGGGCACTGTGAGCGCTGGTGACAGAACCACCGCGAAGTGCCCGGCCGGGCGGCCCCGGGCCCACCGCCCCCTCCGC
>VXBX01001698.1:1175446-1228534 GCA_013400415.1 Scytalopus superciliaris
GAGTTTATTTTTTTTTTTTTTTGGCTCTGACTCCATCTGTCAGTGGATTAAGAGAAAACATCAGAATCCCACATTTCTATTCCTCACCATAAGCTCAAGATAATTTCAAGAGAAATGGGGAAAATAGTGATTTTGGTAAAAGGTGGATATGCAGGTTCTGTGAGGATGGATTTGCTCAGTGAAGGAACAAAAAAGGGGGGGGGGTCAACAAATATTAACTGTTATTTACACTTTGTGGAGCTGTGGCAAAGTTACACAAAGGTTTGTGATCAATAAGAAAATAAACCTGAATAAAGTGAATCAGGTTAAAAAAAAATCTAATGCAATGCTCCATGTGCTTGCAAGGCCATTATCCCCAAACCTGCTTGGATTATTAATGGATTAATGGAGCAGCAGCAGTGAGCTCTGCCTGGCAGCAGCCTCAACTTGCAGCACAGTGCCTTGGCTGCTGCTAATAGACCCAAAATTTATACAGCTGCTTGAATTCTGCTGAAATTTGTGCATCTTTTGTCAAGTGGTTCCCAGTCCTGCCTTTCCTTCCCCATGCCGAGTTTGGACTGCCAGACATGAGAGCATGTGCACCTTTCAGTCCTTCACTGTGTGTTTGAAGTGGGCTGTGGTGAGGAAAGCACAAAGGGAAGAGGTAGAAAGATGAAACAAGGGAAAGGAATGTAAAGTTTTCAGGAACTCACTGTTCAGAATTTACTGCAACCGCTTTGCTCAACTCAGAGTCAGCTGCTGGATAACTTGTAGTGTCCAAGGCCAGGATGGACAGAGCAGCCTGGTCTAGTGGAGGTGTCCCTGCCTGTGGCAGGGGGTGGAATGAGATGGGCTTTAAGGTCCCTTCCAACCCAAACCAGTCTGTGATTCCATCATAAGTTATTCCCTTAAGATGTTAATGTGTCTCAGGTGCAGCCAGCAGTTACTGTTTCATGATGTTTTATTGGAAAGAAGAGCTAAAAGGAGCGCTTGGAAATCTCTGCAGGATTTGGCAGAGTCTGCAATGGCCAGGTGTTTGTGGCCTTCTGGGAAACGAAGGGGTTGTTGAATTTTTGTTCCTAAAGCTGTGACTGACCCAGAAGTGGCTGGTTTTGGGGTGGAAATAGGTGTCTTTGTAGCGAGTGTACTGGGAAAGGACTGAGCTCCCACCTGGAGCTCCCTGGACCTTTGTAATTCCCTGTGTTGGGCTCTGGGTATGGCAGGTTGGTTTAAACTGCTCCCATGACAAATACCTGTGGCTTGTGACTAAACAGCACATTTGTGGACAAGGCCTCTTAGGGCTGTGATTAAGAATCCCACTTACATTCATTGCCAGCAGGAGACCTCCAAGGATGCCATGTGTTCTCTGGTTTTACATTCTTGCATATTAAACCTTTCTGTATGAGTGCTTCACACTGAATATCTTCATTTTCTTCTGCGCTGGTTCTGCAGTATTTAGTGGACATTCAAGACAGGGGGATAGATTCTATTTAGTGTCTGTTCAATGTATGTTTGTGTGTTTTCAGTGTTTGATAGAGGGTTTTTGTTGGGTTAATACCAATCTTTAAAAATATATGTTTACATTCTACACAATGTCCAGGTAAGTCACACTGAAGAAGATGATTAAGCACTGACTAACTTCTAATAAAATCAAGCCTGTTTTAGGTACCAGAGACCCTGTTCCACTTCCTGGGAGAGAGGATGTGCCTGGCAAGGCGTCCCCCTCTCCTCTGCCTCATCCCTCACCTGTACCCAGCTGTTGTTGGACACACTTGGTTAGAGAAAAGCTGCCTGATGAAATGTGCTTCACTGACACAGGCTTGGAATTTTTCAGAGAAGCCTGCAGGAATCAGCTGCCAATAATTCACTCATAATTTTCTTATCAACTCTATTCCTGGATCTCCTTTAAAACTAAAATATATCCATACCTACATCTGGAGATGTTAATGCATTAATACAGAGCAGGGTGGGTGTCACAGGGGAGGGCGGAGGAACTGAGGCACAGGCAGATTACACAGTTTCCAGAGGCATAGAGCAGTTACAGGATTAATTGGTGCTAGGCAAGATCATGGACTTAAATATATTCTTGCTTTGAAGATTTTACTGGGAGTCTGCACAAATGTGTGACAGCAGAACTGGGTTTCAAGCCTGAGTGTAAATTATTGTGATCAGATCTAGCCCACTTAAAACTGGTAGTTCATTTTAATTGAATTGTATTAGTCTGGACACTTTATGAATACAGAAAACATCGGGCTTGTCAATTCATGCAGGGTTGGATGTGATTTAAATGGATGTGGATGCAGGTGTCCCCAAATTTCACCTTTTCTCTCTGATCTAATGAAGAATCTATTCAGCTCTTTTTGGGATTGAGCCAAAGCCTGTTGACATTAATGAAGACTCTACTCTCAACTAAAATAAATGAATGAATCAGACTCTTAGTTTTTGTGGCAATGATCCTACTGTGTGGAGAGCTTTTGGTAAGGGCTCCAGGGCTGTTCAGTGTAGGTGCCAGCTAGTGAGAGGGAAGAGACATGAAGTGAGAGGCTCTAGAGAAGGCACAGGACCCGAGTTTGGAAGTCTGTGGTTGTGTGAATGTTCAGTTGGGTCATGGGGCCTGTCATGGTCTGTGTATGTGCAGAATTTGGGCCGTGAGAGGTACCAGGAAAGTTTTGTGGCTTGTCATTCCTGTCTGTGAATTGCTCAGAAATTCTGTGTGGGAGGTAGTGGAGAAATGCAGGACATTTGTTTGATGTGCAGGTTTGGGTTGTTTTCAGAAAAAACCTCTTGCTTTTCCTCAGTGAGTGCCAAGGCTTTTGGCTTGTGGTATTTATTTTTGAGCAGAATTGTCTCCTCTTGTATAGGGGTGGTAAAATAAGTGCTCCCATTTTATAGGTGATCTCCACAGCCTTGTGTGCTGGACACTGATGTTGTTTAAGGTTTATTTGAAAGCTGCCTTAAATTCTAGAGCAAGAAATAGTGGGACAGTCCCTAGTGGGTGACCTGATACACCTGAACTCCAGACAGTAGGATTATACCACACTTAATCAGGCAGATTTGCCTACACTCAAGTTTGTCAAGATTAATAGCTAATTAAATTGAATTTATATAAATATTTGTGCATGTTAGTCTGTATACAGCACAAATAAGATGCAGGGAAACAAAGGCTTTAAAAGTGTCCAGACAGGCATGTGCAAATGTCAGCTAACTCGGATTAATTGGCAATTGGTTACCTTGAGATGGAAACTCGGTGCTTGTCATGATAAATATAATTAATGGCCTGGTATTACATGGGGAGGTCAGTCTAGATGGGCTAATGTTCCTTTCTGGCCTTAATATCCAGGTAACTATGAAATTTCACATTTCCTCTTGCTTTCTCCTTCTTGCCCATGTACTTGGGGATTCCAGCCTGGCAGAGGCAGGAATGTGTGCTGTCAGCCTCTTTGCATTTACAGTAATGTAAAACATCAGTTTTTATAAATCTCATTTTACCAGCCCCATCCCCTCCCTGCTTTGGGCTGATATCAAAAGATGATGGTTGAGGGGAATCAGTAGAGCATGAACTTCATGGAAGTGTTTCTCTTTCTCTCCCTTCTCAGCTTTCCCCCTCCCCCAGCCCCCTCTAATAAAACCCCTGAATACCCAGCCTTTATTCTGTTGTTGAATCTAGTTATTTTCTTTACTTTTAGCAAACTCATCTATGTCTAATCCTGTTGTCCTTCCTGTCAGATGCAGCAATATTGGAGTGAAAGGGCTAAATTGAGGCCGTTCTGTAACTCTTTGGGAGTCAGCTGAACTGCTGCTGTGAAAGGGGGGTGCAGCATTGGCTCCTTTGTGCCCAAGGAATACAATTTTCCCCTCTGCAAAGGCTTTTGCATCATTTGCATTCCAATGGAACCAGCAAATTGGGCCTTGGTGTGGAGCAGACCTTTGCAATCAGCAGCAAAGGGCCTTTTTCCTACTGTCATTTGATAAAATTCCACAAACTCAGTGTTTTGGGAAGTGTGGAGGGAGTGTTGCTTCCATATTTTCCTAAATTTGGACAGATTTACAGGTACTTTGTGCTAGGATTGAGCTGAAGTCTGCGAGAAATGTACATATAACTGCGCCACCTCCAAAAAAATCACCTCCAGCCTATCATTTAATCTCGGCTGGCTCTTGTAGCTTCTGTCTGAGGTTTAGCAATAGCCTTTTATTTCTGTGCCATCCTGGTTTGGGGGCCCCAGGACAGGCAGGGGTGCAGAGCTGAAGCTGGTGGGAGTCCTGCCTGCCCCGTGTTGTTCCTCCTGCTGCTCATTACACAGCGGGAATTCCAGCCAAGCTGTTGTCCAAAGCTCCATGTTTAAGATGCGATACCTGGAGGAATTCCCCCGCCTTTTCCTGGCTGGGAACGTGGGAATATAGAGCAAGCTCCAAAAGTAATACTGACAGACTTCAGAATTATGATACACTGGAGCTCCGGCGTAATTCTTTGTTGAAGAAGTTAGAGGCCTAAAATGTTAAGGCTTATTGTTATTCCGAGTTGATAATCTCTGCCTTGCTTTAATAATTTTTCCTCATGCCTGGATAGCCTGCGAGTTGCACAATAATCACTCACACAGCTTTGTAATCAATGCCCAAAGTAATAGGATTCCGCTGGCCAACGGCAATTAATAAATTTGTGTCTTTTTTAAAACACTAGCAAGTCGGGCCTGAAATACGACTGACTGGCTTTCCTCATTTGCATATTTATTGCAGTGGAAAAATTCTTGCCGAATGATTGATGTTGAGCCTGCCTCTTGAATTCCAAACAGCACATTATTATGAAATGAAAAATGCCGGCCATACAGTTGATTAAAGTTGAAGACAGTGGAATCGGTGTTTTTTAAGATTGTGGGAGAATTAAAGGCATATTTTAATAGATGTTGACAAGAAGTGAACTAACAAAAGCAAAGCAAAGGATTTGCTTGAAAAGATTTAATCAAACGTGTTTCGTGGGGGATTAATTGCTGGGGATGACTAGTGCAAGTGGCTGGCTGGTGGATTTGAATGAGAAGTATTGTTCCGAGGCCGGCGGATCGAGGGCCATTTTGACCTGGAGTTTAACTCCTGTCCCGCAGTCCTTTGAAAGGAGTGAAAATTCCCCCTCTTCATCTGAATGCTGGGATAAACGCACCTACCTGATAAAGATACTTTTCATTATGTGCAGCTATTAAAATAAAAGAGGTTGGATTCCTCTCCTCCTTTCCATTTGCATAATGTGACCGGCGCGAGTGCGCCCGCTCCGTGTGGTGGGGACTCAGGGACGCTCTGTGGGGACTCAGGGACTCTCCATGGGGACACAGGGACTCTCCATGGGGGCACAGGGACTCTCCGTGGTGGCAGGGGGAATGCTCCCAGTATTTGGCAGCTCAGCTTTCGCTCTGCATCCTCTCATTCCAACACCAGCGTTGCTCCAGCTTTTCTGTGGAGGTACATGGGAAATTAAAAGCCTGCATGCCCGTGATACTCCTGTGATGCCAGATCCTCAGATTTAATTGAGGGGAAAAAGTAGTTAATTTTCCAGTGTTGGTGTGGGCTCTGAAGTCAAGCCAAGTCCTGTGTGGGCAGTGGTTCCTGCTGGCACATCCCGGGAAGGATGTTCCTGTGTGTGTTTGGGTATGGCATGTGCAGAGCAGAACCCAGTCTGTGGGAAGCACTGCCACACCCTGCAAGGTGCCACATGGAGTGAGAATCCTGGCAGGTTTGCTCCAATTTTAGAATTTTCTCCCTGACCCACCGCACTCCCAACCTGCTGGATGGATGCACCAGGGTCAGATGGGGAGGAATGTGCCCAGTGGAGCAGTTTTTGGAATCCTAGGGCTTGGCTCTGTGAATACCTTGGAAAGCCTGGCCTTGAGGCTGCAGCTTTTTTCTGTGGACTCAAAGCTTCCTGTGGCTCCACACCAGCTGCTGCTCTCTGCAGCTGCTTTGGGAAGATGAAACGAGACCCCATTTTTAGAGGCGATGGAAAAGAGCACAGATCTTTTCCTGGTAGCTGGAAGCTGTGGGAATTCTGGACTTAGGAGTGTGGATGAGCACTGAAGCCATCCTGCCAGCCAGTCCCCACGTGGCACCGTGTGGGTTTTCAAGGCAGTTCTGCATGCAGAGAGGGTTGGATGGGGGACCACCTGGAGGGTCAGTCCCCTGCCACCAGGAGCCCCCTCAGTCTGAGGAGTTGCCACCAGCACGACCAGGTTCGTCCATAGCCACTGGCATTGACAAAATTGATTTTTTTTGTGGTTTGAGAGCAGCAGGACAGATTTCATCTCTAGTGGGTCTCCTGACACTTTGATACATGGCAGTGCTATCCCTGAATGGAGCTAAATACTCCAGGGCTACTTCCTGACTGGGTGAAGGGATGTATAAAATGAGAACGTAAGAGGGAGTATTAACAGAAAGGCACACTTTGATTTACTGGTGCTGGCTCCCAGCTTTCTTGGTGGATTGATATGTTGCCTGCTGGATCTGGAACAACTTCTTCACTCCTGTACACAAAGTGAAGGGGCTCCTGTGGACTCTTAAAAGTGACTCTTACAAGTTAGTATCTCACCACTGACACTCTGAGTCCCATTTAAGCTGGAAGTTATGTTCAAACCATGTTTGTTGTGTTCTTGTGGCAGCTGCAGATGGGTCCCACTCACCATCCTTTTTTGTTTCCTGAAGGGCAGCTTTAGGAAAGGTTTGTTGGGAGGAGGGATTGTCTGTAGTCCTGGGATTAGTTGGGCTCCCTTACATATGGAGTTTGAGTTATTTGGGGGGATTTCAGATGCCATAGAGGGATAAGTTCCATAGTTTATAAGGCAGTGCTGAGTCACTTGTCCTCAAAAAACGCGGGTTGGATATGCAGAAGTAACTGCTGGAGAAGGAGATAGTTTTGAGATCTTACTCACTGATGATATATGGGCCAGTGTTAAAAGTGTCAGTTCTGGCACTGGTGTCTGTATATAACGTGGAATATTTACCCCAGCACATTGGAGAGCAGATTACAAGGGATGCAACGAAGTTGCCAAGACTGAATAGGAGTGGAGGGGTGGGAGAGGTACTGTCTGAGGTGAACTGTGCCAGCAAAGTCGGGTCAGGAGAGTTTTACATCCCACAGTTTCCAGCCCCTTTGCAGTGCTGTGCCTGCAGTCACTGATGCTGTCCCAGGCACTGTGCTGGAGAGGGCAGCAGGAATAAGCTGTTGGCATCAGGATCAGGAAGTAGTGGAGGATAGTCTTAAAGTTAACAGCATTGTTTCATCCTTGGCCTGTTTGTGTCAATACTTTCTTGGTCCTGAAAGCTTTACAAACACAACCATCAGGGACTGCCCAGGACCTGACACAGGTCGTGGCAGTGGGAGATTCCCTGCTCCATGGCCAGGGCTGGCATTGCCTGTCCCTGAGAGGTATCACTGGCTTTGTTCTGTGAACAGAGCAGGAGGGACAGACCTGATGGTTATCACATGTGAAAGCTGCAAGTTGGTTGCCTTAATGTACTGGAGTGTTTGAAAGCTCAGTGTTTGTGACTGTTTTCTGTTTAATTGTGTGTTTCAGACAAGGAGCAGTATTACAACAATTGTGCTGGGGGGAAAGTAGGAGAGCGGGAGAGTCAGTGTCCAGCTGCCTTTCAAAATGGCACAGTTTGTATCCATAAAACAGTTCTGTTTTGTGCTGCTTTCATTCACAAATGGCTTCAGACTCTTCCCCAAAGCAGGTGGTATAAAGGCAGCCAAGGGCATTAGAGGGAAGAGAAGATGAAGAGGAGACTGGGAAGAAAACAGTCCCTTCTGGAATTAAACATGAAATGGATAGGGCAGGGCTGGATGGCAAGGGAGCAGGGGAGGGTGACGCTTGGCTTCTGAAGTTGAGTTTACAGCACACTTAAGCAGCCAACAGGAACAATGAGAATGGCATCCAATAATGCTATTAAATACACAAGAACTGAAAACACGGAAATTACTGAGCTGTAAGAGGCTCGTGATGAAGCCACTGCCTGGAATAATTAGCCCTCCCACCTGGTTAGACGCACTGTCATTGTCTTCCCTGCCCTCTCCGTCCCCTTCACTCCAAATAAAATTGCTCCCCATCCCCACTTCTGTTGGGGTCCGTATCTCATAGCCTGGGGGAGCTTGAGCCTGTCTTTATTTCCTTGCCTGCTCGCCGTGGCCCTGCTATACCCCAGAAGAGCTGGAGTGCTACTCCAGTTGTAATTGCCAGGATCAAAGCTGCCTGGGGTGCATTAGCACTGCTGCTGGAGGAGAGGCAGCGGGGAGAAAATAGACAGTTTCTGAAGCTCTGGGGACATTTAGCTGCGTTGCAGGCAGTGGGAAGGATTTTGCTGGTGTAAGCTGTGCACTCAGGCTGGGGTGGGGGGCACTTTGCTTTTGCAAGTGATGCTTTAGCTGCAGACACATACAACAAATGCATTTTTTTAAGGGCTTTTGTCTGTTTGTCTCGTGGAATTGTTTTGATGCTAACACACGTCTGATTTACAAGTGCAGCAAACCTAATCCGTTAATAGGTTTATATAGAGGAGTTGTCAGAACGTATCTATAATGAACCCTGGGCTCGGGGAGGATGAATCCAACAGCTGATCTGCAACAAAAATCTTAAAGCATCTTCTCCTTGACATTCCTGTTACTGAGGTCAGGCCATAATTTATCTGAAGATGGTGACAACTGAGCAATATCACAGTGGTAACACACAGGAGATTGAGACCTCTGAGTGTCTGGGCTGATTTCTGCTTGCACTGTCTCTGTCTGGGTGAGGAAGATTTGCTGTTCACTCTACCCATGATCTCTGTCCCCCATTAAAAAAAGAAATAAAGAAAAAAATAGAGTAGTGAAAAGTTCTCTCTGTTGTTTTGTGCCAAATACAAAGAAAGAGGTTTGGGAGTTCAGCAGAGCAGCCCCATTGGTTTCATGGCACAGGGGAAGCTCTGGGGAAGTTCCACCTCCTGCCCTCCACACAAATCCATGTGCTCTGTCAGGCAGAGAAAGTTCAGTTTAGGTTTTTGGGTAGAAGTGTGCCAAGTGTTTTACCTGGGAGAGCTGACCTTGTGATTGATGGGTGGCCATGTGCAAAGGGAGAGTTTGTGTAGGCCTAGGCAAACACTTGTTTTCTATCGCAGAGTTCTGCAGGGAGGCTTGTTGGTTGCCACAGAAGAACTATTTTTGAAGAACAGATGCTGTGACAGTGTGCAGTTAACCTGTCCCATGGTCAGCTGCAGCTCTGTGTCCATGGAGATCATACAGTCATTGGAACAGACACTGGTTTCTCTGCATCTGTGTGGATGCAGGAAAATTGTCAGCTGCAAAAGCCTTTGGACGTACATGTGCTCATCCCTGTAAAACTCAACTTCACACCATGTATTGATCATTTTACACCTCTCCACCCCAATCTTTTCTTCCCTTTCTCTCTGAGTTTCCCTGGGCCTGCAGTTCTGCTTTTCTGGTCAGAATCTTCTCATTAAACTTGCCAGGTCATAGTTTAAGTTTCCCCCATAGTTCAGATCTTGCCACACTTAATTTTACTTACAGTCTAATTTCTCCTACCTCCTGCATGATGAGCACAGTGCTGGTCAGAGCCCTGCAGGAGGCTGGGGTTTGGTTTTTCTCCTTACAACATGCACACTATGTACAAACAGGGAAAGTCAAAGGTCAGCTTAGAGGGCCTGTACAAATATACATATTTTCCCTCAGTTTGCATCATGTTATTCAAGTGAGTCTGTCCTCTGCTGCAGAACTTAACACAGGAGAGAAGAGACTGAGTCAGCAAAAAGACTGTTGTCACATGTGTGTTACTTCTTCAGGATGTTAATCCTTCAGGCTCTGCAGTGGGAATGTTTGTGGATGAAACATTAGATCAGTACACTCCCAATGTGCAGCCAGGCAGATGTTTGGAAGGCAGTTCTGCCTCCTTTCCTCCCTTCTTAGGAACGAGTGTTCTCCCCCAGTGTGGAGATGTTTGACATTAACAGCTATAAATCAGTTTGAAAATAAAGCCAAATCGCTTAACTGGTTAGAGACAAACAGTTAATGGGACATGCAGTGGCCATGGCAGAAATTCCGATTCAAGATGAAAAACTAAGCACTGCAAAGCTGAGTGTTCACCAGAAATAAGAAACTGCCTCTTGTGTCTCTTGCTCTGCAGGTTGTAAAACTCTGGAGGCTCTGCTAAAAGTACTGGTGGACCTTCAGGATGAGCTGCTTTATCAGTACCCAGGCACGAGGCACCTGGTTGATGGAAAGCAAGCAAAAACTGAGAGGTGAATAGAAAAAAAGACAATATCTTTCTGAATCTGTTTAGTCCCCAGCAAACAGCACAATGCACAGCCTTCCTGACACCCTCACTGTGCTGTTCCCCCAGTTGCTGCTGTGTGTAGGTGACAGATACTCCGGACAAATGACCATTTGAATTCCTTCTGCTTTGCGGGAAGTCTGTAATTTTTCCTGTAATGGAGCAGGGGCTAAACTGTGGGTCTTGTGCCAAAAATGCCACCACGGTGTGGAAAAAGCTGGGAGGGAAGGGCCCACTGAGAATTCACACGTTGCCTTAGAGAGGTGTGGGGTGTTCAGCCTGTTTGTTTTGTTCTAGCGATGATGAAATCCCGAGCAGCAGCGATGAGGAGCAGGTGGGTAAGGCCCAGGAGAAGGGGAGGCGCCTCCCCAAACGAAAGCTGAAGTTCGAGGACTACCCCGAGTTCATGGCCAAGCGTTACGCGGATTTCAGGGCCTATCGGAACAGCATCCTGCAGAAGTGGCACGACAAGACAAAGCTGGCAACTGGCAAGATGGGAAAGGCGAGTCTTGGTTTGTGTGTGCTGGTGTGCTTTAGTTTAGCAGAGACTTGGGGAACAAGTTCAAACTGAAAGTGGGGAAATTTAGATTAGATATATGGGAGAAATTCTTCCCTGTGAGGGTGGTGAGGCCCTGGCACAGGTTGCCCAGAGAAGTGTTCAAGGCCAGGTTGGATGGGACTTGGAGCAACCTGGTCTAGTGGAAGGGTTTAATAAGAGGCACTTGAAGGTACCTTCCAACCCAAATTGTTCCATGGTTCTATGATTCTAAGTTTATTTGGAAGTTTCGTATCATGGATGTTCCAAATTAAGCTGAATTAAAGCATCAAGAACTAAATACACAAGGACACACTATTCCCCAACTGTAAGGGAGTTTGGAGAGAAGCTCAGCCCTCAAATTTCAAAGGCATAAACTGCTCTTTCGTTTTGAGCAGATGGGCAGAAATAACCTTTTCAGAGACAAATGTTCTCCCAGGTTTGGGAAAAACTCTGGGATATTGTTGATGTTCTCCCACCCAGACATCTCATCACAGTCTCCAACAGCAAATAAGCTCCATGAAAATGCCACTGTTGCTGATCTCCAAGCTGTTTATGGTTTCTAACAGAACTAGGGCCTTTTGTGGCTCTCCTCCTCCACAGAGTGCACATTTAATACAATGGGTAATCATTTCACCCGGAGATCCAGGGTCTCCTCACATCTCTGAGTTAGTATTAATCATTGAGAAGTTAATCTGAACCAGAACAGCAAAGGCATTTTATTAAGCCAGGCGTCAAGTTGCCTCAGGTTGGGAAGGGAGAGCAAGGGAGAAACAAATAAAAAATCCTAACAGAAATCCCTGCAACGAAACCCAAACCCCCTCCTCTTGGAATGCTGTCTGCTTATCCACTGACATGGAAAGATAGGGGAACATTGCTGCCTTGAGGAAAAGCTTTCTGCATTATCTGACACTGGTTAATGTTGTTGCAGGGTTTCGGTGCCTTTGAGCGCTCAATCTTGACTCAGATTGATCATATTCTGATGGACAAGGAGAGATTGCTCCGGCGCACCCAGACCAAGCGCTCCGTGTACACAGTGCTGGGAAAGCAGGAGCAGGAGCCTCAGCCAGCCCCTGAACCTGTGCCTGAGAACTCGGTAAGGGGGCTTTGTTTCTCTAACTCACCCTGTAGCTGCAGCGAAACTCTGCAGAACAATTAGCTTGAGCCTTTAGCAGGTAATGTTCTTGTTTGGGAGAGATTTATGAAGGTGATAGCTGAGTGTTGATTCCAGGAGTGTAATGGCTAAGAAAAAGATGTAGGCATTTCAATTCCAGTTTTATGGTGTTTGCATTATCTCCTGTCCCAGTTCTTGAAAGGTGAAAACAAGGTTTGGGCTGGGATTGTGCCCCTCCTGTGCTGGAGGAAGTGATGCTCACTAAATCTGCTTTTTGAGGTAGTGGCTGCAAAACTTGATTTTTACTCTGCAGTTTAGAGTCTTTAACCCAGAAAGTCACTTCCAAAATCATACTGCATATAACCTACAGAATACATTAGGGGCAAGTCCGTTATTAATTTAGTATTTAAGAATGAATAAATGCTCAATTCTGAGAGATCAGGTAGAATTACTGCACTTGCAAGATGTATTTTTGCCATTACATTAAAAATATCCGTAGTATTTTGCCAGAAAGACTTTGCACAGTCCTATTTATTTCCCAGTAAAGGTATCATAAATCTGTTTTGGCACTGGCAGCGTTTCTGCCTTACCTTTAAATGCATTCCTAGTCCTTAAAAGCTTGTGATGTTGGGAGTTTTTCCTCCATTCCTTCATATCATCAAGTGTGTTTACAAGCTGCTGCACAGGATGTCATTGGAGTTAGGAGCAGAAATACTCACATAGAAACTTTCAGTATTTCCTTTGTGCTTCCAGGAAGTCATCCCTCCCCCAGATTCCAACAGACACCTGAAGGACATAGATGAGGAGATATTTGATGATGATGACTTTTATCACCAGGTAGGTGATGGCAAATGTGTGGAGTTATGCCTGCAGTTTGTTTTTAATACTTGCAGAGATAATACAGTTGGTTCTGTGCTCTGTATTTCTTTTTCCTGTGAAACTCAGTTACCTGTTTTAACATCCCAAATCTCTGTAGGTACCTCAGGGGACCTTGCTCTCAATTCTTGTTGTAGGGCTGTGTGAGCTCCAACCTGCATTGTGGATGTAAACTTGCTGCCCTCACTGGCACTGCTGCACTGGAGGGTGTCAGGGCTGCAGTGAGTCTGTGCCTGTTGTTCTCCCTGGTGAATGTTGCTACACAGGGGAGAAGTCACTGAATTCCCTGAGGGTGACTGTTCTCTGTGGGCACAGTCTCATTAATGAAGAACAATCCTAGCAGACCCTCAGAAGCACTGGAGTTACTCCTGTCTCAGCCTGAATCATCTCACCTACCTGCTGAATGGGAAATGTGCTTCTCTGGCACTTCCCTTGGAGTCATTCCAGCTTGGATTCAGGCCAGTCATTCTTAGAAACAGGGAATCTGCACCCAGTGCACGGAAACCTTGTGTTTGTAGTTTATTTAATAAAGACAGTGCCAGCTTTGTGAAAAATGGAAATTGTCATATATTGAGGAATGTGTCACTGTAATTCCTTCCCCAAGGCACGAAAACCTTAGTCTGCTTTGATGATCCACAGAGAGCTTGAACTCTGGACTAGACAAATACCATTATATCATTAGAAAGGCAGAAATTTTGTATCTGAATAGTTATTAGAGTGTCTAGTAAAATGTAAGGGCAGTGGAAGAGAGCTGTTGCCATGTGACTCTGCTCTGGTAGCTGACTTAATCAGGAGCATTTGAATATTTTCAAAATTTGGGATTTCATGTACAGAACCAGGACTAAAAGTGAATAAAAAGGTGTATTAAATTGATAATTCCTGCCTGTGTTTTACCAGTAGGAAATATAAAAAACTTTAATGTCTTTTTTTTGCCCTCCAAGAAAGTTTTCAGCGCACTTCCAACCTTACTGCTGTAGATGTCCCAAGAAAATTTTTGCAGTAGACTTCACCTGGTGCAGAATTAGGACAATTCAAATATTTAATGTTTGTGAGGGTTCTCCTCAGGGCAGCCTGCGTCAGAACCAGGGTTGTGTTTATTGTACAGGCTCTGTTTTTATTGTAAGAGCATCTCCATTGATTGAGCAGCATCTCTTGGGCAGGTGAGGCTGCCAGGCCCACCTGTATAGTCTCTAAATGGTGATCTGAGACTGCCTGTCATGTTGGCACCAGGGTTTGAAGGGACCAAATCTGTGAGATAATACTGAGGTGGAATTTGGGGGCCAAGTGGACCCTAAGAACACAAAACAAATTAAGTCAGTGTAGCAAAATCATGGAGCGGTCAAGGAGAAATAGCTGAGATTGGCAGTCTGTGGACCTGTGCAAAAAAGGTGCTTATTGGCCATGAAATGTTAAATTTTTAAAAGAAAAATAGCAATAGATGAATGGTCCAGTCTTTCCTTCTAATAACTTTAACTTCGATAAATCCTGATTTCAGAAATATGACTAGTCCCAGCTTAGCTTTTCCCCTGGCTGGTTAATTGGGGTGCTGGGGTTAATCTAAATTAAAACTTAAACTAATAGAGGTCATTGAGGGAAGAGAATCACCTGAGTAAAACAAATGGGTCTGCCAGGCACAACTGTATCTTGGCCATTTCCCAAGAGGGAAGTGGCAGCAAATTGGAGTTGTTTCAGCACTCGGCAGAGGTGAAGGATGGGTGACATGGGTTTAATGCGCGGCACCTCCGGAAGCGTTCCAGATTGCACTCCTTGCTGTACCAACTGCTCCTGAGCAGGAGCAGGACCAGCCAGCAACATCTGGCAGCACAGCGAGGGATGGGTGCAACTTTGGGAACCCCATAGACTCTAAATATGGTGCTTAGCCTGGTGCAGGCTTTAATCACTTCCCACTCCTTGGCAGCGGGCTCCGACAGCTTATCCCGGCCTCGTACATCACGCACAGACATCTGCTGAGCCGCCAGGCAGCTACACATTCATTTTCTTTTCTTGCTTGGCTTTTTTTCGTATCCTTCCCTCCTTTTCTCCCTCTCTCCCTCCCTTCCACCCTTCTCCTCTCCTCCCATCACCAGTATGCTTCCCGGGAGAGATTATGCGTACAGATTCCCGGTGATTGTGGGGATGCAGCCCCGTGCCAGCCGCCACACAGCACCTGTTCCACTGACCTGGTTAAAGTCCTGTGTTCAGTGGGATTTGGCAGAGATTGGAGCTGAGGCCAATTCAGTGATAAGACTGAAGAAAATGGCTGTATGTTTTCTGTCACCTCCCAATTAAATGGGATTCATAAAGTGCTTTCCTTTATTTGTCAGGGCGCTAAGCTGGAGCTGAACGTTGCATTCAGAAAGGGGAGAGAGCAGCACAATAGAGCTGACAAGGCCCTGAATGGGTCTGCTTTCACGTGGGTCATAACTGTGCAGTGCTTTTGTGTGTGTGTGTGTGATTGCTTGTGTGGATATAAATAAAATGTAGGAAGGGAGCTGGTTCTCCAGGAGTGCTCAGCAGCGGCACTGGCTGTGGGGGCTGAGGGTGCTCACACCCTCTGACCTCTGTGCATTATACTGATTGCAGGGTGCATCTCAGTACCTGCTCTTTTCTTCCTATTTAAATTTACATCCAGCCTTTTTTTTTTTTTTTCTTTGCATCACTGTCATTTTTGTAAATAGCATTTTATAATTATTAATTTATTTTGATTACTGCTTAAAAGGTAAACACTCAGATAAAGAATAACATTGGAAACCAACTTCCTCTGTCTGTCAGTGTGAAATTAGGCAAGTGAAAATGAACAAGATCTGATGAATGTGCACAAGTTAATGATAACAGAATAAGTAGCTATACTGTTTTATAATAGATTATAATACAAAACTCTGTAATGAATCTGTTTTACTTGTGGAAAAACAATTTTCTGGTCCAGGTCTTGGTATTCTGTAGAGTTCAGCAGGTGGATCTGGTGGAATTTTGTGATGGTTCAGGATTCAACTCTCTTCTCCTCTTCATCCCACTTTTCTCCTGTTCTTCACTTGTTTTATGAGCAGTTACAATTTTTTATTGTGGTGCCCATGTTGAATGGTGATGGAAAGCTGAGCTGAGTAATGCAAATGAAATATTTTTATTTGAGTTGCACTGAGTGGGAGTAGTTAAGCTGTTTCAGAAGGATCCTCATCACTGGCAGTAATGAGAGGCTAGAGCCCAGTTCCTTTTCTTTTAAATTCTCCTTCATACATGGTTTTAAGGGAAGAAAAAGCCTTTTTATTTTTAGAAGTCATATTTACGTAGAATTCATTACAGCTGATATTGCAGCATTAAGACTTAAAATTCCAGCCTGCTACCAGGGAGCTGCTGGTCTGACATGCTACAGTGGAGATTTTATTATTAGGTTGAAATACTCCTCTGGTAAAGGAGAGAGTGGAAATTGCTTTATTTCCAACAGGAATTAGCTCAGTGTTCATATGCTAAGTGTTCCACTGGTAGCAGCTCTTCCCAGAACAAATGTTCATCACTGATGGCAGCAGGTATGCCTAAGGAGAATTGGGAATATACATAATTCCTTTTTTACTCTGCTCTCCCGCTCCCTCCTCCCCTGGTTTTGGTTGTGTTCACTGTGTTTTACAACAGCCCACAGTCACCAATCTTGTCTGTGGTCACTACAGCTTCAGAAGGTGAGAGGAGACAAAGTGGGTGGAGAACATCCAAGGAACCACTAAAGACTTCAGAGAGGGATGGCAGCAGTTTGCTAAGCAGGAGTGCCAGTGGTTGGGAAGGAGTGTCATTCCTCCACACTGCCTCACATTGACATAACTGTTACTGCCTGGGATTCTCCCTCAAGGTGAGCGTGTGTGAAGAGCAAGGAAGGGACTTACTCCTTTCCTTAGCTACACCCTGATTACTTAGGAAAGGAGTTGATCCTGTAGGAAATGTTGGTTAGTTAGTTGTAGGACTGGCGTCTTCCTTTATTGCTGTCCCTGGAGAGTGGCTCTGCCCACTCTTATCCACTCTGTGTGACAGTTATGACTTTTACAAAAGAGCAAGAAATCTCACCGATTTCCTTTTTCTTATCTTACTGTTCAGAATCACAAACTGATTTGGATTGGAAGGGATCTTAGGGACCATCTATTTCCAATCCCCGGCCATAGGCAGGGACACTTTAGTACTAGAAGGTTCCACCAGCTTTAATCTGAGTAACACAAGATAAACCTGCACGTCAGAGTATCATAAGATACTTCCAGCTCAATTTGTTTCTCTTCTGAGTCGTACTTGTGCCTAAATCCCACCGTGCAGCTCTTTAAATCACACTATATCACTCCTTAAATCCCACTGGGTGGCTCTTTAGAAAACTTTACCTGATGGGGCAAATTTCTCTTTATGTCTCAAGCAGTTTCCAGGGCCCATTCCTCTCCCAGGAATTTGATAATGCCATAAACAAGTAATTACTAATCCAGTGAACTATTAAAAGTCGATAATAGTGAAGAATAGAGAGAAGACTGGCTTTGTGACAAGCTGGTTTACCTTAATTAAACCGGTGAGTGATTAATATGGACAGCTGATCTTGTGGCTTTAATTAGATGCATTTAGAGTTTTGTGTGAATAAGAGATGTCTCGAACCATCCCACAGGTTAATGGCAATACAATACTCTTATCACAGGCATGTATCTTTCAAATGGCTGGGTAGATGGTTAATAACACGTTTTAAAGCTTGATTTGGAACTTCTCTTAATGGGTTATTAGAAAATAGGCAAGTCTGTGCATCTTACACAAATCTGAATTTGAATATTATGGTTTTTAAAAGGAGACTGTCCAGTGATTTCACTGTGCAAATTAAGTTTTTATACGTAGATTTCAGAAAAATAAATTTTAAAAAGTGTTCTGAGAGGGTTTAAAATAATATTTGAGCTGTAGTCTTAAATTTTCTCTGGTGTTGGTAGGAATCCAAAAAATCCAAATGGTGTTACACTGCTACTGAGTGGGAGCCTGAAAGGGGAAAAGAAATTGTTTGTACATCCAGGCAGAACTGAGTGCAGAATGTTTGCTGAGTGAGTCCTGGGCTAGAAGCAACCTCTATGATTTATGCTGTTGTTGCAGGAAAAATTCATGTGATTCACCGTGTCTCTTCAAAGACTGAAACAGAAAAAAGTTGTATTGGAAAGTATTGAAAATACATTGATAAAAATGTAGCTTTGACAACTTTCTGTCCAGGAGTGACTTTGCATTTTCACCAGGAGAGAGAAAAAGCATTTGGTGGTGTAGATTCACTGCTTTGCTTGGACTTGACAAGTTGTACTTGGCTTCTCTCTTTTTATTTCCTACAGTGATTTTGTTTAAAAAACCCTGCTTTTTAAACTGTTAAAAAAGACCTGCACACCACAATAATTGTGTGTTCACTGTCTCTAGTAACAAACACACATTTAGCTGGAAAAGTCCACATAACCATTTGCAAGTATTTTAGAGTTCCTCACTAATAAAGTGCATATATTTTTAGGAGTGACAGAGTGTCCCAGTGAAGTTAAGCAGCTGCTGGTGAACCTGAAGTCCAGTTTTATATCTAAGATTTGTAAACTCAACCGTTTCCCATGATATACTGTAGATGGACTTTTCTTTCTTTAATTTGATGTGCTCTGAAAGGTCTAAGACAAGTGAACCTTTTGTCAGAAGGCTGATTTCAGCCATCCTTAGCTCTTTGTCTCAACTGGAAATTCTTAAGGGTCTGCAAATCAGAAAGGTCAGTGAATGTGGTATTAGAAACACTGACAGATAGTGCATGAAAATGAGACCTAACCTCTAAAATGAAAATTGATCTCTAAAATGAGAAATGAGTCTCTATTACCCTTGAACAACACCCTGATGGCATTTCTAAATCCCGCTAATTCTGTGCAATGTACTTTGTGTGCATCTCTTTAACTGGCGTGGAGGGGGAGCCCTATAAGGTGAATTCTTTAGAAAGCACTTCATGGCTGCTGTGGATTTTGTCTTTGGTGGCAGCCCAGGCAGGTGAATCCTGATGGCTTTGGAAGCTCTTGGCTTGGCCCTGCTCTGTGGGAACACTCGTGTGCTCTCTGTGAGTAGCTGTGGACTGTCAGCTCTGGTGTGCTCAGGATACAGGAGGCAGAGTCAGCTCCCTGATTGTGGGTCTGGGCAAACCACACCATCTCCACGTGATTTTCTTTCCTCGGGTGGTTGGTAGTCCCTGGCTTTGCCTAGGGAGTGACTGGGGTGGTTTTGCTCTGTGGACTTTGTGAGGAGCTCTCTTGGCAAACTTCGATGTTTCCTACCAAAGAAAAACCAAACTGGGATTAGCAGCTTCCTTCAGTTTCCTGTTACCTGGCATAGTTTGTCCTCCTGGTTCCAGGTTTTGGTAGGAGCAGCTTAGAGGAGGTGGCTGAGCTGCAGGACGTGGCTGTGCTTCGTTGCAGTTGTGTTTGCTTCCATGGGAGACTGAGCTGAGGGTTTTGAAGTTCAGGGAAGATGTGAAGGAGGGAAAGCAAAAAAGGATCTGTTTCAAATCAAAGCCTTTTGATGCCAAAATTGCCTAAGACTGTCTTCACACATCAGAGCTTAACACTGATAGTGATTTACTTACACTTCCTAGTTAATAATTAGACATTGGGAGACACCATATATCACTCCTAATGGAATATATGGGGTCTGATGAGAGTTTTCTGTTTTGACTAATAAATTTTAACCAGAATCACCAAGCTTAATGAAATATTACAGCTTCGGAAGTGTTTTAAGTCTTGTGCTGGGAAAACAGTGTAGCTTTATTCAGTAAATGAATTTATCATTCAGTCTGTATCCCGAGCCCTGGCTGGCTCTGGAGCAGGGGCTGAATGCAAGACTCTGAACTAGAAAGCGGAAAACTAATCAAATCCTTAAAGACCAAAGGCAGCGAGGCAGGCCTGCACTGACTTTTTCAGTGGTAGCCTCTGGCTACATCCACTTTTATTTTAGTAACCATTGTTAGCATGATTTATAACTTCAGCTCCAAGAGGTACACTATTTAGATGTAACAAGATGATTCGAGCTTTTCTATTTCCTAATTTCCCTCTTGTTCCCGCTTTCTTTTACTTCTCCCTCATCTTTGTCTCCCTCTGCTCTTCCCAGCAGTGTCCCCAGTCCTGCAGTTGACACTGCTGTGAAAGAACATTTGAACACTGGAAGACCTTGTTGGTGCCAAAGTCAACAAAACCAGTACAGGACCTGCCCCAAAAGTGCATCTTAGAATCACAGAATGATTTGGTTTGGAAGGGACTTCCTCTGGGAGTGTAGGATGTCTGTGCATGACCATCTTCATGTCCCTTCTCCTCTGCCATTGCTGCTCAGCTGTTTTCCCTGTGCCTCGTGCCAAGGAACAAGAGAAGAGGAGACAGTAAACACACCTTATTGCTGGAACAGGAAGAAACCACTAAAACCTCACTGCACCACTTCTCACTGCTGTTCCAAGCCTCCCTCCCACCTTGCTTTTGACAGAATATTGACTAGAAACCAAGATCCCATTTCTGCTTAGCCTTAAGGGCAGCTGTTTACAGAGTGGCAGTGTTACACAGGTTTACTGTGTCGTATGTCTGTGTAACACTGGATTTGGATCTTGTATTTAGCTGCCAGAAGTGACTGTGATGAAGTGGGAGAGATAAACTGATAGATTGTGTGCCAGAAAGATGTTGGGAATCAATCAGATAAACAGGGCAGAGAAGTAGCTTGCTGTTTTCTAGTGATAATAAACCAGTGGCCTCTCTCCTGGAAATTTTTAATGTAATTGCTGCAGTAACGATCTCCAAAAATAAGCAAATAGAGAAAAAAACGTAGTGGCAGGTTTTTAATTATGTTTGAATCACTCTTTTTTTTTTTGGTAATGTGATATATGCCTTGAAAGAGAGGAAAGTACAGGGCAGAGGAAAAGCATTCTGCATCCTTTCTTCCCTACTGCCTTTGTGAAATTTCCTGGACTCTGGTTTCCAGGTGGGGCTGTTTCAGGTGCTTCTGAGCTGAGGCAGTAACTTCACTGGTTGGTGGACTGTTGGCATCTCTAAAGCAGTCTGTGCCCCTCAGTTTTGGAGGGTTTGTTTCTGTTCTTGGTGTTAATATCATGTCTAATACCCAAGGCACAGCATGTACAATTTACAGTGAGTGGTGATAACCATACAGCACCACTCAAGTGTCCAGAAAGGCTGTTCACAGTATTATTTGGCTGCAGGAAGCAAAAAGGACAAACCCCAGCCCTCAGGACATGAAAAGAAATAGAAAAGCCTGCTTGAGCATTCCTGCTCTAGCTGTAAAAATGATTTTGCTATGCTGTTCCTCAGAGTGAGTGTTACTGCCCAGCAGGGCTTGACTTCTGTTGGAGAAGTGCTTCAGTTCCCCCTGCCCTCCCCAAACCAAGTGTGGGGTGAGACCTCTGAGGCTGAGATTTCCTGCAGATCTGCCTGGGTTACATCCCTTGCCCGTGGGAGTTGTGTACACAACAGCTTGTGAACATCCAGGCCTTTTTTATCCTTCCAAAGCCCAAGGAACAGAGCCAGCCACTGAAGCACAAGCTGAGGCTCAGCTGCTCACACCCCCCGACCTTGTCAGCTATTTGGCCACTGTGGGATTGTCCAGCTCTGGGCTCCTGGGACCAGCAGTTTCCCAACACTGGCCATTCTGACTGTCCCAGAGGAAGCTTTGCCCTGGGAATTCCAGTCCTTTGCCATTGCTTAGGCTTAAGATTTTTAGTGTGACTTACCCATGTGGGGCTTCTTGTGCTTGGACCATGGGTGCTAATCTGATTCTCTTCAGATGAACAACATGACACTATATTTCACCTAAATAAACCATGATGTGTCAAAGGGAAGACTAAACTACTCCTAGATCTATCTGGAATTATGTACAGAAACTCCTTGTACTGGTCTTCTATGTTATGCCCCAATAACATACTCTATGGAGACCTTTTTGGAAGAGGGAAATGATACACAGTTCCTCAAACTTTTAGCACAGCCATTGGCTTTTTTCCTTGGAAAATCCTTTGTGCAGAGGAAATGTTAAAAACCCTGGGTTCCTGGCTTAAGGTTTTCTAGGCAGTTTCAAAAATGAGGCATACAGGTTTCCTGGGAACTTGGCAGCTAATTCTTAATTCTGAGAAACCTGTGGGCCTGTTTGCATTGACATGTCCTTGCTGTGCTTTAAACGGGAGTTTTGTCTTTCTTCCAGCTCCTTCGAGAACTGATAGAGCGTAAAACCAGTTCAGTGGACCCCAATGACCAGGTGGCAATGGGCAGGTAAGTAGGAAGTTGTCTGTAACATCACTGGCTTCATCCCAGCACTGCATTCCAGCAAAATGACTTGTGGCTCCCAGTCCAGTTCATTGTAGAGGGAAAAATATTGAGTTAATCTGGCAAAAGAATCTGGGTGTAAGAAATTGCATGAGAAATTATTAAAACTGTGTGACATTAGTCAGGAAGTTCATCCTCTGTAGAGTATTCCTAGTTCTGGATCATACAGTCTGAAATTTTAAACTCTGCCCTGGTTTTGTGTGACCCCCTGGAGATGCTTCCCACTTGGAAAGGCCTGTTCCAGGTATTTCTGTCTCTCAGTGGTTCCTGCAGAAGAAAGGGAATCCAAAAAGGCACAAAAGTTCCTGCCCACTGCTGGAATTTGGCCTTTTCTCTTCATGAACTCTGATTTGTTGTTGTTTCAGAAGAACAAACCTGCTGTTGTGGCATCAGTTAAAGCAGTGCCTGTATATACTACATGTCTGCCATAAGCAAAGGAAGGCTGGGAGTGCTGGAGTTGGGCTCTCCCCTGAAACAGTCTGTGGAGGTGCAGATGGGGAGGGAAGAAAATGCATCAGGAAATTTTGTGATGGTGAAACAACTTTTCTCCTTGTAAAATATTACCCAAATTTTAGTGCAACGTGTCAAATTTATTTTGTGTACGTCTGGAATATTATGGAAAGCTATTCACCATAATTTAACATGATATAGACAAAATTGCGTTTAAGTGGTGATTACATTGTACATTTATCTGACTTAACAATAAAATAGATTACAGTAATTAAGATTATATTAAGATTGCAGTAATTGGATTTTGCTAGATTTTTCCCCTGATGTTGAGTTTTCATTGTATAAATCAGGTGAGATGACGCTTGTTTTAGTTTTAAAAAAATAAATTTATAACTAGGGGAAGTTTTTCTCTGCTGGAAACTTCTTTGGCTTGATGAAGTTCTGTTTGAGAAGTGGAGCCTTCAGTACGGTTGGGGGTCAGACAGGGTTTCTGGGGGTGTTTAGTGGCTCTAAAAGTTGTGTACCTGTTGTTCTCCATTCCTCAGGCAATGGCTGGCCATCCAGAAGTTACGGAGCAAAATAAAGAAGAAAGTGGACAGGAAAGCCAGTAAAGGAAGGAGAATCCGGTGGGTGACAAGCAAACACAAGTTTTGATCTTGCCAGTTGAGGCCTGACAGCAGTGGGCTGGCCCTGGGGTGCTGATTCATGATTGCTAGGGCAAGATTTCTTGCTCTGGGGCATCCACTGGGGAGTCCTGATGTTCTTTGGGCCTGGAACAAGGGCTTAGTTGATGCCCTGATCAGTCCTGGCAAGAGTGTTTATTGGTCCCAGAAAACACCAGAGAGAGGAGTTCAAACATCCCTGAGCGATTTGGGGCCATAATTTCCAGTGAATGCCAATAAACACCTCCTGTGCAATATACATTTCACTGGCTAAAACGTGGGCAGCAGCTCAGGGGAAGATGTGCAGCCCTGCCTCGGGTAGATCTCTATTTCCCACTGACTGCCAGTTGGAGTTTGGTGTCTGATCTCCCTTTATTGATAAGTCACATCACAGCTTTCTTTCAGTGCACTTCACTCTTGGATCACTAATTAGGGTTGAACTTGGTTGTGTTGCCAGTGGAAGAATCTTCCCCATGGAAAGGGAAGCAGCCTGGAGAGCTGAGTTTTCCCCCTTTGCAGAGCAGATCTCTTGTCTTCCTGAGTTTAGCATGACTGCATGATTTGTAGTGGGGGAGGTGTTTGTGGCAGGGAGGATGCTGAAAAGCTGCTCTGCTTTCTGAAAAATCTGCAATATTAACCATCCTTTTGTGAGTAAACTATAAATCCTGAGTTTAGATGGCATCTGATAGAAAGTCAGTGGAGTCAGTCTGGGTCAGGCCTGGCATAGCAATTTTTAAGATAGATGTCATAAGATAATTTATTGAAAGAGGGAAGAGCTACTTTGTTGGCCTGAAAAGCCCATAATTATTGACTATCAATATTCTTTTCTGTCAGCATCACACATAATTGGATATATTCATGATTCAGTCAAAACTACTGACAACATCACACAACTGAGGCAGACTCGTAAACCTCCAGGAATAATGGGAAGTCTCTCCTTGTGTGCAATGTGTGCATTCAGCATTCCTGGGAGAGCAGCCATCTCACCAAGCCAATTGTCTCTTCCATCTTGGGGGGCCTTTTTCTGCACTGACCCTGCAGGGAAAATATCAATAAAAGAAAAAAAATCTTATTGTCTGTGGTTAGGATTAACATGCAGTTGAGCTCCAGCATCTTCTCAGAACAGGCCAGTAAAGCCCAAATGGGTGTTTTTAAGTAGTTGGTTCTTCCACTGAGAGACTTGGTGTCACCCTAAGCAGATCCCTTGCTCTCTGTTCTTTTTTCTCCCTCTCTAAAATTGGCATAACAAGGTTTAAATTTGCTTTCATGAAGGACTTTGAGATCCTGGAGAGCAAAGTATTTAATACTAAATTTAATCTGTCTCCTTTATCCGTTCTTTTTAGCAAAGCTTCAATATTACAGCATGTTTGGATAAAATGTTCTGGTTTATTGCAGGGGCTGAGAAGCTTCAAGTGCTTTCAGAAGTGGTCTGCCTCTTGACATGAGTACCTGTCCCCTTCACGGACAGGGAAATTTGGGCATTAAGAGAAGAAATAACTCATCCAAAAACTCCCCAGCCAAGCTTAAGAAACCTGGTGCCTAAAACTCTTCTAGCCCTCACTAGGACATGCCCTTTCTTGAGGCAGATCTGAGGGAGTGATGTTTGCACATCTATTTTTCATGTCAGTGATTTCTGGTCCTGTGCTGCTGCAACATTTTTCTGTGAATGAAATGAAATATTTTATGCCTGCTAGACTGGGATTTTTAAAGCCCAGGCTGTTGACCTGTTGTTTGTGGCAGCTCTAGCCCTGCCCAGCTGTGGCTGTTCCCTGACTCCATCACTGCAGCATCAGGCCAGGGCAGTTCCTTCCATTAGCAGTGACAAAGACTTGATTGTGCAGAGAAGCCCTTGTGTGAGGGTGAGTGTGTGCTGTGCCTGAAGAGCCGCTCTGAAATGGGCTTGTGAGCTAAAAATCCCCTCGAGGGAATGTTCCTGCATAAGCAAACAAAAGGGAGTGCAGAGGTGACAGAGTGGAAAGGTGATTCTGGGCAAATGCTAGTGAATCCTTTTGCCTGCTATTTGTCAAGCTCTAAAAATAGCAGCAGCTTGGATGAAACATTTCAGGCTGGGGTAGGCTGGTAGTGCACACCAGTGCCTTGGTTTGGAATCTCCTGCCCTCACACACAGGGTTTAAAGCCACCTTTTCGTTCAGAGTCTTTCAGTGCCCTGTTAAATTTGATGTTGGGTCACTTGAATACAAGGCATGAAATGATGAAATGCACTGCAGTGTGGAAAGTGGGAAGGAGATCCTGTATCTGGAGGTGCAGGACAGCTTGCAGAAATATTTTGATGATGAGAATGTGCCCCGTCTCATCTTTGCACAGGCTTTTCTTGTCTCCTTCTCTGCTGGTTTTTACATGCTCCATTTGTAAGTTATTCAGGGTAAGATTTTTCCAGCTATGGAGATGTCTGCAGAGTGGGATTTTGGTATCCTTTAGGGCCCTACATACCACAGAGCAAGGAAGAACTGGTAGCAGATGGATGCTGGAGAAGGTCTGATGCTCTGACGCTCCTGCTGCCTGCAGTGGGCTCTGGGCACAAATTCCAGAAGGTGATTAAGATGCCAGCTGAATGGAAGGCTGGAAAGGAGTGTGTGTTTCTCTGACTTCTCAGGGTTGTCTGTCTGGGAGTCTGATTAGGGACTCGCACACAATTAATGGATGTTGTCTGTCCTCCTCTTCACCGGGATAAAAAAGGATTTACTTGCTATTTAGTTCATTGTATCACCTGATTACTATTGTGTCTGTGTTGTAAGAAGAGGGAAGGGAGGGGGAATTGCCAGCTGCAACTAGTGAGTCATTAGGAATCAGCCCCCAGGAAAGCCAGTGCTTTGCCTTTCAGGGGCTGGAGTGTTTCTAGTCAAACAGCAACATAGCAACATTTCCTTTTCATTAATAGTTACTAATGTGCTGCCTGCTTATTTCCTGCACTCCTCAGGTATCATGTGCATAGCAAGCTGGTGAGCTTCATGGCACCTATTGACCACTGCACAATGAATGATGATGCCAGGTGAGTAATAGATTAATTATGTTTCTCAAATGGCTTCATGACAGCGTGATATTGACCTGTTCTTCAGGCTGTCGCCCCCTCCATTTCTTCTTATCAGTTCACCATTTGTCACTGGCATCATAGCCTGGGTGTCTTGGTCACATCTGTCCTGGCAGTCTGGCTGAGCTTTCACTCTCTAATTACTGTGACACCAAACGAGAAGTTTTCATAAATCTCAGTACCTGCATTTTGATTCCTGGTTTTAAAACTCCTCCGATTTTGAAATCTTCTAGTTTGGTGGAATTCATTTGGAAATAGACCACTAAGTTGCCTGGTGTCTTCAGGTATAATCAAAACTTAAAAAGAACTTACCTTTTAACAGAAATGGCAACTTCTAAAGTCTGATTAATGTGCATTTTCCTAGATTAGTTAATAATGGAATAATTCCGTCAAGATCCACTCAAGACCTAAATGTTCTTTCTGTTTATGTCTATTTAAAGAGTGAGGGATTTTATTGAAAGATTGTAATTATTTAATCTGCTAATTAGTAAAGGAAATATCAATGAAGTTTTGTACAAAGTTGCTAAACAACTCTTCTACATATCCACCTGTATTTCTTCAGTATTACATTTTTAAACTGTGTCTGAAAATGCTGAGCAGTTTGTGGGAAGGAGGTGGAATAATTTTTCCAGTGAATGGATGTAGAAAGCTTGAGAAACACCTTTCCCCTGGGTTGTGGAACATGTTTGTTGTTTGGGAGGGAGAGATGTCATTTGTCTGTTTGTGAAATGGAAACCAAATACCTGCTGTTCTTTGGCTGCTGCATTCTGGGAGGTTGCACGGACTGCTAGATGAGAAGTAAGCTGGGACTAACATGTTTTGTGTCCATAAGACCTGTGCTGTTTCATCATGCATCTTTCTCAGAGTTTCTTTACTCCTTTTTTTTTTTCCCTCTGTTTTTCAAGTGAGAAAAAAGCCAACTGCTCTGACTTTTTAATATTGTTTAGATCCTCTTACCACAAAAATAAATGTGTTGCATGTGTGGGGTGAAAGCTATTCTTTCAGCCACATAAAGTGCTCAGTTCTTCACCCCTTACCTGGAGTGTAGGAAGAGAAGGGCAGAAGTGGTTTGAACACTGAGATTAGACACTTTTGTCTGTTTGGCAAAGAAAGCAAGTGTGTTTTTGTTTCTGACCTGCAGGGCCTGAGCTGGCAGCTCTCTGTGCCTCCCAGCCAGCAGGGACCTCCTTACCTGTATGGAATTGGTGTCTTTGCTGTTTTGGATATCCCAAACTTAAACATGGGGCAGGATAGATGTACCTTCCTAGCAGAGTCAAACCATCCTGTAGGGATGATTCTGGGATGTGCTGCTCGTTCCCCACATCTTTTTGTCTGAGGGTAATTAGCAGGTGGCAGATGTGTTATGAGAAGAGCCGGTTCTTACCATTTTCATTAATAATATACATGACTGTAATATTTCTCTTTCTTAGTATTATGTCCAGTTGACTGGTTATTACTTATGCTTTAGGAATCTCGAATGAGATTGGGGTGTCTGTTATATTTGGCTGTAGTGCCTACTGCAGTGTCCTGCAAGCTGGGCACGCTGCAGAGCCCTGCTCTGTCCCCAGAATTAAGGCAAGCCCAGCTCACATGGGGTGTATGAGTGAGAGGAAGGTGGGAAAAAAAGGGTGAGACTGATAATACAGGAGTTGCACTGTGTTTGCTGTCCCCAGAGGTGACATTGCCTCCTCCTTCACAGCCCACTGCCCTCACTTGTGTTCCAAAAGTTGCGTAGGAAATGCGCTCTGTGAGCCAAAATCCTCCAGCCAGTCAAAGCAAACGTGGAGTGCATCAGAACAGCTGGGACAGGGGAGTCATTCTGTGCTATGGCCTTCTTGGGCCTCAGCTCTGTCATCTTCCTCTGCCATCCTCATCCCCCTCGCTCCTCAGGAGGCACCTCGAGCCCCCCAGCATGGCACAGGGGCTGCCTGACCCCCCAAAGCTGGTCCATGTTACACTCTGCCAACAAGTTCTTTGTGTGGGGACAGAGGGGTTGACATTTGGTTTCCTGGGAATGTCTCCCAGTGTTTTTCCCCACGTTGAGCAGGTTATTGCATTGCTCGTGTGTGTCCCCGAGTGTTTGGTGGCAGCAGCAGCTGCTGCTCGTTGTCTGACTGCGGGAATTTAGCCCCGACATTAAGTTTATGAGTCAGTTTGGAGGCTTTCCATGCTCTCTGCTAATGGCATTGCAGGCACTGAGCTCCTGTGCTGGGTTAGATGTGTTGATGTGTCACACAGCGAGTGTGCCTGAGGGTCATGCTGTGTGGGCAGCTGGATCCCACTCTGCCAAGATCAGGAGCCCTGGATGTGGATGGGGCAAGGATGGAATCAGGCTGGGCAGGTTCTGTTCCTTGTCTTGCCAGTGGCTTCGTGGGTGACCTTGAGCAGGTTGCTCTGTGTTCTGTTTCCTCTGTGCCACAGAGAGCTGCTGGTGAAATGAGGCTGTGAAAACAGTGGTTCAGTAACAGTAATTTTAGTAGTATTTAATTTTGCAACATACATAGGAAAGCTTTTGTTTCAGACACAAAAATAGGGGGCTAAGCTTTTCTCACTGTTGCCAAAATGCCCGCTGGTTACCTGCAGCACAAAAAACATGCCTATCACAGTCTTCCTTGGGCAGTTCTCTGCAGCTTTAGTCCTAATGTTGAGCTTAAATTTCCCTCTACTGTCATTTAGGCCTATTATTTCTTGTCCTGTTCCATGTGGGCTTTGGAAACAAGTGTGTGCTTCCTCATTGTAGCAGCCCTTGCACATCTGTGTGGGAATTCTTGTGAAAATTTGAGTGTTACTTATCAACTTCCTCCCCAGTTTACACCACCTGTGTTTGCATCCACCTATAAAACATTCAAAACACGGTCAGTGCCTGTAAATTAGGCCTTTAATAAGTGTTTTGGTCCAGGTCTCCCAAAATGAAGATATCTGCTGCTATCACTCATTTTTTGAACATCAGAGCCACTCTCTAGGGGTCACTTCACAGCTCTGTTTAAAATACCCCTGCTCTTGGCATGGGCCATAAGACCTCTGTAGCAGCACACACCTGTACCAAGCAAGGCAAGATTTCAACACCTGCAGGTGAATTGAAAGGAAAAGACTAGACGTGTACACTTGAGAGGGAAGCAGCAATGATAACAGCTTCCCTTTGTGACAGGAGAAGGTAATTTTGTTGTTTGCAAGTGTGAATTACTAGATTGAAAATGCAAGTATACACTTCACAGAAACATGATTGTGCTCTCAGCCACTTTAGGTTTTTTTTCTAGTCAGGCACTTAAAAGGCATGACCCCAAAATAAATATACATTAAACAATGGGGTGCCCTGGGTTGTAGTGGGAGAAATTTCCCAGTGTCAGTGAGCTGTATGTAAAATGGATGTAGAAACAGAGTTGGCAGAACATTGCTGTTGAGTTCTACTCGTGGCTCAGTGGCAGGTAGACACCAGGAAAAGGTCAGTAAATAAATATGTATGTGCAGATGTGGAGGGACAGATCTTGGGGGTTGTGTAGAATCTAGGGGGTAGGTGGGGATGTAGTCCTGGTTCTTCCTTGGCTCCCCAGTCCTCACTGGGGCAAAACCAGAGGGGAGATGTCCATGACTGTTGACTTGCTTTGCTTTTGAAGGCACAAATCTGTGGGTCACTGCAGCACTTTGCTGTTTTCTCTAGATTTAGTTAGCTAATGCAGCCTAGGAATACACTTGGGGCCTGATTCTCCTCTGCATTTGAGCCATTTTACACTGCCTTGGCCATGCAGAGAGACCTTAAAATAGTGCAGTGAACTGCTGGCACTCCTGGAGTGGAGGATTTCCCTGTGTGCTGGTGACTGTGGGATGCCCAGGACTTCAAAGGAATGTGTGTGAGGAGAAGCAGCCTGAGCACTGGGAAGAGAAGGGGATAAACAGCCACTCCAGAATTGTTTTACAGCCTGAGTTCGAGAAGAGGAACGTGCAAGCCAAGTAACTGCCTTTGTCAACATCACTGCCACTTGCTTTCTTATTCTTGCTTCTGGTTGGAATAATAGCATTGCTGGAGGCAATTAATCTTCCCCTTGCCAGTTTTCCATGCACCCTAGGCATGGGCATGGCTGTTTGACCTCGTGCTCACATATATTATGGTGTAATGTGTGAGACACTGGTGGCCTCCAGCCCTCCTCTGTTTTAACCCCTCTTTGGTAGTATTTTAAAACATACACTGGAAAGTGATTTTTATGGTTATCTTGGGAAACATGTTTATAGACTTTTAACACATTTATTGTCCTCTTGGGCCAGGGTTTTTCTAATTGGGCCAAGGTCATTGGTATGTAAATGGCCTGACCTAAGACAAGGGACATGAAGGCAAAGCTGTAAGTGTGTTGTGGTGGTTCTCCAGGGGAGAGGGGAACTGCCTTGGGCAGGAATTACTCAGGGTTAGAATGGTTGTGATTTCTCCTGGGTTTGAGGGTGGCATTGTGTGGGTGCCACTTCTCAGTCTTCCCTTGAAATACGTGTTTCCCATCCTTCAGTGCCACCATGTGCAGCAGAGCTGGGAACAGGCCAGTCTCCTCTGGTTTACACCTTGGGAAATGAGGCACAGAGATGATAGCCTATATCTCCAAAGGCATTTGGGTCCAGAATTCCCCAGAGCCTCAGGGAATGGACTAAGGGGATGCAGCGGGTCTGGGCTAGAGCTGAGGCTGAACCCAGACATTTGTGCACTTGAGAAAGCTCCTGTGCCAGGTAGATGTATTTATGGGCAACTGAGGCTCCACATCCCACTGAGTTCTCCAGGTCTGCTTCAAGTGAGGTATTTGCAGTAGGTGCAGGCATGGATCTGATGCACAGCCTTGTTGTGGCAAGGTCACGTAAGGTCTGTGTTTCTGGGAAGAGTTGTGTGTGGATTAGGGTTTTATTCTCTCTGTGTGTCAGGTGCAATATACAGATCTTCAGATCTCTGCACTGTCTGTGTCTGTGAGGAACTGAGGCTAAACACAGACACTGTAAAACAAGGTCTAGTATCAAATTAGTGTGAAGTTTGATGAGCATCTGAATTTCATCTCTGGAGGACAGTAACTTGCAGGAGAGACATCCTTTAAGGACACAGTTGTTTGGTCCAAACATCTTTATCTCCCAAGATGACTCAGGTTATTCTGACAGGTAAAACAAGATTGTGCAAATATGCAACAATGATCTAATCAGCTGGAACAACAGCAATATTTTAACTGGCGCTACCTTTTAACAGCATCATTAAGGGCTCTCATTACTCTTTTATTAGAGCCTCACTCTATTTCTTATCAGATTACAGAATGAACATAACTCATGGCACTGATTTGATCTCTTGTTAAAGAGGATTACAGCTTTGCATTAACTTGGATTGACACGGTTTATAATTTGCTGTTGATACACATGCTGGTGGTGTCACATGTTTGACCCCCTCCCCACAGCACCGCCGAGGAAAAGGACACCCATACATCATCATTAAACATGGCACCCAGTGCACAACAGGAGGCAAAAGGAGCCCTTTCTGCAGGAAAGTCAGGCAGGACAAAAGAGACGTGTTCCCAAGTGCATGCTGGAATTCCAAGCGGGGATTTATAACTGGGGGAAGGTGGGGAGAATACATCAGATTTTATCCAGGTTGGTTTATACCTCTGCAAATGGATCTTCATTAGGAAGGAGGAATTTGCATCCTTCCTGAGCCAAATTAGAGGGAAGAAGATGGCCCTGATGGGACTGTGTCAAACAAAGCAGTGTCACCACAACATGAGGCCTTTCTGGGATCTGGGGAAATTTCTCCTGCCCTTCTGAGACCTTTCCATGCTGTGTTTGCTCCCAGTTAGAGAACTGCTCCCTGCCTTTGGGCAGCACTGATCTTACACCTCAGGGGTGAGTTCAGCAAGATCACTTGTTGGCCTGAGGTGGAAGTGACCTTTTTGTCACTGGTTTGTAGGAATCCCTGGCATCTGCCTGTCTGTTGTGGATCCCTCCCTCCAGCTCCTGTGTCCTGCCCAGCATTGTAGGATTGGCCACGTGGCGTTTCCTTGACACAGTTTTTAATTTTTCTAGCATGTAGTCCCAGTTTTGTGTTTGACTTTAAAAGTGCAGACTCAAGGCAGCAGAACTGGGCTCAGGGCAGAAAGCACTTCCTGAAATCCCACAGGCAAGTGCAAGAAATGAATCCCCTGACTCCACAGTCCCACTGGCCTCAGGTCATGTGTGGCACAAGAGCATCCAGCCCACTCTTGCTCTTGCACGAGCCTGCTGGGAGGCTGAATTAACACACAGATTATCCAGAGGGGCTGGATTAGAGCATTTCCCTTGGATTCAGGCAGAATGGTGTGTATTTTCCCAATCAGCATTCTCTCTTCAGTGCAGTTGCTTTGTCACAGTGTGTCTCTGCAAGCAGAGGGGGGCACGTAGTAGGAAATCCTGGTATTAAAAGATTAATTTACTTATATGACATAAGAGTTTAATAAAAAAAAAATTAAAAAAAAAAAAAGGTCGGTGAGATACCAGCCTTTAACTTCACTCACTTTGTGCTTTGGGTATTAAAACACCATGAGACTGGATTAATGGAGGAATTTGGGCTCTGTGATTGTCAATCCAGTACCTTCACCACGACAGAATTCCTGAGAGGAAGCAAAGCCCTTTTTTCTGGAACAACTGAACCAGTGGCTTCTGTGCTGCACAGCACAAACCTTGGTGTTGGTGTGAGAAAAATGATTCTGAGTTTATTCAGGCACAGTCTGGAAGAAAGGTTGTCCTGCTTTGGCTTTGTTTCAGGAGACAAAGGGAGAGAGTATGGACACGGAGGGCAGTCTCAGGGTGTGCAGCACAGAGTGCTCTGCTGTGTTAGGGAATTTGGGGTGTTTCTGGCACGAGGCTCTGGGTGGGAGGGTGAGTTTCCTGCCTGGGCTCCAGGGCTGCTGGAGGAGCCCCCTGGTACTTGAGGGAGCCCCTGAAGGGAGACATATGGGCTTCTTTGGGGAGGTGCTGTGTAACCAGCTGCACGCCTGAGCTGGAACCTCATGCTGGGTGAGGAGAGCCTGAAACTGAAGAAAAAAGCACGTGTTGCCCTGTGAAACTAAACCTGCTTGGCTTGATCCTGAGACACTGCACAGAATCCCAGAGTGGTTTGGCTTGGAGGGGACCTTAAAGCTCATCTCATTCCACCCCCTGTCATGGACAGGGACACGTCCCACTAGACCAGGTTGCCCAGAGCTCCATCCAACGTGACCTTGAAATTTCTGCCCTTTGTGTCTCATTTTGTTTGTTTTATTTAAAATCCCCCCAGCCTTTGACTTGGCCTTCAATGTCAGCTCATGGAGGTGCAGTTTAACACCCCGAGTGGCTTTAACCACGGTTGTCAGAAGGGCTGGTGTTTGCACAGGGGGTTGTGTGTGCTCTTAGCTGGCAGTGTGGTCTCTGTGACCCAGTGTGGATGGGCTGGAATCATCGTGTCCCAGCACTTGATGTCTGACATCCCTGTAAGAAGACAGGCGCCTCTGTTATGGAAATTTCCTTTTTAAAGGGAAAAAAAAATAACCTGTTAAGGCTGCGAGATGATTTGTCGTCTTTCCTTTGTGAGACAATTTGTCTTCTCCTGCATCAAATCTGTTATAAAACAGGCAAGCTGTGAAAGAGGGAAATCATCCCAGGAATATGGGGTGTTAAGGGACACAAAGAATGGTGCCCTGGTGTGCTCCTGCACAGGGCACTTCCCATGCAGCATCACAGAGGCTGCTCTGCTCAAATACCCATCCAAAAAATGACTGAGAAGGCGACATTTGATGTAATTCACGGGGAAATTCCAGCTGCTGGGACACGTGCCAGTGGAACAAGCCTGAGTTGCCTGCATATCCCGCTGCTTCTCCAGCCATTTGCCCACATCTTTTATGCTTTGTGCCGTAAAAGCTCCTATGAAAATGCAATTGGGACCAAAGTGGGGATGAGAGAGGGTCCATCTCTGCTCCATCAATGCTGTCCCAAACTCAGGGCTGGTGCTGGTGTGAGGGGAATGTTCAGAGTTGATGACAGGGATGGCAAGGATGAACCCCAAGTCTGGTTGTGTTTAGGGAATGGTACCTTGAGTCCTTCATCTCTCTGCTGTCTCTCCACTCCCCATTCCCAGATCCAGCCTCTCAAACTGTGCAGGGTCCCTTTGTTTAGGGCAAGAACCAGCTTTCTGAAATATTTATAAATCTTGTGCCTGCTCTCAGGAGACAAACCAGAGGTCACATGTCACCTTTCATAATTCAAAGCCATGGGGCTAAAAGCATTTGCACAGGCTTGTGGGGCCCGATCCTGACCTGCCTGAGCAGGAGGGAATTGCAGGAGACCTTTGTGAACCTCCCTGGAGCTGCGGGCAGGGCGGTGGGAGCCGCCTGGCCGTGGGATTTACAGCGGGAGCCGTGGGGTTGGGAAGCGAGTGAGTGCCATCTCGTGGGGCTGCCTCCTGCTCCACGCCAGGCACGGGGCCCCTGCACCCTCACCGGGCCACACTCAGGGGTTGGAATCCTGCTCTTGGGAGCTCCACATCGCCCACCACCCCATGGGTTTGTCCCTGTGGAAAGGCCGGAGTGGGGGCTGCCGGCTGGAAGGGGTGGGAATACAGAGCCACATTTACCACACCGAGTCACCTGGAGTAACTGTTCCTTTTATTTCATTTTTTTAAGGAAAAAAAAAAAATATTATTAAGAACTAAAAGTCTTCAGCTTTATTTGACCTTCCTGGTACCTGCTCTGCTTGCTGGGCAATGGGTAATCTGAATTTCACACTGCTGGACAAAACATTTCTTAGGGTACAGACAAAGTTTTCCAAGGAAACAATCAGCCAACTTCGGTTTTCATCAGCAGTCGTGTGCTTTCCATTCTTTCATTCTCCCTTTCTTCATGGGTGTTCGTGTTCTGTCTTTTTCCAGTTTCTGTGAATTAAAAATTCGTAGTTCCCAGTGGAGGATGGCAGTAGGAATGGGTTATATAGTCATTTCAGTACTGCTTGTGGCATATTCTAAATTATCTTTTTTTGGGGTAGAGGAAGAGAAGAGTAAAAGGCACATGGGAAAAGGCAGAGAAATTGGTTGGAGGGTGTTTTTACTAGGAGAACACAGCAGTGGCTCAAGCACTATTGCTATTTTAATAAAAAAAAGCCACCAGAAACTGAATTTTCCTCCTGAATATTGTTCTTCTACTAGTTCCCAGAACTATATTTAGCAAAAAGAAGTAACATGACTATAATGACACAGGTAGTACAACATTGTCTGTTCCCACGTGCAGGTACATGTTTGGTTTCCCCTTTGGACATTGCAGGTGGGCAAAGAACCTGCCTGGGGGTCTGTTAAGGGTTTTTGTGATGTATATTTTGAAGATTCATATAGATCTATGAAATGTGCTGTTGCTGCTGATACTGTGAGTGTGTGTGTGTGTGTGTGTGTGTGTGTGTGTGTGTTTGTGTTTCCCTGCTCTCTGGTGCAAGCATTTTGCCTCTAAAATGTGTGTAGTAGCAGTACCTGGGATTTGGAGGGGAGAAAAGCCCACTGGGCATTTAGCACACGAGGCTCACCACCTGGAGTAGCTGTTCCTTTTATTTCAGATTTTAAAACAATATTGTTGACCTGAACCCCCCCAGTTTTCATGGTGGGGAGGTGACACAGTGCATGTGCTGTCCCCTGGCTCTGGAGCCAGCTCAGAAGAAATGCATAAATAATTAAGCCAAGGTACTTACACACACATGTTTTATGGCAAATGGCTCTGTGGTTCGTGATCATTTTTTCCAGAAACAGGTTTTATGATAATACAGTAAAAATATTAAATTAGAAAATGCCTCACTAAGGGTGATAAAACCTTACTACAGTGGAAATAGGTAATTATCCCCTCTACAGCCTAAATGACAGTTTAAAAGAAATAAAAATGTTAGTGCTCATTACTTGCTTTTGTAGGTTGCAATAAAGGGTAAGTTAAATTTTAATTCAAGGAAGACCCCTGTATCGACCTGCTTCTTCCACACTCTCTACCTGAGGTGTGAGTACTGTTAATTACCTGCACAGGTTATTCCTCAGCACATGCTGCCTCCAGAACCTCTTTGTGCTAAAGTCACCTTTCCTCCAGCTGCAGGTAACACACTTGCAGTGGGGTTTTTCAACTCAGTGGCTCAAGTCTGATGTTTAATATCTGTGGGTGGAGGAGAGGAATTTTATATTTTTTTAACCAAAATGCAAGTTCATTATGCATAGCCTTAAGGGGGCTGAAAGTATTAAAATCTGCGCTTACCCTGGTGAATTGAAACAGAGACAAGGTTAAACCTGGAGGATTGATGAGTTTTACTCTCTGCATGGTTAAATCCTGCTGAGGGGAGAGGCTGTAAGAGAAAGGGAGCCTGGATGATGAGAAGAGGGGGAAAAAAAAGGTTGGGTTATTTTATTATTTTGTTTTTCAGGGTGGAATGTTTGTTCTGTTTTGGGGGTGGTGGGATTACCTGATTTCCCTCATCCTGTCACTCTCCCAGGGTGTCTGTCCATGATGTTATTAGCCAAACGGTTCCACTTGGATTTGTGCTTTACCAGAGGTTTCTGTGCCTGGGAGGATGAGGCCGTGGGGTTCTGGGGAGCCCCCTGTGCCCCCCAAAACCTGGGGTGTGTCTGTCACAGTCTGTCACTGCTGGCAAACTTTCCTCTGCCAGCAAAGACAAATCCTGGCTTGAAATCTCCCCGGGCCTTCCTTGCTTGAAAAATGGCTGTTTATTTAAAATCTGTAGGTTCGGAGCAAATTCAGCCTCAATCCCTGAACTCCTGTGTCCACAGGAGAGTATCAAAACCACAAAAAGTGAGGACACAGACCTGAGGAATTCTCCTCCTGGGCTTGTCCCCAGTGGGAAAGGCCAAGGCAGACTGCAAAGGAACAGCACTTTGGGGTTTTGCCTGCCCCTGGGGGCAGACACAGCTCCTGCTGTCTTTGGTGGTTTCTTTGGGGTTCCCCAGCCATGGGCACGTTGTAGTTGAACTTCCTTCCATTGCTGGGGATGTGAAAAATGTGGGAATGTGTAAGGGAGAAGGGCCTAGAGAAACTGGAGGGGGGAGCCTGTTCGGGAGCAAACCCCCTTTGGATTTTCCAAAATGCCTTTATGGTGGTCTGAGGAAGGTTGGAGGCAATGGGATCACCTGGTTCTCACTCCTAACCCTGGGGTTGGGTTGTAATTGTTCTTGGAAGAGAAAATCCCACTCTGCATGTAACCAACACCCCACTCAGTGTGTGCAGCTTTGGACAACAGGCTGCTGCTTCAGAAAATGCATTTATAGAAAATAAGGCTCTCCCTGTGCTTTGCCCTCAGTATCCAGAAATGCCTGATTTATAAGAATCCCTCCTTTCCCCCAGCTCAGGTTACTCTGGTTCTAAAATTAAAGATAACACCAGCCCACTTTTTTTTAAAAGGGAAATTTGTTCCTGTTATCAGAATTGCTGCACGTGGGATATTAATTGGAATCCTGTTGCTGGGTCATTTTCATTGTTTTTCAAGTACTGTCCAAGAAAATGTATGAAAACTAAATTACAGTCCCACGTAGGCTGTGATTGAATCCTCCTTACGGCTCCATGGCCTCATACATCCTATTAAAATATTCAATCTTGTTTTCTTACTTGAAGAGCCTGTCTGTAAAGGGCAAACTTATAGAAGCCCTCGTTCTCTGGAGATATGATATCCAGCCACACTGAGATATTTACATATTTCTGTACTGCCTGGGATTGGTCTTACACAAGTTTCCCGCCTCTGTATTTATTAATAAAGATTGTTGAATGCATTTTTAATTACAGGAGGCCTTTTCATGTGGAGTGGAGGGTTTGTGGCAGCCTCTCTCTTCCATTTTGACCTTGAAAAGTAACTTTTCCCTCTCCACTTTCCTTTTTTTCCCCAGGACGGAGCTTTATCGTTCTCTCTTTGGAAAAATGGTGAGTGGTGAAGAGCTGGAGCGGGATTAGGATCAGGTCCTGGTTCCTGATGTCCCCTTGGCTCCCAAAGTCCCCTCGGCTGAGCATCTGCTGGTCCTGCCCTCATCTGGTCCCTCAGGAGCAGAGCAAGGTCTTCTCCAGCCTCTGGTGTGTCCCTAAAATCCTCACTGCAGGAATATCAAACCTGGGCACTGCTGAATCAGAGGGATGAGTGGGGATATTGACCCTGGCTAAACAGCCCCTCTTTCCAGCTCTAAATGCTTCCTCCCAAAGACAATCCATTTTTAACTATTGCCTTTAAATTCCTGACCTTGATTTTGCAATATGGGCACAGTGTTTGGGGGGAGGGACACAATCCAGCCTGGCAGGGACCACCAGCCCCCCCACGGTTGTGTTAAACCCTTAGGGGTTTTGACTTGGGGTTTCTGAGGGGATTTAAATGTCCTGTTGTCATTGTTGGCTGCGTATCGGGAATGAGTGACTTTATTTTTCACCGACTCAAGAGGATTTAAATGTCATTTACATAATTAACATGGCCTTAAAATGGAGAAAAGGTACTCTCTCTGCAGACACCAGAGCTCCCAGTTCCTATTCTGGTCACTGAATGAACACAGGGACATTTGCTGACCACAACACAGGGATATGTCGGGATATTGCTGTTGTAGGAAGATCCTGGTGAATTTTCCAGCCCAGCATTGATCCTGCACACTCAATTCTTTCATGACTCTGAGCCCTTCTGTCCTCACCATGGCCATGACACCCTGCTGAAGGATGTCAGCATAGTGTGAAACTGGACAGAGATGACTCACAGGAGAGGTTTGTGTGGTTTTATATCCAAAGGTCGGAGGCAGGATATCAAATCCTGTAAGGGGAATTTGGGATTCTGGCGTGATCAGTCCCAAAAGAGGGTTATCTCATGTGAATAACGTGCAGATCTGTATGTAATGGCCATGGCTTGTCCCACAGAGGTGTCCTGTCCCTGGGTGCTGTTTTGGGGGTTCTAATTAAAATGGTTTGTAAACTGGTTGTCCCGGTGTGATCCGTGCAGGAATGACCCCGCTGGCTTGGTGTTTCCACAGTGGTGGACCCTCCACACCTTTCACAGAGGTGGAGTGAAGCAGCCACCTGCCCCATTCCTGACCCTCACAGCAAGTCAAGGGATTTGGGGGCTTTTTTCTCTGCATAACTTACAGCTTTTACCAGCTTTGCAGTGGGTGATTTAGTTTAACTTCTTTATTATTTTTTCTTATTAAGCTTAAATTAAAATGCATCAGTTTTTAGGCCTGTAATGGGTTAGATGGCAGGGAGGGAAGCCCATTTCATGTCCTGTGCTGCCCCTGAGGGTGAGGCCCAGGGTGCAGCAACAGTGATCTCACCTTGCATCTCCTTTCAGTGATTCCCCTTTCCCTCCATTCCTGACTCTGCTTGGAATGGGATGTGTTGCTCCACAGTTTTATCCCTCTTTTTCCTTAGCAGACTCTGCAGCCGAATTTTTTCACTTCTCTGTGTCCCTAGAGCTGTCTGCAGACCTGATATTAATTAATCCTCATTACAGATTTAGTCTCCCTTTAGTCATCTGCTCCCAGTAAGTGGCTTCCCAGCTCAGTGTGGCACAGAGAGGAGTCCACCACAGCAAGGGGGAACCAGCTCAGCTGCAGGTTTGGCTTGAACAAGGTAGTGTGTGAAATCCTGGGTTAAAAACAGGATGAGAAAAGCTTCTCCTCTCCCAGTTCCTCAGGGGTGCTGGGCTCAGCTCCCTCCCAGCCCTGTGGAAACACGTCACGTTTTCCTTGGCTTCAGAAAGCAAGTGCCAAGGTGAGTATTGGCTTTGGGTGGAAAACACGTGTCTCATGGATGCATAAATGTCTCTGCATCGATTTCCCCTTCCCCTCCCAGCTCTCTGGTCCAGGTGGAAACACTAAATGTCATCAGTGGCTCCTGGCTGGGGTTTCAGGATAAGTGACCTTACCTACAGCAGAGCCCCACAGTGATGCTCATCACAGGTAAGGCACAGCTCAGGGCTGTGAGGGGAAGGGCCAAAAGGTCCATGGGCACAGGGAGGGGCTGATTTTTCGGTCACCTGTAGCAGGGGACCAGCCCCTTTGCTGGTGGGTGGGTTCCTTTAGCTCAGTGTCCGTGGGTTGTTTTTGGGCTGCTCGTGCTGTCCATGCCCAAAGTGAGGGAGTTTAGCAGAAAGCCCCGTGTCCCTGCCCTGCTCAGGGTTTGCTGTGCTGGCAGGTTCTCCAGGCTCTGTGGCTGCAGCTGTGCCGCCCCCTTCCCGTTTGACTCCTGTGTCCTCTACAGCTGTAGCACCAGGGCACTCCGTGTTTTTTTTCTATTTTCATTCTGGCTGTAATGTTAAAAGGGTAATATGAACCACTTTAAATGTGATAACTTCTCGTTGGTATTGTTTGAGGAGATAAGAGCCCAAGCCCCACTAAGCATGCTTTTGAATTCACTTATCAGTGTTTAAGCAGCCTGTTCCCCCTGTCCCCCCACCACCACCTGGGTCGTGGCTACATGGGGAGAACCTGGGCCGGCGGATGAGGCCCCGTTTCAGCTCTGACCTTGCTGGTAAGGGCAGCCCTTGATTCCTGGCAGGAAAATGGGCCCGTGCCTGGATTTGAATATGCTGCAAGAAAAAGTGCAGCCTGTGTAATCCCTGAGGAACAAGCCATCAGAGCCAGTGATGTGCCTGTGATGGCACCTCCCAGAGCCTGGGGACAGCAGGAAGGTCTCTTGGCCAGGGAGCAGGTACTTGGGCATCACCAGCATCCCAGTCTGGCCCAGCTGCCCCAGTCCTGGAAGCAACACGGTGAGTGTTGGACAGTCAGAGCTCTCAGAGCTGTTCATACAGACACAGATAACCAGGATGATTTCCACCAAGTTTTCCTAATGCTGCCAATTAACAGCAAGTGAGATATCCTCCCCCCACCCCGCCCCAGAATATTAATTCTTTATTAATTCATGATACAGCTGCTAATTAGTACCTCCACAAACGGGCACTACACCTTAGCAAAACACTGCGCAGCCACTCGGAGGCGTTTTGGGGCCCAGGGTGTGCAGAGGGAGGGGCAGGGTTGTGTTAATCCTCTCCCCCCAACCCCGCCACAGCCAAGAATTTCAACTTTCAGACAAACAACTTCATTTACAAGTGTGTCTCTAATTAGCTGCAGAATTAGTAAAGCAGAGTTTTCCCCCCATAGATCGGCCAAGCCCCCGGGGGAGGCTCTGGAATGGAGAGAATCGCATTTCCAATTATTTTGTTGAATTGCTAATTTAGTTATTGTGCCTGGCGTAATTGTGATGGGTATTGGGTGTGCAATTCAATTTGTTTTAAATATTTGTGGGAAGGCTGATCAGTAATGGAGCTGACCTATTTCATGGCCCAAATTGAGAGAAGAGACTAAAACAAAAAACAGCTACAAAGCCCCAGTTTGTCTCAGTTTTTATTTTGATGTCTCTCATCCCTCTTAAGACTGTTGATGCAACAAAAGGTTTACATTAAAAGATGATGGCACTTTGATCTTGGGCTTTGGAGAGCTTACAGCTCTGGTACGTCTTTTCTTGGCATTTTAATGTGTAGATATTTTAGGCTAAAGAGTTTTAAATGTGATTCTGGAGTTCAGTAGGGTCTGTCCCCTCACCACCCCCATTTAACTATCACGATTCTGGTTTGAGAAGTGTATGAAAAATAAACTGCTGGAGTTGTTTGTTCGCATGGGCAAATTTAACATCTCGCTTTTAATGTGGGGACCTCCCAAAAGGTGTTTGTTGAGCAAGTTCCCAGGGGACACCCTTTGGCCAAGGGTCCTGGTGGGTCTTTTCCTGTGGGCTCCTGCTGAGCAGGTCACAAAATGATTGAGGTTCCTGTCAACTGTCCCTGCCCACGTACCAGCCCCAGGGAGAGGGTCCCTGAAGTTCTCCCACCACCTCAGCAGCAGCTGCCAGGGCTCAGTTTTCCCTGTTTATGCCAGTCAATGTGATGTTAAAGGTGACAGTAAATCATGGAGGAGGAACAGGACCTGCCCAAGAGCTCAGATAAGGGGCACGGCCAAGACCTCAAGGTGCTTTGACTCCTCCCACCAGACCTTGAGGGTTCCCACATAAAACTCCCTGTTCTTGCCCCAAGGAAAGCAGAGCTCCCCCAGGGTGCCCAGGACAGGGGGTGACAGATTCCACTCCTGGCAACAGAGCTGTAATTCATTCTTTTTATTAAAAGAAATTGAGGTAAGTGAAATACTTCAGCACCAGCAAGAACCGTATGTACCAAGGGGGAGTTTCCCTGCTCTGCCTTGCCCATCTGGGGACAGCACAGGTGATGGTGCTCTGGCAGGTCCAGACCCCCCCAGGACTCCCAGGGCTGGTGATGGACCCTGATGTCAGTCCAGCACTGATGTTACCCAACAGCTGGATTTTTGAAGCTGCTTTACCCCCAAATTTAGTGGAGCCTGACCCAGTTCTGCAACACTGAAATAGGGGGAGCTGCTCTGCTCGAGGCTTTGGCAGAGCAGCTCCAAAGGGATCGGAGCAGCAGGCACTGGGACACTTCCCATTATACCTGCAGGTGTCCTGGATAAGGGACTGACTGGTGACACCACACATAGGAAATCCTGGTGACAGGGAGCAGAAGCCCCATGAGTTGCCCCCCAAGCAGTCCTGCCTGGCTGAGACATTCTCTGTCTGTGTGTCCTGCTGCAGCCCACCTTAGCATAAGCAAAAGCATCTTTGGGGCTTGTTCAGGGGGCTCTAGTGGAAAAAAAAAGTCTTTTAAATCAAATTAGGGTTCTTAACTATTAAGAAAAAGCAAGTCCTTCAGGTGGCCGAGCTCTGCTGGCCATGGGCAGGGAGCTGTGAGCCCCGGTGTGGCACCTCCAGTCACTGGCCCCACAGGCAGAAGGGCTGCATTGCACTTCAGAAGAAAACAAGGAGAGGTGAGAGGCACTGGCAGCAGCATTGATTCTTTCTCTCATAAAAACAGCCCTTCTGATTCTTGCTCTACTAAAGGAGGGACAGTAAAATCTGAAATTCTTCCAATTCTTCATTGGTGTGAGCCTGCTCAGACCAAGTTCTGTAACAGGCACTGGGGGTGGACTGTGCTTCCCGCCAGAGTTCCAGCTTCTCTGAACTTTTATTACGATCAGGATGTAAAAAAGTGTAGAAAGAAGCTGGGACCTGGCGTGGGCAGCCTGGGGGGACCATGGGCTGCTGCCACCCTGGCACTGCACTTACCTGCTACCCAGACAGTTATTCTTGACCACTGGAATGAGATTATCAAAACCAATCTTTTCTACATTTCCACCTTCCCGGGTAAGAGCCTTCCCCTCCCCAGCCTGCACCAGGGCCAGCCCAGCACAGGCAGCTCTGCTCAAGCTCCAGAGCAGAGGGGGGAGATTGGAGAAGAACTCCTCAGATCCTTCGACTGAGATGTCCTTCTGCAGTTATAACCCCACTGGGGCATTTGGCTCTGTCCTTTCTCCTCTCTCACCCCTGCTGGCTGATCTGTCCCCTGTTCCTCATAGGAAAGGGATGAGCACTTTCACTAAGTCTACCCACAGAACAAGCAGGGAAGGGAGAGCAGAAATGCTGAGCAGCTGCACTTTGGTCTCCTCTTTTACCTCCTCCCAGAAGGGCCCTTCACACAGTTCAGTTCACTGACCTGTTCTAAAAGAATTGGGCACAAAGGCAAAGCGAGTGGGGATTCAGCCCCCAAAATCCTGCCCCGCCACCTTCGCAGCCCTGGGAAGCCTGGGAGCCTCCTGGGGACACGGGGACAGCCCTGGCCACACCAGCTAAAGGCTGGTTTTCTGCTACTGAAGAAACAAGACAGACATGTGACACACAAATCACCACTGACAGAGCCCGGGGGCTGCCTGGGGAGGGAGGGGGGGGGTCCCACCCCCTCCCGAGGCAGAGCCCGCCGGGGTGACAGGGGTGACATTGGCACTTGTCAGCGCGGAGCTGGGGGGGGAGGAGAGGCAGGCAGGGGCCCGGGGGGGTCACCGAACAGCCCCTGCCCTGCCGTGCCAAGGCCTCACGGTACCGGAGCACCTTCATCGCCCGGCGGAGCCGACGGCGCCCGGACGCGTCGCTCCAGTCCCACTTTGTTCAATAAATAAGGTACAATAGGACAGCTGTGACTCAGTTCCGCAGGCGCTTGTGTTTATACATTTTCCTCATGTCCCTGGCCAAAGGACACACTTCCTCTGGTCAGCCTGATTTGAAAAAAGAAACCTGTCCCTTCTGCAGCGTTTCCCTGAGCCTCCCCGTCGCGGTACAGCGGGCACAGCCGAGCACACAAAGGGCAGTTCTGAGCTCCTGCTTTTCTCCTCCGCGGTACCGGGCAGGGGCAGTGCGGGAAATCGATGCTCTTTACGTTGAAGAAGGAGAGTCCATTGTGGAGAGGATCCGCATGACCTCGGCTCGCTGGGTGGGTGATATATGCTGGGTCATGTGCACTATGGAATCCATGGCAACCTCCGGATTGGCCTGGACCAGGCTGGAGAGAGGACAGAGGTGAGTGACGGCAGCCCCGGCACCACCGGAGCGTCCGACAGGCGGGGGGCTGAAATATGGGCCTAGGGGAGGCTGGGCACAGCTCTGGGTGAGCTGTGAGAGCCGAGCTCTGCCTGCCTGAGCTCCCTCGGGCCACTTCCCCTGCTGGTGTGGATGGGCTCACCAACAGCACCCACGTTCCCCCTCCCAGGTGATTTCCAGCATCCCCATTCCCAGGGCAGTGCTCACCTCCTGATCTGCTTGAGGACATAGTCCCTAGAGATGTATTTGATGTTCTCCTCCACGACCGAGCGAACCCCCTCCTCCTCTGTCAGCTGCTTCTCCAGCCACTCCACCAGGTCCTTGTTGCTGTCCCACAGATAGGCCTGCCAAAATCCCACAGCATCAGCCTCTGTCCCAGCCCTGACCACCCCCACCCGCTTCCCACACACCACTCCCCAAATGTAACCTGCTGGCAGCTGGGGGTTTCCCTCAGTGCTAAACCATCATGGGACCCACGAGTCCCTGTCACCTCCAGACTGGCCCAGCGTTAGTGTCCCCCAGCAATCATGGGATCCCTGATCCAGCCCCGGGGCCAAACAGGACCCCCCCGAGCAGGTGTGAGCACAGCAGAGCAGGTCAGGGTGTCTGAAACCCTCAGCAACAACCCCCTTTTTGCCTTTTGCAAGATCATTTCACCTGATATTTGCTAGATAGTTGACTACGTAATAATTCAGGAGTGTGTGAGCCCCTAATAGCCTTCTCTCTCCTCTCCTCTCATTTTCTTTACAAATCATTTAAGAATCGTTTTGTTAATGGTTTCCGGAAAAGCAAGTACTGCCATTAGCACTCATTCATATTTATGTCATTTTATTTGGGTAATTAAACACAAAGCTCCTCATTTAAAGGTGCACTATCCTTCTCTGTTATCGCTAACCAAGTCAAAGTCAGAATGACAATGAGCTGGGTGAGGTGGCACCTTCCTGGCACCCCCTGAAGCCCCCTGGCACGCCCCTGGCTCCAGTGCAGACCCCCACAGCCATGGGGCTGAGCACCATGTGGGCCACAGAATCATGGAATCATTAAGGTTGGAAAAGCCTTTAAGATCATTGAGTCCAACCACTCCCTCAGCACTGCCAAGGCCACCACTGACCCCAAGTGCCACATCTGTTAAATCCCTCCAGGGATGGGGACTCCACCTGGGCAGCCCCTTTCTGATCAGGTTCAGCCCAGCCTGGGCATTCTTTCTGTGAAGAAATTTTCCCAATATCCAACCTAAAATTCCTCTGGCAGAGCCTGAGGCCATTTCCTCTTGTCTTGCCCCTTGTTCCCTGGGAGCAGAGCCCGACCCCTCCTGTCAGGGAACTGGAGTGAGAAGGTCCCCCCTGAGCCTCTTTTTCTCCAGGATGAGCCTCCCCAGTTCCCTCAGCCTCATTCAAGAACCTCCTCACTGCCCACCCTTTCATTTATATATTTAATTAATAATTTCCCAATGCAAGAAATTGTCTCCTCTTCCCTGGGACTCTCAGGATCAATTCCTTCCAGGTGCTGCTGAGGGTGGTTGTTACACCCACACGTGAGAGCTGTGAGGAATCAAGGAATGGTCTGGGTTGGAAGGGACCTTAAAGATCACCCAGTTCCACCCCCTGCCGTGGGCAGGGACACCTTCCACTAGCCCAGGATGTTCCAACCTGGCCTTGGACACTTCCAGGGATGGGGCAGCCACAGCTTCTCTGGGCAACCTGTGCCAGGGCCTGCCCACCCTCACAGGGAGGGATTCCTTCCTGCCCCACCTGCAGAGCCCATCCTGGCCTGACACACTGCAAGAAAAACCAGGATTATTTTATTTTCCAGAACATTATGATTGTCTCAAACCAGTGATGTCACTTCAAGATTTTGCTTATTTCATTGTTTTTCCTTATTATTATTTTAAACCCGTCAGGTTTCACTCCCTGCCTCTGCCCCTGCCATGCAGGAACATTCCCTGCATACAAAGGAAGATTCCAGGGAAGGGGAAAAAAAACCCAACCCAGGAAGCTGCGATACAGTCGCAGACCTGCGTAAAGCTCCATTTACCCAAGAATCCCAAAGCTTTTAGTTTAGGAGAATATTTAATACTCTTATTAATCATTTTTAATCCGTTTGCTTTTAATTAAGAAACAGCATGATGCTTCCCTATCAACATATGCCAGGGAGCAGATTAATTGTGGCTTAAGATAACTCTCCTTGATTGGTGTAATGTATTAGCTAACGAGCTGCCCGCTTTTGGAGATGCTCAGACAGTACCTTGGAAAGGCTGCTGCCCTCCAGAGAACATTCCCCCCCCTTCTCTGGAACCCCTGAGTGTTTGGGACTTTAAAAACAGAATAAAANAGATTGGAGGCTTGTGACAAAACCAACCCAAAAGCAGCTCCAGAGATTGCCCTTCAGAAATTGCAGGTTGAGCACAATTACAAAAGAAATCCCCACAGACCTGTGGTCTGTTCCCACCATCACCAAGTTCCAGAGGGAAGGAAGGTGATGGCAGCCCTGGGAAGGGGGACACTGTCCCACAGGCTGCTCTGCAGGACAGGTGGCACATCCCTGACCCTGAGCCCAGGCAGGACTGGAGCCTTGGTGAAACTGCTCTTCATTTACCTTCACTGTCCCTTCAACCTCCACAAACCAGCGCCTCAGCATGGCCTGGATCTGCCCGTCAGTCAGCTCGGGGTTGGCATCGTGGATCTTCTGCTTCACCATGTTCTCCAGGAGCAGCCGCTTCAGCCTCCAGTAGAAGAAGGTACGGGAGGTTTTCCAGTCTAGAATGTCCTGCCCAAGACACAAGTGGAGAAGGGACAATATTTACATGGAGAGATAAATACACCTTATTCCCTAAGGCAAAAACAGGCTTGGATTCATTCTGTACTTGGTTATGCCCCTGGCACAAGAGAGATACAGAGACTCCCATGTCTGAGCTTTGAGGGCTTCCACCCTGCCATACCATTTGGTCATCAGGAACTACACAGAATCATTGAATCCCAGAATGGTTTGGGTTGGAAAGGTCCCTAATGCCCATCTCATTCCAGCTCCCTGCCTTGGGGGCCCTTCCACTACACCAAGTTGCTCCAAGCCCAATCCCACCTGGCCTTGGGACACCTCCATCCTCCTCTGTCTCCCACAAATCGCATTCCTTCTGCAAAAAGAGATGAAGCTTCCCAAATGAGAAGCACAGCCTTATATGGGACACTCACAGCCAAGGGGGAGGGAACTAGAAAAGTCTCATTGCCCAGGGTCAAGCTACTGGTGAACCCCAGGAGTGTGGGGTCTCACATGGACACAGACCAGGTTCAGGTGCTGGAACACACGATGTTCTGGGACCAGCAAACAGTGGAGAGGGTGGCAACAGTCCTGAGGATTGTTTGTGGGCCCACAGGCTGCCTCCAGCAGCAGCTGGTACCACTGGAGACTGGCCTTTCCCATGTGCCAACCCCTCCAGCCACATGCCCAGGGAGGCCCTGGATACTCACAGTGATGGCCCCTTTCTCCTGCATCCGCCCAGGCGTGTCGTGCAGGTCAGCAAACTGCATGGCCACCTGCTGGTACATGGGGATCAGGAACTCCTCCCGCTCCTTCAGCTTGGCCTCCAGATCCTTCCTGTCAGCAGGGCTCAGCTCGGGGGTACCTGCAACCACAGCCACATCTCACACCCCTGGGGAAGCACGGGGAGGGCAGGGGTGCAGCTCCAGGGAGGATAGAACAGGCCTCCTTCTGTTCCAGACAACACTCGGCCAGGACAGACCCCAGACCAACAGCTCCCAGCAATGCCCAGCAGAGTCCAAGTCAAACCTCAGTGTTCCAGCCCAGATTTCCTGCCATGGATATTCAGACAAGAGCTTTGAGAGTGTTTTCACCATGGAAACTCCATTCCATTTAAATGCCAATGATCTGAGCCATCAATTAAGTGACATTTACGGGACTTACTCCTAAAAAAGAATAATGTCCCAACATGCAGTTCATTTAGCAAGAAACAGGGACGATGTAAAACCACCTCCACAAGTTCAAGTTCTCCCTTAGGCTGGTTCCTGCTGGAGCCCACTCCAGGGGGCTCTGGAATCACAGCAGGGAGCCAGAGCAATTCCAACCCAACAAGTCCAGATTAAGCCACTGGGCAGAAGCTTTACAAAAACCCCAACAAGAGTGCAAAATCACACAGTGCAAATCAAATGGCAGCACTCACTGTTACCAGACCCAGATGGGCTCACAGAAAGTGATCAGACAAATTCACACAACAAAAGTCCATCACAGTCTTCTAAGTATGAAGATCAGATATCAATCTGTTATCAGGAAGCCTCTAAACCACATTTGGAAGCTGAGACAGCATCCTGGGGGAAGCATCCCACTGCATCTGCATGATACTCCTGCTCTTTCCATGCACATCTGTGGCTCATCCCCTCAGACACGATGAGCCAGGGCTGCTGGTCCAAGGGGATGAGCACCCCAGTCTCTTGCTCACACACACATATATCTTTTTTTTTTTTCCAAGCCACAGGCCATCCAGACAACAATCCTTTCCAGGGAAGGAATGTTTTTATGTGCCTACCAATATAAATGTTACCTAACCTTTCAAACGCGAGTAAGAAGGTTTTAATTAAGAGAAGCTCCCCTTATAACCTTCAGAATAAAAAATTATCTATATTTATCCACGTTAAACTCCCAGGCTCCCTGGTTTTAATGGCAATACATGCACTTAAGGCAGCACCGCTCGTGAATTCCGGCCTCTGCCACCCTCGTGGCGCCGAGTCCACCCAGCCAGGCCCAGTAATGATTTAGGTGAGATTAACAAATATGTCAATGTCTATTTTCTGCTTAATTTAAAAGCAGCGTCTATAAAGATTTTTGACTTCTGAACCCTGTTCTCCTGGAAGAAAGAAGGTAACAATGAGGAGGGGGGATAAAGAGTGATTATCCCATCATCGATCGTTTGTCAGGAGCATTTCTTATTCACTGGACTATTGTAAAAAGCTAAGCTCTCGATCAATCCCGTAAGCCCCCTGTACAATTAAATATCTGGGAATGGTTTTCTTTCTTTCCTAGTCAGATCTTGAGGCCTCAGGGTTTTTCAGAAAGCTGGGGCTTTATTTATTTATTTTGCAGGGTGAAAAAAAAAAGAAAATATCTCCTTCCACAAATCTTACCCTGGAAAGGAGAGGGGAGTTAAAATATGGGATTCCTTTGCTCTAAAGGTACTTGACAGTTAATGAAACTGTTCAAGTTTAAATCATAGGAACATTATAGACCTCTAGGTATGGATTGGCTGCTAATCAATAGGGAAACAAAAGAAGCTGTGCTCTGAGACAGCCACATTCCAAGAGGAGTGAGCCTGGCACGCAGGTGGGGCACAACAGCAATTTACAGGAAGAAAGAACATGTGTGACCTTCCCAACTTGGCAGGCAGCACAGGACACTCTCTAAGGCTGCTCTGGAATTGCCATAAAATGTCACATTTATCTTGGACTGCAGTTTGCTCTGCAGCCTCCACGCGGCTGTCACGGATCAGGTTGGCCACAGGAGCCATTGGAAGAGGCTGGGAAACATCTTCACTCTGCTCCCAACACTTCCAGAGCCTGGCCAGGGTGGTGAACACACCAAGACCTCTTTGTTCTACAGAACTGTCTTTGCTCTTTTGTTCAGCAGCAAAACCTGCCTTAAACAAGTTGAAAAAAACGCCCTGGGGAAGTGGCAACTTTGGGGTACCCAAAAGATTTAGAGAGTCCAAGAGCAGTGGACAAGGGGCCACCAAAACCCTCTGCACAAACACACCCTGTTAAACCAACAAAACCTGCTTTAGAATCACACATAGGAAACATTTAACCTAAAATGTTCCTAAATGCACCCACATATGATGTATTTAACCTAAAGTATCCCCAAATACTTCCTGGAGGAAGCTGGTGGTTTGTGCCTGCCTGTCCCCCCCATCATCCCCTCTCTGCCACCTCCCTGTGGGGTGACTCCCCCTCCAGCTGCCACAGCCTGGATTTTGGGGTTAGGAACTTTCTTCCATGGCCTACAGCTTGTAAAGAGCCCCCAGACCTCAGATGGGGGCTCTCAGTACCCCCACCACCACAGCTCTCCAAAGAAGCTCTTTCAAGCCTCCTATTAGATGCACATCCTGGTCACTGCCACGGGCCATCCCAGGATGCTTTAGAGCCTGGGAATGGGGAGGAAGGCTGAGGAGGAGCCACCCTCCCCATGCTGACAAATGGAAAAGCCACCACAATAAATCCAGGGAGAGACCTCTGCTGATACCACAGATCAATTCAGACCCCAGAAGTTAAGGGAAAGCACCACAGCAGGGAAAGCAACACCTAAACTATTTTGATTTGTGCCCAATTAATCCAAATCCTCCTGGGAAGGAAGCGAAGTCCCCACGTGTCCCTCCATGTCCATGCCATGGCTGGGCAGTGTCCTGGGCTGGCCAGCATGGGCTGCCTTCATCAATCCCTGCCTGATGCAGAGGGCTTGGCAGGCCCATGGATTATGGCTTCCCAGAATATTTAGGAGCAGAGTGTGGCTTTTAAATATGACCACTTTGACAGGTTGGACAAAATGACTTCAAGGAATGTTAGTGGAGGTTCCCCCTGATTGAAGAGAGCTGGGGAGCTGCTGAAACCATGTGGTGGTTTATGGTTCCTAAACTGTTCCAATCTGTGCTTTTCTCCCTCACCCTCAGCACAGCCAAGCACTTCTTGTCCATTTTCCTGGCACAGGTTGCCCAGAGAAGCTGTGGCTGCCCCATCCCTGGAAGTGTCCAAGACCAGGTTGGACAGGGCTTGGAGCAACCTGGGATAGTGGAAGGTGTCCCTGCCATGGGCAGTTTGGGCTATGGAATGAGATGATCTTTCAAGTCCCTTCCAACCCAAACCAGTCTGGGATTCTATGAAATCCAGCAAAGGCTGCCCAGGCAACACACTCCCAACCACAGCTGGAGGGAGCCCCTGCAGAGGGGAGAGGGAAGGTCACTCACAGCCACTCACGTCCCCGGAGAGACAGGCATTTTTGGATTGTCTCTTGTTTCTTTAAATGAGATGGCTTGTAATTGCTTCACTAAATATTCAGCAGGATTTATGTTATAAAGGTGCAGCATGAACAGCCAGTGAAGGTCACACATGCTCATGGCACAGGCTTGAAATACCCTTGTACAGCAGCACAGTGTGGTGTCCCACCCCTGTCCTCTCCCCCTCTTTGTTCCCGAGGTCTCAAATCCAAACAGGTGAAGCGAAGCATGTACGTAATTCCAAAAAATTCCTACCTACAGCCCTCCTGGGAGGATATCCCAGACACCAATTGTCGTGGAGGAGCTGAGAGAAAGCTGCACTTGCTCTGGGAGCCTCAGAATTGTGAATTAACACCAATTTAAATGCAGCAGCACTTGCACACGGAAGCAGCTACTGAAATCAACATTGCCTAAAAAATAAAGTTACAACCTGACTGTGTTTGCCAAGACTCCATGAGAGATGGAAAGGCAACAGCAGCATTTCTCTTAGTTTTTGCTGAAGAAAACAACGGGCATTTTGATTAATTACAACACTGAGCAAACACACACCCAGAAAAGAATTACCAAACTTCAGAGCTCCAATCTGACCTCCCTTCACTCACATTCCACCCAGTTTTTGTACCCATTTCTCTGTGCCTCTGACACCCTGCCCAGAAGCTGCGTGACAACACTGATTTTCCTTCCATTCCTTCAGGTTTTAGTTTAATTGTAATAAATAAATAAAATCAGATCTCTGTACTTTAAACTGTGGCCTGAGGCTCACAGTGTGCCTCGTTCCTGCATCTCTGGGTGATCCCTGTTCTCCTCACACACCAGCTCCATGTGGGAATGTGCTCTGGGGCAGGATAAGGGCCATCCTCTCCCTCCCTGCCCTTTGCTCCGTGCCGGTTGTAAGAGCCCAACTCTGAGTGACACTTTAATAAACCACGGGGCTAATAAACATTTCAGCAATCTGTGCTGGAGAATTGATAATGAACAGATTTATGTCAAATTATTCAATATCTGCCAGCCTTCCCTGCTCTCCCACTCCCCAAGTGCCAAGTCCAACCCCGGCGTCTCCCGACCGAGCCACCACCGCCGGAGAGCATCTCCCTTCTCCCAGCCCTTCCCCAGCAGCTCCGGGAGGGATGACAGCCACTCAGGGGTTAAAGAGAGGCAGTGAACCCCCAGCTAATGAGTAAGAATTCAGCAGGCAGTGTAAGATAAATGGAGCTTTCTCTGCTTCTGCTGGAGTCAGCATGAACTGCGGCCCTGCGGCTTGTTTGTGGCAAATGGAGTGCGCGAAATATCAAAGGGCAGTGATCCAGAAGAAGACCGACTTTGACAAATTTTAAATTGGCCAGAAAGAAAACCAGCAAAAAAAAAAAAAAAAAAAAAAAA
>VXBX01001698.1:1228582-1250655 GCA_013400415.1 Scytalopus superciliaris
AAAAAAAAAAAAAGAAAAAAAATTATGCAATTCAGTGTGTCCTGCAATCTTAGCTTTCCTGCTCGGGTCTGGAATTAGTGGCGAAACAACAGCAATGATCACCCGATGCTGGGAGCAATTACGATCCATCTCAGGGAGATGCTTATCAGTGACTGAAGCTTTTAGAGCTCTCGGTATGTACAGTTGTAAGTGACTTGCTCTTGTGTTGCAGTCATTTTAATTAAAGTGTATGGAGTTTGCTGGGAGTAATTACCCTGTAGAAGAAGAGGGGGGAAAAACCCTGAACAGGCTGCTGCCTCCTCGCACGGCGTTGGGTTTTTGAGAGTGTTGGCAGGAAACTCTATCCCATCTTTCTCCCTGTGTTTTTTTCTGGGATTCGAGGTGTCCTGCACCCACACAGGTGTCGGATGCTCAGCAGCGAACAGGACAGTGAATTAGGAAAGTGACAAGGGTGATGCTCTGCTGCTCCCCCTGCCTCCCTTCCTTCAGGATTTACACACTCCGGCAGCCGCCTTTGTCCATGGATTCCGCCCCTGGGAACGGATCCATCCGGCGAGCACGGGCTCTGTTTGGAGGCAGGGGCTCTGTCTGCTCGTGGGCACAGCCGGTGAGGTGAAGGGAAACACTCCCAGCAGCAGTGCTGCTGTGCAGGGCCATTTATCTGCACAGCCCGAGCTGACTGCTCAGCACATTCCCTTCCCCGACCACCCATCTGATTTCTGCGTCCCCAGAGACTCGGTGCTCTCCCGTGTGGGACACGGAGGTGTGGACAGACCCTCGGGAGGGGCAGCTGTGGGTCCACTGACACACCTACAGGGAGCTTTTGTTGGGATCTGAGTTGGTCCCCACAATTTGGGGTAGTCATGGTGTCCCTTTGCTCCTAAAGGGACACTGTCAGGTCTGACAGAGGTCAAAAGTGAGGTTTTGTGAAAAGAACCTCCTTGCTGCAACTGCAAACATTAAAACTGGGGTTTAAATCATGGAGTCAGAGAACCATAGAATGGTTTGGGTTGGAAGGGACCTTAAAGATCATCCAGTTTCACTTCCTGCCATGGGCAGGGACACCTTCCACTATCCCAGGTTGCTCCAAGCACCGTCCAACCCGGCCTTGGACACTTCCAGGGATGGGGCAGCCACAGATTCTCTGGGCAACTTGTGCCACCCTCAAAGGGAAGAATTTTTTCCTAATATCCCATCTAAACGTACTCCCTGTCAGTGTGAAGCCATTCCACCTTGTCCTGTCACTCTAAGCCCTTGCAAACAGTTTCTTCTCATGTTTCTTGCAGGCTCCCTCCAGGTACTGGAAGGCCACAATTAGGTCCCCCTCAATCAGCTGCCCACCAGCAGACCCAGACAGAACACATCCAGCCATGGGGTATCCATGTCCTCTCTCACACACTAAACACATCATGTACATGAGCGAGATCAGAACTCAGATAAAAACTGCTGCCTTGTGCTGCTCTGCAAAACTCAGCCTGCTAACCTACTTCTTGCCCAGAAAGTAATCAGCACAGGGAGAGAAAACAAAGAGTCAAAATGCCATCATTAAAAGAGAAAGCCAGTATCTTGGATGGAACCAAAGCCATTGGTAAAACCTGCTTTGCAGCGAGGCCTCTAATCCCAGTACCCCCTCACCCTTCACCATTACTATTCTCTTCCTGAAGTGTATCTATCAGAAGGGCTGTTTTGTCTCCAAATTGTTGCCCTGCCATAAATTAAAAAAAAAGCCAAATAATAAAATGTAACTGCAGCAATAGCCAGGATTTATCAGTCATTTGCAGAACACTTTTCCTCCTGAAGGATCCCAAAAGGCTTTATAAATTCAAACCATACCCACGTCGCTCGCTTCTCCCACCACTGAAATGTAGTCAATTTTGGAGGTAAAAGGAGGCTCTGTAAGATTATACTCTTACAGTAAGAGCTAGTAAAGAACTATTTAAAGAGCCTATTCCCCTGAGAGAGGACATATCTGATATTAAGTGCATTTTGCTGAACACTCTGTATTTTGGCTGTTGAGTGCACACCAGGCGCTGGGATCACTTGGAGCCAAAGGCACAGCAATAACAGGGGCCAGCAGCGAGCCCTGCACAGCACCCCCTGCTCACAGGGAGGGGGAGAGCAGCTCTCATTTCCCTGAACTGAAGAGCACACAGATATCATTGCTGCAAACCATCTCAGACACCCAGGGATGGTCCAGCAGCCCAATTCTTAGTTTGACCAATTCTTAGTTACACGAAACGACACCAGGGGAAGGTTTAGTCTTGGTAAGCTGAGCAATTGCTGAGAAGGAAACTGGACTCCAGCATCTGTACTAAGGGTCTGTTGTGAGATCCAGTCAATAAAACATGATAAAAAAAGAAATCAGTATAAAAAGACACTGTTTACCCCTACCCCAGGAACGCTAAACACATGAATCTCCTCACACGTACATACACTCAGCTGGTCTCACCTGGTTTCTTCCCAACTTGGGTAACGACAAACAAAAATTATCAGGAATTTGATCCAAAGCCTCAGTGCCCCTTTTTGGGGTCCCTCCCACCCACCAGCCCCCCGAGGCATACCGAGGCGCTCGGCCAGGCGGATGTACACCGGGTCCACTCGCCGCATCGTCTTCACCAGGTCCTTCCGCCGGAATCGGATCTCCACCGTTCCCTCCGGCTCCAGGATCCCTCCTCTGGGAAGAGAGACAATTTCAGGTCATCAGACAAAGGGGAAACACAAAATGGAATGGCTCACTGTGAGCTACAGAGTGTGTGGAAAGCAAGAGAATGGGTGAGGGAGACAAAACAAAGTGAGAACAAGACCACCCTTGGCTCTGATCCCCACCCAAAACACCCACCAGGCTCCACGTGGGTCACACGTGGGGAGGTGCAGCCCCTCAGGAACAAACTGACACACGTGACTATGAGCCCTTGAGGTGGCTCCAGGAGGAGGGCTCGTACCTGCTCTCCCGGTCCGCGTACATCTCCATGTGCCGCGGGTTGATGGTGGGGTCAATCACCACCCAGGACCCCCCTCGCAGCTCCCCCTGGGGTGGGATGTAGATGAGCACGGGCTGCTGATACTCCCTCAGGCCATCCACGATGTAGGCACCGAACTTGAGCACCTGGTCATACATGTCTGGGGAAAAAGGACACAGAGCCTGAAGTCACAGCATGCTGGTGCTCCAGCCCTACCATGTTTGGTCCCAGAGGGGAAAAATACCACTGTGCAGTTTTTCCCACTCCTGCTACAATTCCAGCTGTTGTTACCTGGAGCTGGGCAAGATGGACTGAGAAAGGATGTGACAGAATCACAGAACCATGGAACAGTTTGGGTCGGATGGGACCTGAAAGCCCAACTCGTTCCACTCCCTGCCATGGGCAGGGGCACCTTCCACTAGACCAGACTGCTTCAAGACTCATCCAATCTGGCCTTGAACACTTCCAGGGATGGGTTCCATTCTGGGCCACCTGTGTCAGGGCCTCACCACCCTCAGAGTAAAGAATTTGTTCCTAATATCCAATCTAAATTTACCCTCCTTCAGCTTAAGGCTGTGCTATCATTACAAGCCCTTGTGAAAAGTCCCTCTGCAGCCTGCAGGACGTTCCCACACCATTCCTGCTCCCAGACATGGGACCTCCACTCTGGAAACCCAGTCTGGTGACTTCCCATGAAACCACATCATCTCACAGGGCTGCAGGTCCTCAGCTCACACCAGCCACTCTACACCAGGTGCCCTGGAGATGATCCACCCCTGATTCCCAGCCAATCCAAGGAGCATTCCTGCAGTTCAGGAAGTCAGGCCGGGTATTTCTGTACTCAACACGAGCACAGCTGCCCATTTTCAGACTCACTACCCTGGCACCTCGCCCACAACTCGTGTAATGTGCATAAAATGCTCCTGACATCAACACAGCATTTCCAGATCTTCATAAAAATGTGTGTGGGGAGGGATGGGGAGCAGCATCCCAATTTCCTTCCATTGAAATTTGTTTAAGGCATTTTGCTCAAAATTAATAAGAACAAATCCACTGTGTAAAGACAGTACATTGAAAATATCAGCCCCAAAGGTGATTTAAATAGAGAGAGAAAGGGAAGGCAAAAGGATTTCTACGAGATGATATAGTTTCTAATGGATACAGTTTGTAATAGAAACAGGCACTCTTCAATATATATATTTTGTTACATATAATTATATACAGAAGTATTAAATCAAATATATAAGAAATGAAAAATAGTGACTAGGATCATCTAGTCCATCTCTTTGTTCACACAGGACTGTTCTTCCCTAGTGCTTTTGAAAGCTTCCATTTAGAAATCCCACACAATAAATCTACTGCTTCTTTAGGGGCATTTCTACAGCCAGACAGATGAGATTTTCCTCAGTGCTCAGCCAAACTTCCCCTCCTTCCCCATTAATTTCATGTTACTACCCCTTGTACCACCCTACATAATCTCTCCACTCCTTCAGGCTCATTACAAATAGCAGGAGGCTTTTCACTGGGTTTTTTCCCTTAGACACTACAGGAATTCATCCCTCATCTCTCCCAGGACACAATTCCAACCCCCTTCATCATTCTGCTTCTTTGCTTGGATGCTCCCAGTTTGCCTAACTTTTTTCTGGGCATTAAAATGCCCCAGTGCAGAGAGCAGGAAAAATAAGGGGCTGCATTTATGTACTTCACACACCTGCTGTAATAAACAGTCTGAAAAAACTGAGACTTTTATTCATCTAAAATCCTTCTATCACTTGAGAAAAATCACCATTTCTAAAGCAGAAAGAGACTCCAGCCAAGGTCCCCTGTCATTCAACCCTGATTTCAGTGTTAAGAATTAACATGAACATAATTAAGCATTTAACTCTTTGGGAAAAACATACCCATGCTCTTTTATATTATATACATATGTATAGATATATATATATATATACACACACACTAACATACACTGAGCAAGTGACAGAGATGAATATAAAGTATGTGTGTGTATATATATATATGTGTATATATATATATATATATAAGCACTGATGTGATCTCTCCACTTCATTTCCAGGGTCATTGTCTAAGTACCCAAGAAAAGGAATTTCATGTTATTTAAGAGATATCAAATTCTGACAAAGAGAAGAACAATTTATTCCCTCTAATTGGGAATAAATATAAATCCTGGCAGACACAGTGGGGACTGTGAACCAAACAAAACTCCAACCTTTCCCTTCATCCTGAGCAAAGAAAAAGACTCAAAAGGGGTGACAAATTTATTACTAATTATACAATTATTTTATTATGTAGTGCTAGTAATAAACCACTTGAAGTACTTTCAGCTAATTCCAGTGTTAAGAAAATAATTGCTTGATTCAAATTATTTTAACTGAATTAATTCTTTACTAGACATTTTTTACTAGTGCTACATAATAAAATAATTGTGTAATTAGCAATACATTTTTCACCCCTGCCATGGGTATATATTTTACTCAGGTGAAGTGCAGAAAAAAGCAGCACTACTTGTTTGAACAGGACAGAGGGAAGAGGAGCAGAGAAATTTGGGGGAACTCGGTGCTTTCTCCAAATCTGATTCAGGTTTATCAGGTGGCATCAGGAAAGAATTCTATTTACCAGATGCCATCAGGGGGGTAAGGGAAGTACTTCTGTGCCTACAGATCTTTCAGGATCAGCCTTTCAGAGCTATCTGGGAGGATGAACTTCACCACCCTGTGGTTCTGTACACAGTTAAGTTCTTTTGCAATCCTGCAGTGCAGCACTTTGTTGTCCTGGAATGTCCCATTCTGGGATTCTGTGATGATACTATGAAAGGATTTGTTTCTGTTGAGACTGGAAAGATTAAAATTAAATGTTTCTGGGCCAAATCTAATTCCTGTATTAATTGAAGCCACGGCATAATTTGAGCAACCCGGTCTAGTGGAAGATGTCCTTGCCCATGGCAGGGGGTTGGAATGAGATGATCTTTAAGGTCCCTTCCAACCCAAGCCAGCCTGGGATTCCATAACAAGCCACTTGCACGACACAGATGCTGCAGCAGTGCCCAGCAGAGCAGTGTTGGGTTTGCAGGAGGGCAGGGAATGCTCACAGAGCTCTGTCCTGTTCTCTGCTGCTCTGAGCAGCGGTGCCCACCCCACACAGACCCCCAGCCTGCTGGAAGCTCTTATCATCACACTGTGTGTGTGTGTAAATACTGGCCCTCAACGCAGCCCACGTGCTGGGAAGGCTGCAGACAGCTCCCTGCATCTCCATCGTGCCGGGCAATGTGCCCTGAACCTCTGAAGCTGGAACGGATCTCACCGGCTTGGCTGGATTATCAGATGGGACCTGAAGGTAAACACCAGGCAGTGTTGGCTGAGACACATCGTGCCCCCTCATAAACCCATTACACACAAACCCCACCACCATTCAGGCAATCCGAGATTTAAAACGGCCTTTTCATTCCGCCGAATTATGTTATTTATTTATTATATTTTTTTTATTGTTATTTATAACCTGTCCCAGGCAAAAATAATAAGTAAAACATGAAACCCCAACTGCGAGTGACCCTGCAGCACACGCGGTGCGGCGGTTTAATGTCGTGGGGATTTGCATCCTATCAAACCATTCCTGCCGAGCCCAAGACCCTGGTGCTAATTTCCAGTGAATTTCACGCTTGATGTCCCCCCGTCGTGGGTCACCGCCGGTTCGCCTAAATAAACCCCTGCCAAATGGCTCCTCCATCTAAATATTCAAGCCAGTTTTTTATAATTTAATTTTGCATTATGCTGAAGAGCCTTCTGGCCAGAGAGAGCTCATTGGGGAAACCACCACCACCAGCACGGCGAGCCGCCGTTATTTATGGCATTATTTATTTATTTTACAGCAGGAATTAGACCTCCTAGGCCGACTAGGAAAGAGGGGGTTTATTTTTTTCCTCTTTTTTTTTTTTCCTCCCCCTCCACTAATGTCAATTTTCAGCATAGCAAGAACTGTCTCTAATCTTTTCCTACTCATTACACACAATTTTGGAGTCATTTTACCCACAGTGCAGTCGGCTCCTGGCAGTATGTTTGTGTGCACTGAGGGGTGGCATAATTGTTTATTTTCCCTCCCTGCATAATCCCCAGCCAGCACTGAAACCAAAACTGCAAACAACTCCCCAAGGGACACAGAGAGTGTCAGGAGACACCACCAGCAAACAAGAGGCAGGAAAATGCACAGAGCAAGGTGCCAACTGCAATGGCTCTGCCCTTCCCTCCTCCTCCTCCCAGCTGGGCTGGACTAAGTTGGGATATGTCACATAAATATTAACATCCTTGTGCTGCCTCTTCCACCTTGGGCTTCTGGTCCCACCTCTGGAGCTAAACTCAGTGTCTGAGGAACCCAGTAAAGGGCACTGGCAAAGCCAGATCTGACATTTTAAGGCAAAGTAATATTTAAGGACTAAATAAGGTAAAATTACATCAATACCTTCCCAGTAAGTTGTGTGGTTGGGAAAGCAAGTCATGAAGGCATAAAGTCATGCAGGGAGAAAGCAGCAGTACATGGAGCAGAATCCATCCTGAAAGGTACCAGGTATTTTCCAGAGGAAATAATTTTCCCATCTCTTACCACCTCTCATCTTTGCATCTGCCAAATCAAAGGCTTTGCTTTGCATCCTTCTAATAAGACAGCAGAGCCCACTAGCCTCTGTCATGCTGTGAGCCTTCCAGAGCAGGAACTTCCACCATGCCAGTGCACCTGTAACATCTCCCCTGTAACTTCTCCCCTGTGTTTATGAACTGCCACACACAGGTAAGAGGCTCTAATCTTTTACTTCTTTAAATTTTATAGGATCAATCTCACTCTTGGCACTTCACAAAATTTAAAGCAGCACCACGTGGTGCCCTGAGCAGTCAAGACAAACCACTCTCCAGGACACACCAAAGAGGATCCAAAGTGCTGATTACCTTTCATTCCACCAGAGAAGCCTCTCCAGTTGGCAAAGACCATCAAGGGCAGCCCTTCTCTGTTGAAGTCTTTGATCGCCTGAGCAGTTTTGAATGCAGAGTCAGGGAACCACACCTGACCAGCCTGCTGGATTATCTGTTGGGAAGGAAAATCCACTGTTAAGCTTTGGAACACATTAATGTAAGAGCTGGCATAAAGACGTAGAAATAGATTCAACAGGGGCTGCAATGTGGGACGAACAACGAGGGATGTGGCATGTGGAATGCACAGGATCTGCTTGGCCATGGAAAAATTGGGACTATCCTTTTGTCACCAACAGGAGAATTCCCACTCATTTAGCTAAACAGAGATGGTAGGGAAAGCCTGACATTATGTCACGTGTTCAACCCACCTTGGCCTCTGAGTCCAGGTTTGCAGGATCAGCAGGAATGCTGAGCTCCACCGTTCTCGTTTCTGCAGTAACTACTCCTACAGGTATTCCTCCCAGCCTGGAAACAAGGGAGACAAAGCAAAATTCCTATTTCTACTCTTACACAGCTAGACAGTTTCTCAATTTGCATCAGAATATCCAAGAGGGAGAAATAACACATCAAACAGTGAGAGCAGCATTCTGGCCATTGGAAGAGTTGAGACAAGCAGCTGGACAATGTCAGAGAAGTCACAGTTCTCAAAGCAAAATTCAGTTCTAGAAATGGGCACGTTTCTCACTAAAAATTAAACAGAATAAACCAAACCCAAACTCTGAATGACACACCTAGGTCTCCACCACCTCTCACCTGCTGCCACCCAGATTTTGGTACTGATGGTCTTGACCATGAAAACTCAAAGGTTCACAGGACAGTTTGGGTTAGAAGAGACCTTAAAGATCACCCAGTTTCACCTTTTCACTTTCCACTAGCCCAGATTGCTCCAAGTCTTGTCCAACCTGGCCTTGGACACTTCCAGGGATGGGGCAGCCACAGCTATTCTGGGAAACCTATGCCAGGGTCTTCCCACCCTCTCAGGAAGAATTTCCTCCAAAAAAATCCAATCTAAATCTACCCTCTTCAGCTTAAGGTCATTCTCCCTCTTCCTGTCACTTCAGACCCTTGTCCAAAGTCCCTCTCCAGCTCTTTTGCAGGCCCTTCAAGTACTAAGCCAGAAAATAACCATGAAGCCCCAAGACTTCCCAGGCCCTGCTCTCACCCATCAGCTCCTGGTTGATGAAATACACCCCCAGGCTGCACATCAAAGCAGTGCTGGTGTTCCACCCACCCCAATCCTCCACTGCTTACAAAAACTGCCTCTCCCAAGAGACTGGGGTGAATGATGAGTAAAAGGTTTGGGTCTTCCCCTCTGCCTTCTCCCCAGACCCTCTGCTGCAGGTGGGAAAGGTGCACAGACAGGGAGTGCAGACAGCAGAGAGGATGCTCAGCTCTGCTTCCCACAGAATCCAACCGCCCCTTCCCACAAAGCCATCATGCTGCCGATGACAACTCCGCACTCCCAGGACGGAGTCCCAGCAGGGCCCACACTCCCTCCTCAACCACCCCAAGCTGAATGACACACGGACAGCCAGGAAAGAGACAAGGCCCATGTGCACTGAGGGGCTGGAAATATTCCCATTCCCTATGATTAAGAGTCTGCTGGAACCCTGTAATTGCAGAAGCCGTCTTAAATCGGTAACTTATAACTTCTATATTAGGGCCCATGTGACCTAATAAAGAACATCTTTATCCAAGTATTACAGTTATTTATTGAACTTGAAAACAGCTCAAAACAACTTCTGTTTTCCATAATACTTCATATAAATTTTATCAGGCCAGCACATGAAGATGCTACATCTTGTTTTATAGTGTGTCCCTGGACAAGTTGCCATAGAATAATAAAAGACAATTTACAGCCAACAGCACACATATTCCAAACATACAAGAGATGAGTTTTGGCAGCACTTACAGTAAAAATCCCAGAAGAATACATTCATATTTGTTTTTTTTTTTCAAAGTGCTACTGCTTTGGAAAGGAGTCTGTTTCATTTGTGTTATATATCCCTGCTGTGTGAGAGTCCAAAGCTACTTAGAATTTGTCAGAAGAAAGGAACTGAAAGTGAAACTGAGCATGGGCCTGGACAGAGGAGCTTCTGGCTTTGCCAAATCATTGATTTGCATCCCCTGGCCTTTAAATCATAGAATTACAGAAGCATGGAAAGGTTTGGGTTGGAAGGGACCTTAAAGATCATCTCATTCCAACCCCCAGGGACACCTTCCACTACAAAGATATAGACACATATATAGAGAGAAATAAATAATCATATAATGTTGTGTTCTAAGAAATGCAAAGCATAACCAAAACTTGATTTCTCCAGTTGTCTAAAACACCTCTCAGAACTCACCTTGCTCTCCCAACCACGACTGTCTGTGCCCAGGGCTGCATGATCTCCATGAACGACCCGTTGTCAAAGAACCCACTCAGCCACTGCCCTTTCTGATCTAAAGGGAAAGGAAAATAGGGAAATATCAGTGGAGGGAAGAAAGAAAAGAGAATATCAGAGCAGCAACTGAAACTTGCTTGAAAATGCCAACTGAAGAATGTGGCACTGCCTCTTTATTTATTTATTTTTAAATAGATGACAATACAAGGGAACATTAGACAGCTGAGCATTTGTCTGCTTTCAGCCATCATGTTTTATTTCATTTCCTAGTCTGCATAAAGACAGCAATTTATCAGCAAAAGCATCATTTATTGTTAAACGATGGGGTTTGGGTAGCAGAGGGACTTCCCATGCTTTTAAATAAATAACTCTGGTTTTGTCAAGACTACAGATATTTGTCAAAAGGCAGTAAAGTCATTAAAGATGTTTTTCAAAACATCTACTTCTATTTTAAAACTTATCTCTCATTTTTTTCTCTTGATTCTGTCTGATCTTTCCTTTAAAGAAGGAATATTGAAGAAATTCAGGAAGTAAATCTGAAAATTTTGATGATATTTTAGAACTCTGGTATAATTATAGACAACACAATGCTCTGAGAGCACCTGCTTTGCCCTGGGGCTTTGGGAAGCTCTGCAAAAAAAAAAACAAAAAAAAACCCCACAACTCTCAAAAAACCCCAAAATACCCCCCCAAATCCCTCCCAGCTTCACCCCTCAGCACACAGCTCCTGAGCAACTTTTTAATCTGAACAAGCACCTCTGCTTCTGCAAATCCAAGTCCAAAACCAATTAAAAAGTGGAGATCCAAGCACGGTAACCTCTGCTGACTTAAACAGGATGGAGAGTGTTTTATCAAGACCAAACTTGTAATTACTGTGTTCTACATTCCTTGCCTCTGTGGCCCCACTGTAAAATGTGACCATCCATTTCAAAATTATCTCTTTATCGCGAGCCCAAAGCTGATCGTTTAGATTCTGGCCTCGTGTCGGGCGTCAGTTTGAAGAATATCACGGCAATATCTCCTCTAATAAATGGCTTTAACTTTTCACCTAGGAGATATCTGCTTTAACTTATCACAGGGAATCATCTGCTTTCCTTAACGCTTCCACTAAATTAAAATCTGAAGTCACTCGATTTGGGAGCCGGCGTTAGCGGCGCTCAGACAGCTGGATGAATTACTTGAGAGATGATGAAAAAATATTATCCAAAACCAGAAAACTTAGTTTATCACAAACCTCATTTTAGCCCCCCAAACTCATTAATAACAGCAGGAGTAATGGTCACCCAGTTTGCAGCTTGTACCTAAACAGGCTACACAGCCCCAATGAGGGTTCGATGGTTTGCAGGGGTGCCAATACAAAAATTCCCCAAGATCTGCAGGAATACTGTGATTCCTTCACCATACAGGCTCTTTGTGTATGGACTTTCCTCTAAAACATTAAAAAAAAAATCTGTAAGAGTAACTATTCTAAGGAATTATATAACTCACAAAAGTAGTAATTGTAGGTGTCCTCGAGCACTTGGAATTTACATCCTATTTTTATATATTCTACATAAATATTATTATATATAAATATTTATAAACTATATTCCAATGGTTTAGAACTAATTGTTCTATAAACTCTGAAATACATTTGGATTGAAGACATAAAGCCTTGACAAACAGTATTGAAAGAAGGTGTGTTACTGCATGTCCTGGCCACCACGGATGGACCTACTTGGATTGGGGCGTCCAGCCAGCATCCAGCGAGGATCGTAGGGAGCCTTGGTGGGTATAAAGTCAATGGTTCTGTCTATAGGATCCTTGGCTTTGAGGATAGGCACAGGGCTGTAGATATTCTAAGGGGAAAAGAAAAGTACTGAAGGAAGTGATTCTCCCAACCCAAACACCAGCTCCAAAGGATGTGGTCTGGTTTCTCTTCCCCCCCACTGCACACCCCTGAGATCGACGGGATCCCAGAGCCTTGCCAAGGCCTGAAGAGACTTCCAAGGTGCTCCATCCTCCCTCAAAGCCTCCTCTGGCATCCTCTGGCACACCCTGTGCTTCATCTGCCCCTGAGCTTCTGGCATAGCCAGACCAGAGAAGGGTTGCAATTTAATCTTCGAAAGGTGACCAGGGCTCCTGCCTCATTCCGTGCCCTCTGTCCTGCAGGAAGGTCACCTGTGTGTTCACATTGCTCCCTTCCTGGCTGCAGAGCAGCTCACACATAAACGTCAACTGCAAATTACTGCCTCACAGGGCATTTCTGGAGTCAGTTTAGTCAGAGACAACCCACTGCTGGCAGCAAGTCCTGTGGGCAGCAGCCAGGGGGGTGATGTGAGGTACCCCAGGCAGTTCCAGGCTGCCCCTCATTCCTGCAGCATTTTAAGACAAAACCAATTTTATTTACATAATTCCATAACACTCAACAGCCTCAGCCACCAGCCTAAACCACTTTGTTGGACACCATACAAACACAGAAAAAACCCCAGATACGGAGAGTGCTGGTCTTCCAAAGCCTGCAAAGAGGTAGTGACACCTTGGACCTCTGCAGGGCCAAGAATTACCTTTGGCATGTAGGAAAGCCACTGCAGGATGGTGTAGACTCCTTCAAAGTCATCACAGACAGTGCCGTGGGTCACCCCGTTGTTGTGCATGATCTGGATCCCACCCAGCTGGTTGTTGGAGGTGTAAACTTCCCGTCCAAGCACCTTGTGAAAGGAAAACAGGAAAACCATCAGTGATGGTGTAGGCTAAGGAGAGACACACAAACCCATCCCTGCAGCACCTCATGATCACTTGAGAATGAAAAGGATGGTGCAAACTACTCACAACAGGCCTTCTCAAACCCTGTGTGCAGGTTAAGAGATTATGGACACTGATCCCTAGTGGTCAATGATCCTTAGCAAACAGAGAGAAGGGTTACATTTACATATTGGGAAGAAATTCTTCCCTGAGAGGGTGGGGAGGCCCTGGCACAGGTTGCCCACAGAAGCTGTGGCTGCCCCATCCCTGGAAGTGTGGGAGCAATCTGGGCTAGTGGAAGGCACCCCTGCCCATGGCTAGGGGGCTGAAACCAGATCTTCAGGATTCCTTCCAACCCAAACCATACTGGGAATCTATGACCCCAAAGGGAGTAATAGAAGTGAGGAAACTGGGGCAGGGGGGCAGTTTTATTCCTTGCCTTTCCTGAAGCAGCAACAGAGCCAATATATGACCAAACCTCTGGGTGCTGAGCCCAGCTCAGCTCACGAATTCCAAATTGCTTCAAGACAACTGGTAGGGTGGATTTTTGGGTAAAAAAACAGCTGGATACAGCAAAGACAAAGCCCCAGCAGCTCCTGTGAGAGGCTGGACAGAACAAGGCTGTGGCTTCTCATTCTCTTGCACAGCTCCATCTCTAATCTGAGCCCGGGCACCGCGGCTCTTTTCTCATTCTCCTGCTGTCTCTTCCCATTTGCCCTCTCCCTGACTGATACACTGATCTCTCGGTCACTCGGCTTTCTGCTCCACTGACTCCATATTACTAATAACACCTCTGCCACGGCCAGTTTAGCTCATGAAGGCAGGAGCACATCATTACAAAATAAACTCATAACTTTGACATTCCAGCAAATACACGCCGTTTGTTATTTTTATGGGTTGAGTCTTTCTAACAGACAGAGGACATTACACACCTGCTTCATTTGGATCTTAAAAAACCCCTCAAACACACACAAACAGCCTGGCCTCCCCCACCAAACACCCAGCACAACTCATTTTGGAGTGAGAAGAGCTGGCAGATGTCAGTCAAGGTTTATGTACAGAAGAAATCGAGGCACAGAAGTTACACAACTAGTCCCAAAAATGTAGGATAAAGTGTTAAGTACAGTGGTTTAGCACAGGGATATTCCTGGGCCTCCCTTCTGAGCTCAAACACCTTCATCTTCCTCTAACAAAAACAGTGCCACACAAAGCCATGGTAGAAAAGACAGCAGCATAGATTTAGGTTCAAGGATAAGAAAAGCCCAGGCCTCCAGATGCCAGGCACAAGCCTAGCTAAATGCTTTCCACAGAGGAAAATAAAAATAAAGAGGGTTTAAACTCCTCCTCTCTGAACAAATGCAAACATATGTACATGCAAAATGGGCCTCTGCTACTGCTTATCTGGAGACACTGTAGACAGCTCAGGTTTAGCACTGCTGACAGGCAATGAAACAGCCTAATATACCGCCTGCTCTCGCCCTTAAATCCCTTTTTGGAGATCAAGATAAATATGCAGCTCCTTCTCCCGAGTGCTGCAGCCGTTCCAGAGGAGTGCCGGGCTGTGCACGTGAAATCCCCCTGCAGGAGCGAGCCAGGGCTGTATTTACCTGTCAGGGCTGTCAGCAGAGACAGCAGGTCCCCAGCCCCACGTGAGGGCTGTGCTGAGGACTGTCTGTGACACGGATGTGCACAGGGAGCTGGGAAGGGGAGCTCAGGTGAGCTCTGACCTCGGCACAGCCCAACTGCAGAACGAGCTGCTCCATCCCCAGGAGGGTCAGGAGGATCACACAATCCCAGAATGGTCTGGTTGGGAAGGGACTTTAAAGCTCATCTCATTTCAACTCCTCTGCCATGGGCAGGGACACCTTCCACTATCCCAGGTTGCTCCAACCTGGCCTTGGACACTTCCAGGGATGGGGCAGCCACAGCTTCTGTGAGCAATCCCCACCTACACAGGGAAGGATTTCTTCCCAATATCCCACCTAACCCTGCCTTCAGGCAACACGAAGCCATTCCCCCTTGTCCTGTCAATTCCAGGCTCTTGCAAAAAGTCCCTCTCCATCTTTCTTATAGGCTCCCTTCAGGTACTGGCAAGCCATAGAAGGATGACTTTTCAGGGATGCTGAAACCCCAATCTGCTTCCACACCCGTGCTCTTCCATCTTCTCAGGGAGCTCAGAGATCCTGCCAGCTCCTTTCCCACGTGGAGCTGCCAGCTGGATGAGAAAGCAGAGGTTCAGCCCATGAAGGGGCAGCCAGCTCAGGGACAGTGAGCACCAGGCTGGGGAAAAATGAGCACAATTGCTCATCCCCTCGGCTCTGCCAACCCCCACACTGGCCTCACAGGGCTCCATTTTTAAAAGCTGACAAGTAATTCAATCTCCAATTAACAATCTTAAACGGTGCAATGCATATTGCTGTACAAATGTTTCCATAAGGAAGTAGCCAAGGGTAAAGGGGAACCTGCCGGGGAAGTCCTGAGGAGGCTCCAAGAGCATGGAAAGCAGCTGTCTAATGGGATACACAGGACACCACGTGCCCTCCTGCTCCTGTGCCCACAAAGGATGGGACATCAGGCCATGGGCACAGAGAATGCTGGTGCTGAACTGCCAGTGCAAAAGCTCAGCCTGTGATTGCAGGGACACACTCCATTTTCCAGATAATCACAGAATCATAAAAGTTGGAAAAGACCTCTCAGATCACCAAGTCCAACTGTCAGCTTAGACCACCCCCACATTCACCACCAAACCATGTCCCCAAGTGCAACATCCACATGTTTTTTTGAACTCTTGCAGGGATGGTGACTCCACCACTGTCCTGGGCAGCCCATTCCAGAGATTGACAACCCTTTCTGTGATGAAATTTTTCCTAATACCCAACCTAAACATTTCCTGGCACAATTTGAGGCTGTTTCCTCTCATCCCATCAATGCCATCTTTGCCACCACACACTGCACAGAATCACAGAATCAGTGAGGTTGGAAATTCCCTCCAAGACCATCGAGTCCAATCTGTGACCCATCCCCACCTCGTCACCCAGCCCACAGCACTGAGTGCCATGTCCAGTTGTTTCTCAGACACCTCCAGGGATGGGGACTCCACCACTTCCCTGACAGCCCCTTCCAATGCCTGACAATCCTGTCCATGAAGAAATTCCTCCTGATGTCCAACCTGAGCCCCCCCTGGCACAGCTTGAGACCATTTCCTCTTGTTCCCTGGGAGCAGAACTTAAAAATACTCCAAAACACCCGGGCAGTATTGCCAACACTTAGTTCTTCTCATCCTCCAGAAACCCATTAGGAAACCACATTTCTTGTTATTTCAGAGGATCCTTTGGAACATACAGAGCAGAGCCAGGATTTTAGCAGCCTTTTCAGCCTCCAAAATATGATCCTTAACAGGTTTATAGGCATTTCATGTGTATATGAATAATTTTCTAGCACTTCAACCCATCCTGACCAGCTGCTTTCTCCTTTGAGAACCTGAGCTGCTGGTGAGTTGGGACATTCCCTGCAAAGCTGGGCTGGCTGAGGGCTGGGTTGGCTCATCTGTTTCATCCAGGATGAAGGATCTAAAAAAATGACAGCAGAGGGCTTGAATGGGGATCATTATGCAACATAAGTGCTGTTATTATTCTGAGCATATCATGTGTTTATATCAAATATAAGTGCCAGATTTTTATCCGAATAATTTCAATAATTGCAATTCCCATCCCACAATTTATATCATCTGCCAGAAACCCGAAGCAGAAGAGGCACATGCACGTCCTATAAATAGCCTATTTTTCATAAACAGGCAGAAATGATGGGAATGAATGTCTCATCAGAAAAAATGTAGGAACACAATGTAGGAACTTCAAACCTGACTGCTATTATGTGCAGTCAAGCCTCACCAGATCTCAATGTTCATTTCCAGCACTCGGCTCTTCGCCCACACGGATCATGTCATTAGAGGGGAAAACAGCAGGAATGGGGAAGAGGAGAGCCAAGCTGAGGTGGGATGCTCCAGCACAGACCCCTTCCCAAATCCAGCTGTCTGCAAGGCAGTGGGAGCACAGACAGCTCCTCTCTGCCTGGAGACACACGGCCCTTCCTGCATTCCTAATCCAGGAATCTGTGCAGTCCCTGCACTCCTAATTTACGAGCGTTCGGTGGGGGACCCTTCTGACTTGGGAACAGATTGGCTCGGTCTAATGCTTGGAGATTATTAAAGTCAGAGCTATACTCCACTATCAAGTCTACAGATCTTTTATTTAGAAGATATGGTGCTCTAAATGCACAAAGAGCTCCCTGTCACCTTCACATTAAAGCCCCTAGTGCCTGGTAAATGGAATTATATAGCTGTCATCTCCTTTCCCCAAAGTTTTAAGAGTACAATGGGCTCATTTTTTCCCACTCCATCCCAGCTTCAGAACTAAGAGACCTACTTTGTATTGATTTAGAGTCTCGGAAATAAATAAACCTGCTTCACCAATGTGATTCACAAGAAATTCATGATACACTATTGCATGATATATTTCAAGCTGTGGCTCTGACTCTTTTTTCCCTTTGGTGAGTGATGGGGGAGGTGGGAGGTGGGGGGAGCTGGGGGGAGCTGACAGCCTGATGGTTATTGGGGATGGCTCCTGACTGCAAATCCAGAGGCAGGTCTTGCTGGTGGAGTCTTTCCCTGCTTTAATTTGGTGAGATCACAGGGGGAAGGGCAAAAAAAGCAATAGCACTTCACCTCAGAGGGAGCAGGGGAAGAGGCATCCAGGTGGCCATGGAATTGCAGCTCCTTTCTGCACATTCCTGCCTGGAGATCCCAGTGCTCCTCATGGATACAGAGGGAGCAGGGGCTCCACAGCTGGTCACAGACAGGAGAGACATTCTCCCTGTTTGCAGCCAGCAGCACCACATGTTATTGGTGGGAAGGTTTCTCCACCTTGCACTAATTGATGAGGATCTTGGAAAATTTCTGAATTGCAACAGAAAATCCAATTTTGCAACCCTGAGATCTGAACTAGTATCAGCCAGGCTCCAGGGGGCTGCTTCTGACCTCTGAAATATTTGCTGCAGATATTCGAAATAAAAAGTAATTTGGGAAGAAAAGTAAGTTGGGAAATAAAAACCAAGCAACTTTTCATTCAACCAAAAAAAATTCCAAATGAGAAATTCATCCAAACTGATACTTTTTTTCTTTCCCTGAAGAGTTCCAGTTTCAGTGAACTGGTATTTTCAAATGAAAAATGTCTTGTCAAAACCCTCCTGCCCTGCTCTCCTCTCCTGGCGTAGGGAGATGGCGTGTTTTGCTCAAGGTCACTCCATCAGTCAGTGGTAAATCAAAAGGACTCAATATACTTTGCAAACTAAAATTACAGCCCCTATTCTATATGGTGCAAACACCCATAAATCCCACCTGTCTCAGTCAGGGGTTCCCTAATCTAGACATGAACCCCATAAACAATATTAATGGTGGTCTCCAGCTTAAGAGATCTTGGTCATTCCCTTGGTCACCTTCTGGACTCCAACTGAACCCTGTTATTCAGAGACCCTCGGGGCACAGGCTGCAGTGCAGGGACCTCTTTCACCAGGACAGTGAAACTGTTCACTTTTCAGTGTGGGTTTAGGCTTAATTGTGAGAAATGTGACAATTCTCTGATGCTGCTCCTCTAGTTCCCATCATGTGTCCAGAATTCCAGGTAATTTCTCCACACCCACTGTAGAAAAGATCTCCCAGCAGGTCATGCCAATACTCTCCTGGTGACATCCCAAGAGAGGTTATGCTGGAATATGTTTGAAAAGTTCAGCTCCAATGGAACCAGAGTTAACGCTCCAGTAACAACACACCCTGCAGGATCACCAGGATCTGGGATTAATCCTGGTTGCAGTAAATATATGGAGCTTTAAGAATATACAGGAGTTTCCCTGGGAAGAGATCTGGACAGAATATGGGCCACAACGCTCAGCTCCTCTTTAGCAGGTATAAATAAACACAGAGCCCCCCTCCACACAGATAAACTGACTGAGATCCGTATTAAAAATGATAGAAAAAGGGAGAATAAAAAAAGTCAAGAGAAATCTATTAGACTTTCTTCCCTAAGCAAACACCAAGGGACTGATAATGCCATGCCTGGAACGTAAATTGTCTCTAATGGGAACAATACACAAATACCACCACTTAAAGAAAGGCAATTAAAAAGAAAAGGTACAAATGGAGGGTGGTGGTTGTTTGTTTGTCTCAAGTTCAGGCTGCTCACATCCATTGCTCTACAGAGCAAGGACCTCTGTTTCACCAGCAGTGCCAGCAACCAGACCCCCCCAGCAGCTAAAGCCTCTCGCTGGCAGGAAAAGAAACCACCCTTGTTCTCACCACACCATCTGCCACAACCACCCAAGGCAGAGCAGAGAGGCCCCTCCTGCTTCGCCCCACCAGAGCCAAAAGTGGGATAACCTTGGAGACCTCCACAAGAGGAACCAACCGAGGGTTGAGGCTGTTGAGTGCCAGTTCCTGGTTGACATTTCCCATGCCTCTTTGATCAGCATTCTCCAGTACCCTGCACCCATATGTATCTCCCTCATACTCTTGCTGTGCCACTACAGAAAGATTAATATCATGCATTAATAATTATAATGCTTCTTTGAATGACAGGGCTGGCACTTGCTGTTCTAACTCACGATTGGTTTGATCTAATCCCAAGACTGGAGTCATCTTGAGCAGATACTAAGCTATCCCTGCCCTGAATCTCAAAAAAACAAGCTTTCCACAGTACAAACCCCAAACAGCATCAGTCTCACAGGGCTTTTATTTATTTTTCCAGATTGTGAAATTGAAGGGTAAATATTGCTGTTGGCAATCACTCACACAGCCTGTCTGAGCCTCCAATTCCTCACCGAGCTCCACCTGTGAGCCTTAGACCTGCCCAGACTTCTCTCACAGGGGCACAGCACTACAGCAGCCTGTTCTTCCCAAGCCCTAACCTGTTGTCTCACCCCATTACTCGAGTCCCAGAGCACTCAACCAGTTCTGCAGCTTTTCTGAGCCACAACCTGCCACCACCAGGTCAGTGCCAGGCTGCTCCTTGGGTAGGAGACACTGAAGAGCCACCAGCATCGGCAAGTCAGGGTGGCTGAAGTGCCCCAAAATAAACCTGTCTTGCTGAACAGAGAGTGGATCATCATCTGATCCACTGCTCCTCTTCCTGCCATGAGATGCTCCCACAGTTCACCCGCAATCCCACTCCAGATCCACACCAATGAAACAAGAGAAGCTGTGGCTGCTCCATCCCTGGAAGTGTTCAAAGCCAGGTTGGATGGGGCTAAGGGTAACCTAGTCTAGTGGAGGGTGTCCCTGCCCATGGCAGGGCATGAAAAGAGATGAATTTTAAGGTCCCTTCCAACCCAAACCATTCTGGGATTTTATGGTTCTACGATAAATCTCCCCAAACCAGCCACGCTGTTTCCAGTTCTGCTTTGAGAGTCAGGACTGAATTTAAAATACAAAGATATTCTCCTCTGGCCTTGTGCAAAGAGGTTGTTGAGGTTTAAATGCAGATTGTCAAAACCATCTTGCAGCAATTATGGTCTGTTGTATCAACAAGTCCTTGGGGACCGTCCACCCTCGGGTGATTGACATCTACACTATGCTGTGCTGACATGGTATGGCACCCATCATGTTAATACCTCCACCATGCACCACCAGGGTCTGCAGCCATGAAGGATGTGCTCAGGAAAGGCCACTGGACAAGTGCAGGGACCAGGTGAGGAGATTCTTACATATTTACATATTAGCAGGTCATTGAGTTTGCATCTCACAGGCACCCTGCTCAAAGGTGTTCTTCAGGAATGGTTTCTCCCCTCAAAAGTAACCCCAATTCACAGTGCCAGAAACAGTGCATTGCTAACCTGGAAATCTGGTTCCTGAGCAGTTCCAGGCCTAGAACAGGTTATACAAGCAGACACATCATTAAATTAAGATTATTCCAAAGGCAAAAAGTTCCACAGGAAGAAATCCTGAGGATGGGGTTACCCAAACTGCCAGCACACCACTGCTGGTGGGTACTTTCCAACTGGTGAGCTCACAGCACATTGCAAACACAGCTGAACTGAGGTTTCAAGACCAAGCAGGGAACTTTTAGGTCCTTTTGACCTGGTCAAAAATGTCACCTCACCACCAGGCATGTGGTTGGCTGCAGGCTGGGATAGCTCTTCATCACCACACACAAAATGAACTGTCAGAGATTCCAGGCTGAATGTTTACATAACAAGCTGCTGTACGTCCAGCTTGCAGCAGCTCCTGAAAATCTCTGCTAAACCTGGCTTCCCTTAAGAAAGGCCTAGAACCTGTATCTACAGGGAAAACGTGACTGAAAGCCTCTACTGGTTTCCATTAACACAACAGCTCAAAGATGAGATTTCTTTTAAACACAAAAGACAAGGAGGAGCAAACTGATTAAAAATAGGTCAGCAACAGACTCGGGAACATCCTTGGGAGGACTGAAATGGAATGGAGCTGTGGAAGCTTGAACCACACAAGCAATACAGGAATTGGGAGTGCTGGGCTCTTTGGTCTTACTTTCATTAAAAAGAAAACCCATGGAAATGAAGGTGGTTGTGCAGGGCACAGCACGTCAGGTATGAAATCACCCCATGTTCAGGTTGTGACGAGGGAAGGGAGTTGAGGGAGGAGGAAGAGGAAGGTTCAGGGGTGGAAAAGAGGGAGGCAGGGGAAGTTAAAAAAAAATTAAAAAAAAAAAATAAAAACCTCTGCCTCAGCAAAAGTTTTCATTAAAATTTTAGACAAATGATCTCTGTGTCCTTCTCCCATGCTGCCTGGGGCTCCATGCTATTTCTATGCAAATAACAACCTCGTGGTTTATATCTTATTATTTCCACCGGAGCTGCGGCGACATGACCCGAGACGTGTGTGAGGTAGACAGCGACAGAGAGAGAGGGAGAGAAAGAGAGGGAAGGGAGGGAGGGAGATGGAGTGGCTGCTCGCTGAAGTGTGAAAAAATATTGTCAGGAGTGAGCAGCAAGAACAAAAAAAA
>VXBX01001698.1:1258272-1302915 GCA_013400415.1 Scytalopus superciliaris
AAAAGAACTGCCAGAAATGCACAAAACAACCACATCAAACTGGCAGCCAGTCCTGGCAGCCTCAGCTCCCATCTGAGGCAGGTGAGTGACTCTCACCCCAGGGCTGAGGGACCAGTGATGGAGTTCAGGGCTGGTCCCACAGTCTGTCTCACCTACCAAGGGGTTTTCCTCACTTTCAGCAGCCTGATGATTTTTGACAGCACAGAAAACAGGTAAATTAAAAGCATTTCTTATTTGGAAAATTCAGATTGTAACAGAAGTCTTGGAATAGTTCCCTAACCCGAGATTGTGTCCTCTACATCAATAAAATCCCTTTTGTCCATGTTCACCAGTAAAATAGAAAAAAACTATCTAGTCAGGGCACAAACTCCTGAAAATAGTTTACAGTTGATAAAAATGCAGCAACTACATGCAGTTTGAGAAAACAAAAATTAAAGTGCACCATTATTAACTTGTGTGTCTTGTTGCCTCCCCGATTCACCGCATGTTTTGTGCCATTTATCCAGTAATAAAACCCACAGGGATTTGCAGAACTAAGGATTTTTTTTTGCTATGAACAACGTGGATTCAGTGGAAATTTATGGGCAGTGGAGGATGGCTTTCTGTTTCAAAAAGAAAAAGGAATAATGAGATTTTTAAGTTAACGGCAGCATGCCAAAAACTGGAGAGTTCCCAGGTTAATTAGCCAGGCTGAGCTAATCACCTAAGAGCACTGGCAGCAATAGTGGGTGATGGTGAGTGGCCATGGCTTTGGAACAGGCTCTTTTTAAGAGGCAGCACAGTTTGGAAGCGCTGCTCCTGCCACGGCTCCATCCCCAGCATACCCAGGAGTGAAGGAGAGGGGGAGGAAAAAAATAAAAGCAGGAACCGTCTTATTTAACTGTTTTTATGTTGGCAAAATGATTTGTGCCCCGGTATTTCCATAAGAAGTGGGACCATTATTCTCCTGTAGGAACACATTTGGTTTGAAAAGTATCAGTGGGCAGCACGTGGAAATCAAAGCAGATGAATTATTCACCAGCCCCGATCAGAAGTGATCATTATTTCTGATGTTCCGAACTGTGATTAGGATTCAGCGCTCAGATGTCATTTGCTCCCTGAATAGCCCCAGCCCCGTGGAATTGCACGGCACATGCAGATTACACCCAAGTTTTAGGTATATAATTTTATACACACCTTCTCCCACTAGATCTTGGCCTTAATGCGACCATTAACAGACAGTAAAAGCGGCGCTTTAACGAACGGCGGCTTTTCCCGGCGCTCGTAAACGCCGCTCGTTTGACACACAGTGTCAACACTAATCATGGCCTAAAATTAACACCAAAATTGACTTCAACATTAATTGCGCTATCGATGGGAACAGTAATACACACGCTGATGCAGTTCCAAATTGACTGCCAGTGGCAGCCAGGGCTGTTGACAGCAGGCACCGAGGGGAATGGGGAAGGAACCGATCCCAGCTCCCTCTGGGAAGCACAGCAGGCTCTGAGCAGAGGGAAGCCAGTGGCTGGTGTTGGGAAAGGGAGCGTTTCAGGCTCTTTCTATAAGGATCTGTAATTCCTGGAGTAGCAGAGCTGACAGAACCACAGAATCAGAGAATACCCTGAGCTGGAAGGAACCCACAAGGAGCATCCAGTATGACTCCTTGCCCCACACAGACATCCCAACAATCCCACCCTGTCCCTCAGAGTGTTGTCCAAACACTCCCTGAGCTCTGGCAGCCGCGGGGAGGTGCCCACTGCCCTGGGGAGCATGTTCAGTGCCCACCACCCTCTGGGGGAAGAACCTTTCCCTGACATCTCACCTAACCCTCCCCTGACACAGCTCCAGCCATTCCCTCGGGTCCTGTCACTGGTCACCAGAGAGAAGAGAACAGTGTAGGTTTATTCTAATTCTCTCACACCAGGATGGTGCTGAGCCTGGGGACTTTATGCCAGGCTCCATTTTATTTATTTACATCCAAATTTGGAAACCTGAATGTGGGTCTCGACACTTTTCAGCAGGGCAACAGAACTTTCAGAACCCTGCTGATAATTTTGTCTTTGTTCCATTCTGTTGCGTCTGTATTACATGGAAGTTTTGTATGTCAAAAATACATATAAAACATGAATACATTTGTATGATCATATTTATCACACAAAGTCATAACAGGAAAGGAAACGCAGCAGTGGTGGTGGTTTAGCACCCAAACACTGGAGATGCTGAAGCTGAACACTGATGAAAGCCTGCTGCATGCACACATTCCAACACTGCTAAATCAGGGAATACAGGCTTTATTCCCCCTTCACAACCTCTGTCTGTTCTGGAGCTAAACTAGTGTTCCTAGGCTTACCCAGGATACTGAATCACTTGGCTGTACAGCCATGGACAAGGTGTATTTTAGAAAGGGAACCAGGCCATTCCTGGGAATTTTACTTGATGCAAATGTAGCAATTTTGGCATTTCATCATTTTAATCTGTTGCTGGGCACTTCAAATCTAAAAAAGAGACTCTCTGCACTTAAACCACGACCAAAAGCTTTCAAACTTTTATCTAGAGCATGAACCACCTCCCAGGAGAAAAAGGGCAGGATGCACGTGGTTTTCCAGAGGCATTCCAACTCCACGCCTTGACAAGGGTGGAGTGCCAAAACCCAGGATTCCTTCATCCTCTTCTTGGCTCTGGAAAAGGTGTCCCTCAGCGACACAAGCGTGGTTGTGGCAGCACAGCCAAGCACGTTGGCACAGATCTGAGCGAGGGGAGGGAACAGCTCCAGGATGAGATGTGACCGAGTGCTCAGTGAAAGGTGTCACAGAATCACAGGATCATTCAGGTTGGAAAAGACCTCCAAGATCATCGAGTCCAGCCTGTGACCAATCCCCACCTTGTCAACCAGACCAGAGCACTGAGTGTCACATCCAGTCATTCCTTGGACACCTCCGGGGATGGCCTGACAATCCCTTTCCATGAAGAAATTCCTCCTGAATTTCTTCATGCAGCACTCCTGGGCTGACAGAGATGTGGACTCACATAACTTTGGTTCCCTGCACTAGTTCAAAGAGCCCTTGGATGACAAACCTGGACACAAACCAACAAAGGCTGGCTCACGATCAAGGAAAACGATGGACACACGGAGCACCCAAAGGGAAACTCAAAAAGCCCCTTTCAGGCTGGTGTAAAAGCAGGTGTGACTCCACACACACCTGTGCTGCAAGGTGTGAAATTTCACAGGGACACCAAAAGGCACAACACTGAACCCAAACCAAATTCTCCACCAAATTTCTGCTGCAAGCCCACAAAATCACTGCGAGCAGCACTGCTGGTTTCTTCTCCAAAGCAGAAGCTTTTTGGATGAAGCTTTCCAAGCTAAATAATAAATAACTTCTCCCTAGGCAGACTGTAAGGCCTGGCAACCTCACGTGGAATAGTTTCAGCTGGTGAAGTTACAGATGGATAAAGATACATTACAGAGAGTGACAGACAACCTTCATTAGGAGCTTTCCTGTGGGAAAGAACTTTCCTAACTACAGTGTCCATATGATCTACATACCCGTGTTCAAATATATATATATCAAAATACAGAATAAAACTCTTCCCCACCACTTCCAGCTCTGCTCTTGCAGGCCTTGGATCTGGGGATTCTAAAACCCTTCCAGAAATCTGCAGCTCTGGTTGCTCCTTGTCCCTGCCATAAAACGCAGGAACATGAGGTGACAAAGCAGAACATGCAGTTCAACAATTAAGCTTTGCTTGTATGAAATTCATTAGCTACACCTTTCCACTCCCAGCAATCAGGGAGCTGCCAGAACAGCATTCCAGGAGCCCTGTGCCATCCTGAATTTCATCTGGCCAAGCCTTTCCATCTACCCAGGAAAGGTGCTGGAGCCAACGCTCCAGCAAACAGCTCTGATTACGGATTACTTCTGATCCTCGTGCTACTGAGGAGGAAAAACTGTGACATCTAGTGCCAATAGGGAAAATGACACATTTTCCATGGACACCAGGAAAGAGATGAAGGGGGATGTGGGGTGTTGCTGCAGGCACTCCTTACATCACTTTCTCCTTGTCCTTGGAGATTAGTTGGGTCTTATCAGCGGCTGGAGCATTCCTGGTGCCAGAGGATCAGGGTAAATTGGAGTCAAAATACATAAAGTGCTATAGAAAAGCATCCAAATGCCCGGCTCAAGGATGACAAGGAATATATTGAGTTCTCCAGCAGGCTGAGGGAATTACCTTTTCACACTGAGATTTCAGCTAATATGCTAATCTTGGGAACAAAGCCGTTCTCAGTGGGGTTTGGAGAGGGTGTCCAGGTTGTGTCTCCAGCAGAGTGATGGCAACAGAACAGTTTAAACACTTTGCTGTATCCACTCCGGAGCTCCCAGCCCCGCTCACTGCTCTGTGCTCACCCAATTCCTGACTCTTTTAGGTATTTCCCCACTTTAGCTCAGCCACAGAGCCCCATCAGAGGCTCAGGTTCCCAGGACTCCCATTATTCCTGGGCATTGCCAAACAGGATGAGGTGCTGCATTCTTCCAAAGCCAGCCCTCTAATATTAGCATACAAACACCTCTACCCCACATCCCCTGTGAAGATCTCAGCCAGAAACACCAAAGACTGGGTGAAAAAAAGGCTTCCACTTATTAAAAAAAAAAAAAAAAGCAGAAAAGTTAAATCTTGTGTCAGCAAATGGTGTTAGAATCTGTGTTATAACCCTGGGTAAGTATCAAGCTCTGGAATGAACTTCATGTTTTCTTTCTAAAGACATTTTAGAGTAAAATGCATAAAATTACCAGTAACTAGAAGTGGATTTTTTTTTTCCTCTGGACATTTTTCAACAGTCCATCTCTATCTTGAGAGTCAGACTAGAGTCAGGCTGAGCATCCACCTTTGGTGCTTATTTCTTGATTTGATCAGAATTGTACAATAAATTACACCCCATTTGTCCCAAAGTCTGTTCAGCCCTTACTCAGGAGCTATCGACTAGTTCTGCTGATAAAACACTGTTGTCTTCAGCTCCCTCCTGTTCCTGCTGCTCTGGGAATTATTTACAAACCATTCTTAACTTTTTAGTGTGGCACATTCAGTCTTTCTTACAGAAATCCTCTGGGAGCAGCCAGAGCTTATTGCAAGAGTCTCACATGTGAGCAGGGTGGTCAAAGCAGCCAGACTGGTAACAAAAAAAGCCCCAAACCAAAAAAAAGGAGTAACTAGAGACCAGGACCCGGTTCACAAGCTTAACATGATGGACCCAGAATGAGCAGAAGCCTCCAGACAACATCCAGGATTCTGCCCGCAGTCTAAGGAAAACTCTTGGATTGTGAAAGACTTTGAGAACTCTCATTTCACAGATTTTCCTGGAAACACAGGGCATGAATCTGTGAATTCATGGAATCCCAGAATGGTTTGGTTTGGAATGGATCTTAAAGCTCATCTCATTCCACATCCCCTCCATGGGCAGGGACACCTTCCACTAGGCCAGGTTGCTCCAAGCCCCATCCAACCTGGCCTTGAACACTTCCAGGGATGGGGAGTTCACAAACTCTACAACATCTCTGGGCAACAAGATATTTGACAGATTACATCAGATTAGATTAATTTAGATACCAACACTACACACACCATAAGAGCCACATAATTTCTTGACAGATTGAGCCCAACGAAGTCTACCAAGGGTTAAAAAAAATCTCCTAATTTTTTTTGGTGGTCTTTGGGTACAGAATCTCTTATAATAAGACTATTTGTATTCATACTGGCAGAGTAAACACTACATGTTCATGCCCAGGCAGCTCTGTGCTTGTAATTTCAGCAAGAACAGAGCAACGTCCCTGAGGGACTTTGCTATTTCCCCAGCCACCATCCACTCAAACGCTGAATGAGAGTGGGGAAAGAGAGAAAGATGATGGCATAACCCTCCCCAGCAGCCTCAGCTTGCACTAGGAATGCAGGGAATAGCTCATTCCAGGTTTAATTAGACCAGTTAAAACATTTCTCTCCTATAGCCCAGCAAGAGACAAGGCCGCAGTGCTCCCACAGTCACCATTTGCTGATTAGGTGCAATTTGCAAACATCATATTCCAAACCTTCCCCAGACAAGATCCATGAAGGAAAAGGTGATGAAAACCTCTGTTTCCTCTCATCACTACACTTGATGTTTTTCAACAGAGCTTTTGCAGACCTCAAGTTCTATATTTAGGAAAAAGCTGATGCTGGTTCAACAACACCAAGAAAAAATAAATGATCCCGTCACTTAGAACTGTTCAAATTTAAATTACTGCAGAACATTCACTTACTGATTCCCATCAAAAAAAAAAGCCCAAACACATCTTCTAGTAGTTATCTTTACTCTCTAGTCATTCCAGTGCTGCAATATTTGGCTTCCTAATGGAAAGACACCCCAGAAAAATCCCACCATGACACCAGGGCCTCCTCTTGTTTGAGCTGAAGGAGTAACTCCATCACCCCCAGCATTAGCTCTTTCTAAGTCTTGAGTAAATCCTGCTCTAAAGGGGAATGTTGCACACACCTTGTCACAAACTGTGTGGGCAAGATGAAAATGGAAGCATAAAATTGGTTTTTTTCTGTGGGTTTTTTTTTTTTTTTTTTTAGCAAATGAAAACATTTCTATTTAGTCTTGTAAAATGTATTTTACTCAAACCCCAGTTACCTGGAATAGCTGAATGAGCATTTTTTAATTATGAAGGAAAACCAGCATAGGCACAGGTTTGAAATGGAATGATCATTTACTATGGAGGTTAAAATACCCATTGTATGGGTGGTATTAATTTTTAATGAAACAAAAATCTCATTTTCAAGAGTGAGATTTCGTCTGTGAAAGGCTGAATGAATAGATTTTTGTGCCTGGCTGGTAAACTTTCATTACAATTGTCAAACCCAGCCCAAACCACAGTGTGCTGTGGGATATGGAAAGAGAAGTAGCATGAAGGGAAGTGCAACTTGCCTCATTTCCTCCTGGCAGCCTGTTCATGTGCACGATCTGGCTCTGGTCATCCAACACCAGCTCTGTGTACGTCAGGATGTCCGAAGGCAGCGGCGCCGCTGGCAGGAAGGCATGTTCATTCATGGAATTCCACAGCTTAATCAAAGACTAGAGATGAAGAGAGAGAAGTATTTTTAGCCATGACTCCATATTCCCAACAGGACAGCTCAGAATATCCCTCCTGCCAGAGTGACCAATGGGATCCTGGGGGTATTGCTTACTGTGGAGTTTGAACCACAAAACAGTTTCACCCAAAGTAGAACTTGAATTATGTGGTTTAGGACAGAACCCAGCAAATCAGATACACATTAAATTCCACAGCTCATTAACCATTCAATGCTGTATCTGTCTTGTCCCAGAAACTGGGCCTTAAGCTGAAGGAGGGCAGGGTTAGATGGGATATTGGGAAGAAATTCTTCCCTGTGGTTGCCCCATCCCTGAAAGTGTCCAAGGCCAGACTGGATGGGGCTTGGAGCAACCTGGGCTAGTGGAAGGTGTCCCTGGGCTTTAAGATGCCTTCCAACCCAAATGATTCTATGATTCCATGAATTATCACCTCTGCATAGTCTAACTCTGCAGGAAGGACAGATAAGAGGGCGACAAAACAAAGAAACAGCAAAAAGAAAGGGAAGATGGTTTATGTTTCAGCTTCTACTGCTTGACTTATTAATGCCACTCCAGCAGCAGCATATCCAGAGTCCTAATTTCATAGCTGACAATCCCTGGGGGCCACTGGAAGCCTCTCCAGGCCCCTTGTTCCCCTGACAAGCAGGATGGTGACCGAGAGAAGTGCTGTGCAGGTACCAAAGTTTAGAACAACCTAGAGAACACTCACCTGCCGAAACATCTCAGGGATGTCATAGACGTATGATGTCCCTAAAGTCTGTGCCTGGAATCTCTTGGACTGCAGCAGGTCTTTGGTCACATAGGGAGTATTGATCAGCATCCCATGGAGTGGTCCCTGTTTATCCCCATAGGCCTGGAACATGATCTGCAGGACAAAACACGAGCAATTACTGCTTAATCCACCAGCTCCGTATGCTGAGCTGATCCAGATTTTACCAAAAATCATCCGGATCCCCCAGTCTGACTGTTTCTGCTCCCTACAAGGATGTTAGTGCTGGCATAGCCCGGAACACCGTGCTCCATCACACATTACTGCCCTTTGGAGACAGTGCTGGCCCATTACTGCACAGATCCCGGCATCCCTGACTTATTGCTGCGTCCCGGCGGAGCACGGCGAGCCGAGCCACATCCCCCAGAAAAACCCTGTGAGTGAGATGACTTCCCATTCCCCAGTATTTCCCCTGACACCACGTCTGTGCCGATGGATGGTGATAGCTGGGAGCAGAGAGGAGAACTCCGTTATTTATGGAGTGGCACGGCGCGGGATCCGCCGCTCCGCCGGCTGCTCCGGGAAGCCGGGTCAAGACTTGCATATGTCATTTGGCTTGAAGTTTTGATATTGTAAGTTTAAAAGATTTTCCCAGAGTAGCAACATGAATTATCAACTGCCAGGTTTCATGGCACTATATATTCCACTCGGAAGGGACGGTATTTCAACAGAGAAACAGGAGGAGCAGAGCTGAACCAGGACAGCTCAGCCCAAATGCTGCGGAACCTGGCAGAAGGGACATGATTAGGATGTTTTAAACTGGATTTTTCTAACTGAAGATGAATTAATTGAAGAATTTCACTAAAGATAAAATTCAGTAAAGCCTATTTTAGTGTTTAAATTAAAAACGGCAGTTTGTGCTCTCTTCAAACTCAACAAAAATTAACTGGGGAAGGAGCTCCTTTAAATGGGAGAACTATTTGTTCAGGGTAACAAGTGTTTGTGGCAGTCCCTGTGTTAGGATTTGACTGGGTCTGTTGGGATTTGCTAGGGCACTTGGGGCCCCATTCTCCTTAAATCTCTGGGAAGCTCCAGAGCAGTTCTGTGGGAACTGGAGAAGTCTGTGCTGAGCATCACCACTCATCACTACTGAGAGACAAGAGATCAGGGTCATTCTCTCACCATGAATCCATTTTCCTGTCCCTCAGAAGTCATGGAAGTGCTCAGCACATCAGTAATATTTGAATTTTTTTAAAAAAATTTTCCTAAGTTTAAAGTAACCCTCTGAAAACACAGGAAAAAATCCACAGATCTGAACCTATAAAACTCCATCATGAGGGAGAAGATTTATCCAAGTTCCCTAAAAACTCAGACCTCCGAGCTTTGTAAGACAACCTTTCCTCAGAGTTAACTGAAATATTTCCACTAATTTTTTACTAGAACCTTGTTTAATATTCTGGAAAATAAATCAAATTTAATACTGGAAAAGTTGCTAAAGCCATACACACACACAAACACATTCCCCAGCCCTTAAATAATAAAGCTCGTCAGGGAGAGGGCTCAGGAGGAGACATGACCTTCACAAGTGACTGACTCAACTCAGGGGTTAAGCTCAGTTCCTGGAGATTATGAAAACGTTCTTTTCTTTTCTCATCTCCCCTCAAAGGCAGAAATGAGGTAGAACACACTGACACTATCTGGGATCTCAGCACTGGATGGACTCCTCGGCCAGCAGCTTGCTGGAAAAATGAAATGGAGGGGGAGAAGAGGTGACTCAGCACTTTGTGTTCCACATTCACACTGCCCAAGTAATTTATTCTGCTGCTCCTCCTGCTCGGCAGAGAGATGATTATAGAAGGAGATGTAAACATTTCTCTATTCCAATATTTCCCATGCATCCCATGCTCCATGGATTTTTAGCACATGTAGGTATTTCAGTTAACCACACTATTCCTGTGCCATGAAAAACAAAAATACCAGAACAGCCACCACCATTACAAAAGGGCCCATTATGCTTCATAAAAATGATATAAAAGCACCTTCCATAATTTTATATCATCCTACACAGGTCATTCCCTATATCTTTAGAATTTAAAGGACAAGTTCACAGATTTTCTCTATCTACTGTGGGAAATGTATAATTAATAATATTTTTTATTGCAACCCACAGGATGAGCATCAACAGTGATCCCTTTTCTATTACTTTTCTGAGCACTCTGAGGAAAACTCTTGAGGAAAAGAGCTGCTCAAACAACAGAGGGCATGCACAAAACAACCATGGCAGAGCTCCATCAGGCACAAAGTGCCCCCCCAGATAACCTGCTCATCCAACCCTGGAGCCACATGGACACACCTGTCCCGTCCTGGAGTCTGTCACTTCCTTGTACAGGCTGATGTCCAGGTAATAGCCCGACTCGTTGGTCAGGAAGAGCCGAATGGGAATGGCCTTCCCCGTGGGTGTCAGGCGGATGTTGATCTTCAGCTCAGCTTGAAGGACACGGAGCTTCCAGAGGCGGCTCCCGTAGCGCATCACCATGGACCGCACGGACTCCTCGATCTAAACAGCACAGGAGAAGGATTTCCCTCACCAGACTGCTCTGATGGGAGGTGCCCCTGCCCATGGGGGTTGGAATGAGAGGGGCTGTAAGGTCCCTTCCGAGCCAAATCATTCTGGGATTCTTTCTGGATCCATCCACTGCTCTGGGCCCCCTCCATCCCATGGCTGAAGGTCGTGCTCCAAGGGCACCCCAGTGTGATGAAGAGAGACAGAAGTATCATATCAGCACATACCCAGGGATGTCAGGGGATCTTGGTAGCCTGTCCCTTCTCATCCTAAGCCTCAAGACAGGCAGGAACTCAATCTGAGGACTACTGATGTAGTGGGACAGTGCTGGATTCACACTGCTGTTTCCTCACAACCCATAAAGACCTTGAAGATCATGAAGTCCAACCAACCACCACCACCACATCAAACCCAGCGTGGCAAGGGCACCTCCCCCTCACCTGCCTTCCCTCCCAAGGCATTGCTCACGCCTGGGAACTATGGAATCCAGGGAAGCCAAATCCTTGGCCAACAGCTCTGTAGCACTCGTATGCACAATAATCATGTTTCACCACCCACGCCGCGCGGAGCTTTAAATCAACAAAGCAATTACCACTCGGAGCTGGGCCCTTTGCTGTTCCATTAAACTTTATAAAATACTACTGTGGGCAAAGCGCATATTAAAAGAAGGCAATTTATAGGCTGGGTTTAACATTGCTCAAAAAAAACCCCTCTCTTTTCCACAGCAGCTCAAGGAAAAGTCACAGAACGTGTCTGAGGGCAGCCCAACTTCCAGAGCTGAACATCCCAGCTTCTTCCGAACTTCCTGGTAACTAAGGATTTCAGATGTGCCCAGAGAGGATTTATGAAAAAGCAATTTAAGCCACCAATTTTTAATCATGATTTAAAAGTCAGCAAGCAAGAGAGAGTTATTTTGATACCCAATTCATCTTTTTTAAACTTTCAGTTGTTCTCCTAAGGAAAGGTCAACTCTGATCTTTGGGTACCCATGAACAGAATGTTGATTTCCAACAAAATTCAGCTTTTACAGTTTACTTGGGCCTTTCTTTGTGGTGGTTCTGCTAACCACAAACACACTTTATGTCTAAACACTTTAATTTATGCATCTAGAAAGCTTAATGTTCACTTCTTTAGAATGCTGATCTCTGTGGTTTTGTATCAGAGTGGAAACGAGGCACTTCTGTAGTTGAATTTACAGGTTCTTTTTAAAGTCTGAATTTACCTCATGTTTTATTTGGATAGAATCTGGACTTTTGTAACAAACAGAGGAGCGTTTAGAGATAGTTTCTGATTAAAACTCTATCTCAAACACACAGTGAAAAAATAAGTTTAGTTTTGAATACAAAACATATTTTTAAGAACTGTTCTTCAGCTGACAGAGGAAGTGAGTTGCACTGCTTGAAGGACACAGTGTTTCTCCACTAGAAATATAAGTAGCTGGTTCTGAAGTCTTATATTTAATATTTATTCATAAGTGGAAAAAACCCAAAGCTCTGTTCCTTTGTGTGACTGCTGGGGATGGGTTGGACTCGATGATCCTTGTGGGTCCCTTCCAACTCAGCATATTCCGTGATTCCTCACTGCCAAGCAGGTTCCAAACAAACAAATTGCTTGCCTTAACTGGATAAATTGAAAGTATTCTCTTTGTTTTTGGAGATAAGTGTTCAAGGCCAAGCTGGACAGGGCTTGGAGCAACCTGGTCTAGTGGAAGGGCGTGGAACTGGATGAGCTTTAAAGCCCCCTTTCAACTGGGATTCTGGGATTCTTTGAACAAAAGACCATCTAATTCTGGGAAGTGAAGCCCAAGGAAAACAAACAGCTCAGAGGTAGGGAGGAGATCCCACCTTTGACGGGTCCATGATGACAGTGGGCACAAAGTTGAGGAAGATGTGGTTGCAGTCCGTGCGCACGTTGGTGTTGTTAAACGCCACCTCCAGCTCATCCATGGCTTCCAGCAGCAAGCGCTCGCCCTCGTTTTGCAGGTACTCAAAGGAGGCCTCCTGCCACACATTGCCAACAAATTATTGACTTTTTACTCTCAAATCGTGGCCCAAGAATACAGGGATTGGAAAAGTGCAGAAGGACGTGAGGGGGAGAACAGGGTATGCAGCCCTGAAGCAGATCCATCCCCATCACGGGGCCAGTACTGCCAGTGCCTGGATTCCACACCTGGCTGACTCATGCCCTCATTTAGCTCAGAGTAATTTTTAAACTAGACAGGGCAAACCACTGTTGCCTCAAAATCCAAGGATTTCTGACCACCCACTTAAGTCCCTCAAAAATCTCCCCAAAATACAGGAATACCAGGACTTTAAAGAGATGGTTCTGCAAAGCCACCATCAGCAAAGGGAGGCCACACATCCCCAGCACCTCACACAGGTGACATGTTCAGTTCTAGACCTAAAACCTCCTGCAGGTTCCTAGAATGACCGAGGGTTTCACGCACTGCCTTGGAAAGAGCCCTTGCACAGGTGGCAAACTCACCTTGGTCACCAGGTCCGAGTGCCTGATGATGGCCCTCACAAAGAACCTGTAGTCTGTCACCTCTGTGCCCACCTCCACCTTGGCTGCTCCCAGGTACAGGTGCATTTTGTGGTTGGCACAGGGAATGGCGGTGAGGTCGAAGTTGCGCATGCGGTTCAGCTCCAGCTGGAAAGCCAGAGCCGGCTCCAGGTGACGGTAAATCCGGTCCTCCTCAAACTGGAGGCATCGTGCAGGTGGGAAAGGGTGGGGAAGAGGAGAGTGGGTGGAGAAGGTGAAACACTGAGGATAAGATCTAGACAACACCCCTTAAGAAATTTCACACTTAATTAAAAATCTAAGCATTCAAATGAATCCAACCCAGAATTTCCCATCTCAAACAGGCATTGGCACTGATTTTTCACTTTTCACAAGAGCATGGAGTGACAGCACAAAAGGGAATAGGGTCAAACTCAAAGACAGTGCATTTAGATTGGGTATTAGGAAGAAATTGTTCCCTGTGAGGGTGGGCAGGCCTTGGCACAGTTTGGGTGGAGAAGCTGTGGCTGCCTCATCCCTGGGAGTGTCCAAGTCCAGGTTGGACAGGGCTTGGAGCAACCTGGGATAGTGGGAGGTGTCCCTGCCCATGGCAGGGGGTCGAACTGGATGAGCTTTAAGGTCCCTCCCAACCCAAACCATTCTGTGCCTCTATGATTCTCTGAAGACAGCAAGTTCATAAGCTCACCCTCCCCCAAAACCCTCTTTTTCACAGAAACCAGAAGGTTTGTCTGATTTTAAGGCCTGAATGACTGTCCTGCTTCCAAGGAACAGCTACATGAAAGAAGGAAAAACCCAACACTTAGAGAAAAGCATTAATGTACAACTTACCTTATCCCGGGCACGGAATGTGAAGAACTTTGGGAACTCCCTCTGTTTGAAAATAAAAGCAACAATGTTAGTGCCCCCAAAGTCAGCACTGATATCCCCAGAGTGCCCACAGGCCACACCTGAGGCAGCACCACAGCACAGGATGTGACAGAAGTTGTCACCAGTTACTTTTTCAACATCACAAAGGTGGTGAAAAATCAAATCATTCTCAAGAAGACCTTCAAGACAGCAGAGGTAGCTTAAATCTGTCTCCACTACTACAACAGAGGCTACTTGATTGGCTTTAGATTTTTATTGTCAATTATTAACAGACAACAACCTGGAAATGTCTAGATAATAGTAGGCAACTTTTTCTAATTCTGTTATGATTAAGGTTCCTGTGGAAATGTTTGGGAGCCACACAGAGATATTAACACTCCGTTATGGACACAGATGTACACCAAACAATGGTCTTATTCTCCAGCTGTCCTCATACCATTACTGCTGGAAATACTTTCTTCCCAAGGGAAACTGTGAGTTGCAATGAAATAACTTTATCCTCCCGTGTTAAATAGCCCTGCAAAAATCCCCCAAATTCAATTTGGTTTCTCTGTTATTCTGTCGCGCAGATAAAACCTTGCCAGGGGCTTGACAGTTTTGTGGCATATTGTACAAGTCTTAGAAGAAGAGAGAAAGCCTGGACAGCATCCTTCTACCTGTCCTTCCAGTTCCATCCAAGCAAATCTACCCATTCCTCTGAGATTTCACTTTTACTGGGTGGAGGAACTTTGCACCAATGTGAGCACACCAGCTCTCTCTGCTAAAGGTGACCTGAGAGACACACACAACTTGCCAGAACTGTCATACTAAGCAAAAAAAGAAGGAATCTGACCTGGAGTCACTGAATTTCTGGCTCACATTCCACTACCAATGAAAGACGGACAAACAGTGACACAATAGAAGCCACCACTGAGCAACACAGATTTTAAGGCTAAAAGGAAATATTCCAGTCAGTTTTCCTTCCCTCCCTACATAAAACAGCCCCCAGAACCTCCCATGACTCTTGGTCAAGCAAAATAGCCTGTATTTTCCTGGAATGTGTCTTCCAGACCAGGCGCAGGAAATCCTGCCTGAAAATTCAAGCTCACCCAATATACTCATGTCCTGTGAGCACCAGCTGTACTCTAAAAAACAACCTCTTCCATGTTTCCTTGCTTCTCCTCCAAATCCCTCCTACCTGTCCCTCTGCACGCTGCCAATTCCTCCTGCCACCATTCATGCTCATTCCAACACTAATGTAATTGCTTCCAAGGCATCTGAATAGTGTGGTGGGCAAATATCATAATTAGAAGTGAACACACACACAAAAATCCTCAGTGTTCTGGTACCAAAATCCAAAAGAGTGCTCCATTTCCTAGTCAGAAGAATTATACCCCTGCTGTGTTCTAATCAACCAACCATCATCAAGACAATCAAAATAATTTGCCTAAATTAGCCAATCAAGACACCCTGCAAACTGCAGAATGTGAAAAGCTACAACAGAAATCATCATAGTTGATTATTATACTAATAATCACGTTAAAAACCTAATGAGATGAGGAAATTGGAAGCTTGCTGGAGCAACTCTCTATTACCTCAACATGCTGGGAACTAATTATATAGACTGTAATTAAAACAAAAACAAACCCAAGCCCGGGCCCTGGCTAAGTTAATAGTTGGTCCAGTAATAAAGGGGATAGAAGAGGAGACAGTAATAAAGACTGACACAGCAGATCCCAGAGGTGGTCCACAAACTTTGCAGACAGATGACACACCAGGCTGAGGAACCAGGAGCATCCCCACAGTCCACTGTGCTACATGGCAGGGCAGGGAAAACTTGGGAATTACTCCTTTTGTTCTGTGCCTCCTTTCTGACTCTGACCCATCCTACAGTACTTACTCAGCAACTCTGATTTTTCATTCCCTAAACACTAAAACTTCCTTTGTTAAATCCAAAGCCTGGATTTTCTTGCTTATGGTCCCAAAAACTCCCCACAGGATCCAAGTTTCTACTTAAGTCATTCATTGACACATCTCTACCTGTATTGTGAGCAACAATTCCCAGGTGGTGACACCCACAGGGGTTCAGAAACTATTTTTGCTGACTTATAAACTAGTTTTCCCTTCATGAAGCTTCCTAAACCAAGTGTGTTCAGCACAGGATGAATTTCTTGTGCTTTCAAGGCTCCTAATAACTTTCAGAGTTGAAAAGTAGACACACAAGGGATAAAAATCTGGTTTATGCCTTACATTGCCACCTTCAACAAGCCCTCACTGATGTCCAAGCCCTGAGAAAGCAGTAATTCCAGCAAGTAAGAGCATTAAACACTTTCCACCTCACTAGGGCACTCTGTGAAATTTAGCAAGTCCCTTCAGTTACTCCTCTAAGGTGTGTTAAAATCAGTAAGAAGCCGAAATAAATCACTACACTACATAAGAAACATAAAGATTTCACAGATATTTGCATTTTAGAGTAGAAAACAACACTGAAGCACAGGGGACCTTTAATAGTGTGGCATCCTGAGCTCAGCCAGGCAACAACAGAGACTCCAGCACCTGAATGCAATGGGGCAACACCTCGGTTTGCAGCCAGATGTTCAAATTACTACTTAAACACTTAACTCTGACACCAATGTTGGCATTAAATGCCTGGCTGAGATCCAAATGGGAAGGCCAGAGTCCCTTCTGTGTGTCCTGGCCTCACCTCAGGAACACCACCATGCTCTAGGCCCTTTTTACTTACATGAAATCTCTGATCCACCTCATAGTTGACCTGTTTCCTGAAGTCCTTACAAACGAAACATACAAACATAGGAAGAAAAAAAAAGCAGAAGACAGCTAGCAATTAGGATTAAAATCAAAAATTAATTAATTCAAGAATACAAGAGGTGTCAAGATTGTTTACAATTGTAAATTAATTTTCTTAAGCGAATTCATGGAAACCATCTCAAATTTTAGAGGACAAAAACAGTCAAGAAAGAACTAAATACAATCAGTACAGCATTTAATTTGGGGAAAAACACATCAGATGTCAATGGTATTATGAGGTAGAAACCAAAGAGTTCTGAGCATTGTGAGAGAGATTAAAATACCTTTTGTGCTACAAGGAAAGTCAGCCTCCGAATCCCGTGATCAATCAGGACTGATTTCTGTAGAAACAAGGATGGAATCAGGTGACTGGATTAGCAGAAAAAGATCAGACTAAAAACATGTCAAAGTCCTCCATGAATTAGAAAAGCTCTACAGATCCTCCTGTCTCTGTGCTGTGAGTTCCTGGTCCACCCTCCGTCTCCTCACAGGAAGGATTTCCCACCTGATAATCCTCCAGCAGCATAAATATCCAAATCCATCAGATCTGAGCAGGTAAATAGCTAAACCACAAGAATACAGAGTTCCAGCTGAGCCAGGCTAACCAGGAATGCAGAAGAGTCATATCCAAGTCTTGCAGGAAATATCGTTGTCCGTTTCCCAAAGTAAGTTGGGGTTTCTTTGCAAAGATTACTTTTTGAAGGGAGCACAGTGTAGACATGATAAGGCCATGGAAAATGAAGGAAAATGAGTTTTAAAGGAAATAACCCACAGAAACACATAGCTCATACTTGACATTGGCACAGGAAGCACATGGACAGCCCAGACCAAAGGACAGATCCAGGCTCTCAGCATGGAGAAGACTTTGGGGGTCAGGCTTACAGTAACCTTCCAGGGTTATAAAAAGGAAGGAGAGGGGCTTTTTTTAAGGGCAGAGAGGGACAGGACAAGGGGGAATGGGTTTAAAGTGACAGAGGGCAAGGTTAGACTGGATATTGGGAAGAAACTCTTCCCTGTGAGGGGGGGCAGGCCCTGGCACAGACTGCCCAGAGAAGCTGTGGCTGCCCCATCCCTGGACGTGTCCAAGGCCAGGGCGGATGGGGCTTGGAGCAACCTGGGCTAGGGGAAGGTATCCATGGCAGGGGGTGGGACTGGATTGGCTTTAAGATCCCTTCCAACCCAAACCATCCTGGGATTCCATGATTCTATACTGCAAAGCTGATAAATGACAGGTGTTACTTATTCTTTCCAAACAGATCCATTGTATTGCTTCTTCCTCAAATTCCACTAAGCCCCTTTTCAAAGGAGTGCTGCCATCAGTATTTGCCACACCACTGATCCTTTGAAGTGTTAAGATCTCGTAATTCTCCCCTTTTTAAAACTTTTTCCTTTCTCCTCCTTTTTCCAATTTAAAAGCAAAGAACACAAAAAGAAACAAGAACTCAGCTCGAGCTGGAACAAAACCACCCCTCTCGGCACAGACTGCAATGTTTCACTAAGGTTAAGCCCTTTGAAAATGAGCAGCAGTGACTATATTCATGGCAAGAGGAAGAAAATAACTTTAATAATGCCATGATTTAAAAAGCAAAAATTGTTATTGCTTTTAAAATTCCACAAGTGGCAGACAATAACAGCAGAGCAACAGGATTCTGATTACATGGTAATAATGTGGGTCTCACAGCAAGGCCACAGCTATTACAGAGCGATTAGCCATCAGCACCTGGAGAAACTCCATTTCCACTGACTGCCTCAATCTCCTCCACAAGTCATTTACAAGTATATGATCCTAATTTCTATTAAAAAAACCACACACAACATGCTGGGACTAGAAGATTATTTGGACAATTTGGATCAACCTATTTGATAGTTTAATGTGGTTTTGGATTTTATTTATTTATTTTTTTAGATATTTTCTTTCTTTCCTTTCATCCCCTCCCATAAAATGCCTGGAGCATGATCAAGTGGATGAAAAGCAGAACTAGTTTTAATTCTTAGATTTGATTATTTCCTTTGCTTAAAGAGACAGGAAGCTGCTGAAGCCATGTGGATGCCAACCCCATTTTGGAACCCCTCATTTCTGCAGGATATATTCCCACCTCCCACACTGGGAAGTTGAAAGTGCTCCCTCAGGGCTCCCATAACCATTGGAGGTACCAGGAATCCCAGTCCCTGATGGGATATTCACCTCCACAAGCTGGTTGAGTTTAACACACCAAAGAGGACACAAGGACACTGTTCCCAGCCCAGGCTGTCTCACAACTGACCCAGCCATGAACATTTGGGACTCAAAAGTGTATTCCACACTTAGGAGGGAACAACAGAACATGCCAAATCAACTCCACTTCAGGACAGAAATATCATAGTAAGTGGATCATCCAGCATGCTGACAAGGACAATAAATTTTAGTTACATGAAGAATACCATGGTACAGAAATACAGGATATTTCAATGTCACTTTCCATGGCTCTTACTCATACAACAACTTTATCACCAGAAAAAGGGATACAGCAGAGTCTTCCAGACCATCTGGAGACAGTTACTGAAGGCTGACCTGATGTGTTTAAAACACTAAGGATCTTTTATCCTATCAAGAATTAAAGGGAAGAAGTCCTGACCTGACAAAGCAGAAGGAGAAAGAACCTGGTGGCTTCAAAAAGATGCAGCTGCATCCAAAGAAGTGGGATGGTTTTAGATGGGATATTTCATGTTTGTTTTAAAAACAAACAAACCCCCCCCCAAACCTACAGAACATACTGACTTTTCCCAAAACAGCCAGAACGTCCTGCACAATCACACAGATCCAGAGGGAGAAGCGAGACAACTTACCTTGCTTTGTGTGAACTCCCTGAACATGACAGCCAGGGTGTCATCATCAACATCAGTGTCTGTTTTAATAGCAACATTGAGGATGTGGATGGGCTCCTCCCGGGCAGTCTGCAAGGGAAAGAAAATAGTCCCCATAAATAAACGAGTTACCTTGGTAACACCTGGGAGTTCTCAAAAGGGGCACCCTAAATCCAACTCTACGACAGAAGTGCCCCAGGGAAAATGACCAGGAAAACTGTGGGAGAAATCCTTGACCAAGCAACCTCATAAATCTGCAGGTTCACAGAAGTCAGAATTAATGGCCACAAACAGAAAATTCATTGGGAGAATCCAAGTCTCAGGGTCACTTTTGACCAGGGTAACCCCAGTGAGCTTCACTTGGTTGCAGACAGGACACAGGGTCAGGGCCTCTCTTTATAAAATACAGCATAAGCAGAACACTGGAGGACTGGCATCTAGAAAAGTAATTAAATTAAGCAAATTCAAAGTGTAGGGGCAAAATAATGCCAGTTTTCATACCTACAACAGCATGAAATAATGTGGAAGCATCAATTACATTAGAGCTCCAAGAAATTACAAATTCAGCATTCAGGAGCCTGTGGTTAACTGGGAAAAACTGAGAATGAACAGGAAATCACCCTGATGAGGCAAGGGGGATGTAAAGAGAGATCTGAGGACATTAAGGCAGACTGCAATATTCTGGAACAAGGCTGCAGTGCTTACAACACATCAGGATCAGTGGATCAGCTGAAAACCAAGCCCTTTCTGGACACAAACTGTGTTCCAAAAGAGCTTCCCACTGTGGGGGGCAGGACAGAGCATGGAGCAGCTCTGGCTCTAAGGGAAACTGGTCTTCTATCCCTATGGATTACAGGCCACCTGCTTCCTCTGCACCTGTTCTCCACATCACTGCAAAGACCAAGGTGTTCCACTCAGCTCTTCCTCCTAAAAACTGTTCTAAGAGGGAGAACAGAGGGAAGAATCAGGATGTAATGTGACTCAGAGGAGTGTAAGAGAAAACAGGGCAAGTCAGACTTCAGGCAAAGGCAGCTGAAGATGCATTTCAACACCCTTATGCACAGAGAAGGTCTGCAAACCTAATGGTAGGTCTAAACTCTCAGCTACGCTGCTGTGGATCCAGTAATTCTGCTGTTAAAAGCTATAAACTAAATTTACATGGAGAGTAAGAGACTGAGCCGTTGTCTTAGGACGGAGTTGGAAAATGACCACCTACTTTGAGTCACCTGCTGTGGAACAAGCAAACAAATCACACACACAAACACATAACGCTCCCAGCTGGTGAAAAGCATCCAGCCTGCAGTCCCTGCACATTCCTGCTTCCAGCCCAGAGCAACCTTCAGGGGAGAAACCACCATACCTTGTCCTCATCATAGAGGGAAGCGTGGCCGGCTTCAGGGAACGTGGGGCTCTGAGGGGGAGAGTCGCAGAAACAACCCATCACTTCATCAAAGATCCTGGAATGCACCAGAGAGGGATTAGTCACAACACACTGCTGCATCCAGCACTGACCCCCCCAAATCCTGCTGCTGAGGGGGAGCCACTGGAAAGGGCTTCTTCCCTCTGCAGGGATGCACTTGAAGATGAAGAGGAAATTCCTCAGCCCAAAGTACAGCCTGGATCATCCAACATTTGGCAGAGACCTTGTGGGTGCAGGCTGAGGACTGTGCTGGGGGGGTATTGCCCATCCCAGGAGGTTGGAAGCACAAAGGTACCTCCTCCCACACACATCCACGTGAACAGGAGATAGAATAAATCAGCACATCTGGAAATGGTCCCTAATCAGGGCTCAAGGAGACAGACACGGGGATCCAAACAGGAAACTACTGTAACTTAGCAAACAAGCCCAGGACCAGTTTAAACCTGACTCCAGACAAAGCAAAGCCTCTGTCCATTCCTCTTTGGGCCCAGGTAGGGAGTTGGCCACACAACCAACCCTCACCCTTCCCCACACACCTGACGAAATCCTCGAAGGTGCGGAAGGAGACCATGCCCCCCATCCGCTGGCACGGCGGGGTGAAGGAGTTGTCCAGCAGCACGTCACTCACACTGGCTACATGGACCATCCCATAGTGATTGAGGTTGGAAGAGAAGGACATTCTAAACAGCAATCCAACAAGAGCACAGTTAGTAGGGACAAGGGAGGGAAGAGCAGCACTGGAAGCAGATTTGTGCGTATGCTTTGACCACCAGTGTGGCTGTTTATCCAATATAACTGTTGGATTTCTCAGCACGCCAGACCTGTCTCCTCCAGAGTCCCTGCCATGCCTCTGATGCCACTAATGCCCTTACCTGGATGTTGTCCCAATGTACAGGAACACTCAGAATTAGAAAACAATGTTATAATCCTTTAAAACAGGCATTTCTCAGGGAGCTTCTTGAGATAAATGAATTCTGACTATGCAAAGCTGAACTTATTTTCCCTCCTGTCTATATGTTTTGCTTTACAGGTGGAATATGAGATAAACAGCAACAATTCTAAGCTTTGACACTTGAAAGATTTAGTAAATTTTTACAAATTAACTTGGAGCACATCATGCTGTATTATTTAATTGATTCCATGATTTTTCTGATCACACTATAATTTACACTCCTCAAATGCAGTGTGGTACAGTGACCTCTCCAAAATTCTCCACTGAATTGGGAAAAATGGGGTTTTCCATAGTCTTATATTTGTATTCCTATCCTAAATAAAGCCCAGTGCAGAGCCTTCTGCCTTAACTAATGACCAAACTGTGTTCCTCCAGCTAATTTAATCCATACTTTAATAAAATTGCTACTCCTCCCATTCATTTATTTCACTCAGTTTTGGTGGCAGGTGAGGAACACAAGCAGTTGGCCACAGATTTACCTCAAGGAGTAGGGAAGGGTCAGAGCTCCACAGTTACTGCTGCCATGCTCATACCTGAGATACACAGTGGAAAAGCATCTCTCACACAGGACTGGTCCCTTATTTAATGAGAACCAATCCCTTACTTATCAAGGACTGGGACAGATTTCCACAAGCTCAGAGGAAGGCACTAAAACCCTTCTGTTTCAAGCAGGAGCACTGACCTCTGAAGGTCAGCACTCCCCCTGGCAGAGGGCAAGACCCTGAATGGATTAAACACCACTGAATTCTCACAGTTCAGCTGCAGCACGTGCCAGCTGTGAAATTGTGTTATTTTGGGGTTTGGGCCATTATTATTATTATTTTCAAGATTAGTATTTCTGTTCAAGAAACAACTGGATTTGGCACTCTATGCTCTGGTCAGGTTGATAAGGTGGGGACTGGTCAAAGGTTGGGCCAGATGATCTTGGAGGTCTTTTCCAACCTAAATGATCCTATGATTTTCATGGGGCTTTTTAAAAAAACCACAATGTAAAGGTCAAGACTGACCCTTCCTCTAGTGACCAGAACTGGGGTTTGCCTTCTCTGCAGGAATTATTTATAATTCCTGAGCTATGCTACAGACTCATCTTAATTCTTTGAGAGACTTCAGCACAGTGAGACCTCCAAGCTTGCTCTGAGGACACACAGCCCCTGAGCTGGCCCAGGGCAGAGCTCTGGGACACAGGAACCACACGCCCTCGCCTCACCCTCCCTGAGCCTGGGAACACCTTCACCAAGGCAGCTTCTGCCCTCCCCAGCTGCTGCCACAACGGGGGAAAAACAAATCAGGGAACTGATTCAGCCCAGAACATGGTGACTTAGAGCTTGGGAAGTCAAAAGGATGCTCAGCTGGTGTGCTGGATGAGGTGCCAGTGGCATAGTGGGAAAAGCAGGGCCATCCACACGGACCTCGCTGAGCATTGCTGACACAGCGACTTACCAGCTTTACTGAGATTTCTTTCTTTCCACATGCTAAACCCACTGTGATATGGCCCTAAGTATAGTGTTAAGAAGACTAAAGTATCATCAGTGTGATTAATAGCTCTCCATGCCTAAAGTCACTCAGGGTTTCCACAATTTATCTCTGATTAAGAGCCGTGAGACTTCCAAGCCCATTTTTACTGTTTTTCCCTAAATAGGCTTGTAAGCAATAATAAATAATAGGTATTCACATTCTGAAAGAGAGAAATTTTTCAGGACATGGCATGGTGTACATTTCTTACAACTAATACAAAAACTACCACAGAATGGGAATTGAACAAAACAGACAGCAGACGTTCTTCATGTATTATTGAAAACAAGAAATACTTTTCAACTGAGACACAGGAGCAAAAATTAGCATCCAAACCACAACAAAACATGCTGTCAGCTGTTTGAGATGTAGATTCATCTATGGAGGTGAAACAGCCTCAAACAAATTCTAAGCTATGGACAAGAAACCAGGGTAGCAACAGGTTGGGCTGTGAGGAACTGCCTGGGTCACTGTGATACCCTCCCAGAGGGTCAACAACTGGGAATCCAGTAACAAGAGACCCTCCAAACAGCAGTTTGCTGTGCACCATACTGCAGATGAGCTGAGTCACCCAGCAAGTTTCATTTCAAAGATTGCAACATGCAAAGATTTTTTTTTTTTTTTTTAATGGTAAAGAAAAGCTGAAAACATGTTTTAGACAAAGGGAGAGGAGAAAGGAAGGAAAAAGAAGAGTTATGATTGAGTTTCCCAAGTAAAGAGAAGGGCACTACAACAAAACATGTTAAAACATTCAGGATTAGGCTACTTCTTTCTAATCTATCTTTTGAAATTTGAAAATATGATGAGTACCGTACCTGTTTAGCGTGGGGATGTTCCCTCTGTAATCAAACAACCACAGTTAGTTACAGACTGGTTAGTGAAAGCCATAATACAGAACTATCATCAAGCTGATGCACAGACCAGCAACAACTTTACAATTGACTAACCCCAAATTTCTCAGCTATCAGGGAGAATTCACTGTCAGGGGCCCTAAGGAGGCACTACTGCCCAACTTTGCTTGCCATGGGCACAAGCCAGACCATGCAGAAAACATGCAAATAATACAATATTCCAGGAAAACACTGTGGATTTGCAGGGTACCCCACGTTCTTATTAATCTTTTATCATCCCCACTTCAGGCCCTTTGCACGCACTGCGTCAGCTCCACAAGCAAGATCAGAAGGGAGTCTGCACTCCCTGACAGAACAGCAAACAGCAGAGATGCAAACAATGACCATCTCACACAGGAAAATTGCAACAGGCTCAGGAAAACCAGCCAAATCCTCACTGCCAAACCTCCAGGCCAAGCAGCAGCCCACGCACCAGCTCCCACAATGCAGGAACAAAGCAAACACACACACACACACACACCCCACCATGCAGTAATTCGCATTTTCAGCATTCAATGCCAAAAAGAACAAGCTTAAGGCTAAAAAGAAAAAACTTCAAGGAAATTTTACCGTTCCTGTTATAACATCAGTCCAATTCTGCACATTTTTGCTTGCTGACCAGGGCTTAGTGATGCACACAAGGCAGAGAGGAGTGAGGGGCATGTTTTCACACCAGCAGAAGAGCTCAGCCCACACCAGGTACAGCCAAGAGAGCATGAGGTGGGGTATTGCTCCATGCAAGATGGAAAAACTGCTGAGATCTCACATGCAAAATAGTAAAGATTAAATTGGAAAAAAAAATAAGAAAATCCATGCATACAAGAGGCTTGAGCAAAGAGATCAGCAAGCAGGAAAAGAGGGAAAGGAGAGCTTTGAGGAGTGTGTAACTGGTTATTCCCCCTCCCCTTCACTGCAGGAACCTGCAGGAGATCCAACCACAGACTTTCTTGACATTCTTGACCATAGGCAAGACCCCAAGTTAATGGGCATTAAGTCTCAGTATTTAATGACCAGTCTATTCCCATGGTCACTGTGTTAAATATCTTGTCTGCCCCTGGTACTGTCCCAAACTGATTTTGTCACAGCAAGTCATGTTCACTACAAGGTGGGATGTTGGGTGAATTACTGGGAGGGTCAAAAAAAAAAAAAATCTCATAATCTCCTTAAGCCATTCAGGAGAAAGTAAAAAATTACCTGAAATACATATATCTCATGGTAAATAACACAAGTCTTTAATTTGAGGGAGTGGAGAGAGATACTGTGCTGCAGAGCCTGTGGACAGGACTGAAGGGGCCAGAAGGCCTCAGGGGGTTGGGATTATTTTTTGAGCTTGGCAAATAGTGGGAAAGCTGCATGTGATCTACTTCAGTTGGAAAAAATAGTCTGGAGAGGACTGGCAGTTCCTACCCCCGGCAGGAACGCTCGTGTAGCCGTCCCTGGAATGCTTTCAGAAAACAGAGAGAGAAAAAACAGCATAACAAATGTTCATTTCAGCCTCAGAAAGGGCACCCTGGTGCTGTGCTCCAGGAACTGTCTCCAGCCACTCAGTACAGAGCTGAAGGGACTGGGGCAGGAACGGCATGGAGGGAAACAGGAGGTTCAGTGGCTGGAGATGGCAGGCAAAATGCAAGAACAGTTTTCAACCTGCACACACTGTAGGGCTGGATTTACAGCTACAGGTCATTGCAGCCATGGAGGCTTTTCCTAACAGGAGCTAAAGGACATGGAACTGTTGAACCAAGTCCAGAGGAGGCCAAAAAGTTGCTGAGGGGACTGAAGCACCTCCCCTATGGAGATAGGCTGGGAGAGCTGGGGCTGCTCATCCTGGAGAAGAGAAGGCTGTGTGGAGACCTTGGAGCACCTTCCAGGATCTGAAGGGGCTATAGGGGAGCTGGAGAGGGACTCTCCATCAGGAACTGGAGTGACAGGACAAGGGGGAATGGGATCAGACTCAAAGGGGGGAAATTTAGGTTGGTCATCAGGAAGAAGTTTCTCCCTGTGAGGGTTATGAGGCCCTGGCACAGGTTGGGCAGAGAAGCTGTGGCTGCCCCATCCCTGGAAGTGTCTAAGGCCAGGTTGGACAGGGCTTGGAGCAACCTGGGCTAGTGGAAGATGTCCCTGCCTGTGGCAGGGGGTGGAATGAGATGGTCTTCAAGGTTCCTCCCAAGCCAAATCATTCCAGGGTGCTGTGCCAGGGCCAGCTTGTGCAGCTGGGGCCACGTCAGAGCTCCCTAGTAGCCCCAAGCCCTGGGGGTGACGTGGGCACAGTGCTGGGGCAGTGCTGGCCCTGCTCCCCTCAGCACCTCCCTGGAGCTGACCCCGGGCTCACTCTCCTGCTCACCACCCCAGCCCCAGCCCTACTCCTGAACTTCCAAAAAGGCCCTTTCTCAACTGGGAATGCTGATCTCACCAAGGACCTGCTCCACACCCATTCCAGCTCCACTCTCACAATTATTCCTGCTCCTCCCTGTGCTTCCCGGTGAATCTGAACTTGGTTCCCCTTGCCCCCCTTTTCTCCCCTCTCCTGGTTTTTGTTTCAGACACGAGCTCTCCCCCCAAAGGATGGCCATGCATGCAAAGCACCGCGGGCGAGCTCCAGCTGTGCACGAGTGCCAGCGCAGGGCAGAGCTTTTGAAATGAGGCAGCAAAGCGGAATCAGCAGAGGTTGGCTCAATAACCCACTTGTAGTTATTAACAGCAGTACCACAGGAGAAAGAGCAATTCCACTGGCTCTGACCAGTGCCATTCCTCTTATGTTTCTCCATTTCTGTTGAAGAATCTAACCAGAAGGCTGTGAAACATGCCTCAAACCATACATTTTGATTGAGTTTTTCCTCTCCTTCTTTCTTTCCTTATTCTTCTGCTCCCTCTGTGATTCAGCCAAGCTGAATCTGCTACTGAAGTCCAATTTGCATAAAATTATCATCGTTCCATTCAGTTTGCTGCCCCTTCCACAGCCCCTTCTTTGCTCTGCTGGAAGATTTTGCCCTTTCCAAAGCAGGCAAGCCCAGGGAACAGCAGCACATTACTGCTGCCTGCTGCCTAATTAACATCAAACCTCAGCACGGAGCTGCAGGGATTTACAGGTGTCCTGGAATCATTTTCCCCTCCTCCCTCCTGCTACAAACCAGTCTCTCACAACAAGGAGGGGACCTCAGGCTGATAGCCCACGAGTTATCCCTCCGGGGCTCTGGGTACGGTCAGAGCCCACAGCAGGTTCACTCCTGGCATCCAAAGACTGATGCAAGAGGCTGTTGTAGCAACTAGTCCACAGAAAATGCTCCCATTTTATCAGGAATTCAAATATTATGAGTATATAATTGTAAAATGATAGCAGGAAGGAATTCGTATGCACTGCTCTAAGTGTAAGGGAGTTTTGGGTTCTTAAAAAAGCACTCTTAGGGAACAGGGATATTTAATGTGGCTTTCAGCCTTCCAAATGATTTCTCCCTGCAAGTTAAGGGAGAGGCTGACAAAAAGGAATAACCAAAATACCCCATAGATGATAAAACATCAAGAGACAGCAAAGGAGAGATCATGCAGCACTCTTAAGCCTTGAATTCAGCAACATCCAAGTCCAAGGAGGGTGCCAACAAACATCCACGAGCACGGAGAGAGGAGACTCTGGGCAAAACCAAGCACAGGATAGTTGAAACATTTATACTGATGGAAATACCATTGGATGGGGCTCAGAGCAACCTGATCTAGTGGAAGGTGTCCCTGCCCACTGCAGAGGGTTGGAACAAGATGGTCTTTAAGGTCCCTTCCAACCCAGGGCGATGATGATGATGAAATACAAAGCAGCTAATGACCAGGCTTGAATTCCACTCTCAGAAGCATCACTGACAATGGGATGCAGTCCCAAGAATGAATTCAATCCAGACAAGTCTAAGCAAGGCATTTGCCTGTACACCCATGTTTCTTGAGTGTGTGCATTCCCAGCTCCACTGGCAACCAGGAGGGCCTGTGTCAGACATCTTGTTTATCAAGTTTCTAAAGTAAAACTTGCTTTAAAGCTAAGCAAGGCCATTATCAAAACTTAAAGTCTTCATCTGCAGTGCTAAAACTTTCCTTCATTCCTTCCAATGGTACATCCTGACCAAGATCCCTCAGGACATGGCAAGGCCCAGTGTGGAAGCTGGGGGTGGCACGTGGGACAAAAGGAAGGTGTGAGCAATGCCCACATGGATTGGGAAGGCATGGCTGAGGCATCAGGGAGCAAAACGGGCTGGGTTATACTTCACTTTCCTTTGGAGCTCAACATTTCAGAAGGCAGAGCCCTGTGGTATCACTGCCATACCCAAAAATAAAGATGGTTCCAGCACCTCTAAGTCACCTTGTCAGCACCTGCCTTGGCACCTGACCCAGGGAACACACACCTGTCTCAGAGGAAAACAGGGATCTGTTTTGTGGGAACACATTTACCTCAGAGTTCTTCACTCCTGACCCTCCAGCACATCTGCTACTGGGGCAGGAGAGATCAAGGGAGCAGCTGAACACCCTGGCCAGGGGAATGTGGGGAGCTGGAGAAAAGGGGATGCTCTGAGAGGAGCAGAGCAGCTCCAAGAGCTGGCTACAGCAGACAATGTCCCAGTTTAATTTAAACCTTACAGCTTCAGACACAAGAAAGGCTGCTGGAAAGCAGGAGAGGAGAGGGGATTAGAAAAAAAACCCCACTTTTGTTGAAAAAGCACTATAATTCCCTCTCCTCGACACACAATGTTTCTTTGAACAGAAGATTTTAAGCTATGATTAGGCAAGGCCTGTTTCATGTACTGAACACCTCAGAAAGGCCTTTCAGTGTCTGTCACCTGGGCTGCCACCCTCACAAAGGCAGCTGAACTCTCTCAACACCAGTCAATATTCCACCCATTTCCCATCTCAGCAGGGCAGGCAGAACAAGAGGCAAGCAGGGCTCATTTCTCCCTCACATCTTTTCTCCCCAGGACTCTGGCTGGCTCAAAGAGGCAGGTTATGCCAAGGCAAGGGCTCTGCACACAGCAGTTGTTTGCAGCATGGAGCCATCAGCATCCCAGAGATCCCCTTGGATCAGCGTCCTCCAGATTGGATTTCTGCAGCAGCTCTGCTTGGAGAGGGCTCACAAACTGCATTTGCTGCCAGATGGTGACACTGCACTCCTCATCTGCCCAGTGCTGGGCAGAAGGAATGCTGCTTGGATCTGTGAAGCCCTCTGTGATTTCCATTAGAAGCTGTTTTTCTCCCTTGCCATCAGGATCAGTGTGGGTTTATCACAATCAGATGTTTTTTTACTAATTTAAAAAACTAATTCCCCGAACAGTTTCTGCCCACAAAACCCACCAGGAGCAGGCTGCATTTCTGTGACTTTGTCAGTAGATTTAACACACTTTTTGTCCTCTCTGCCTTCATTTAAAGCTTTCCTGTGGGCAGCTGATGGGAATTGTTCCATGGGCAAAAACACAAAGTCTGAGTCCACGCTGTGACCAGACAGCTCAGAAGTAGTGACTGGGATGGTTTCTGCCACAATTAAGTAAGGCCATAGCTGGGTTAAATACCAATAAAAAAGAATTTAAATATAAATTCATAAATTTAATTAGAACGTAAACCATTATCAGTTTGCCATGTTCTCTGCATGAATATCTGCTTCAGTAAAATTCAGGCTCACAAAGGTTCGCAGAAATCTGACACAAAAGGGACCAGGGCTTAAAAATATCCAATAAAGTGCTCAAAAATATGTGGCATCATAAAACACCAGCTCCAAAAGTGAATGCTCTCTTAAGGGCCCTCTGGGATCTGCTCCTGGTTCACCAACCCTGCAGAGCCTCAAGGGACATTTAGGGATATTTTCACTTTGGGGTTTGCCCTTGGAATGCATTTTTAGCTTTTCAGTCTAAAAGTTCATGCTACAGAAGATACAGAAAAGCACGTGATGAACATAGAACACGGTCAAAACCAACAAAAAATACTTAAGCAGGACAAATGTCAGAGTTTTGAGATTTCTCTGTCTTGGGTTTAACCCCAGGGTTGCCTTCAGAGCTCCTTAAATCCACACACCGGTGCCACCCCCAGCCCCTGGGCACCCTGTGCTTCACCCCGGGCACACAACAGCCATACCAGAGGGAGAGCAAGAAGCTGCATCAAGCACCAGGAGCCAAAATCATCACTGGCAGGTGGAGGCACCTCAATGGAGCAGAACTTGCCTCTGCGGGTGGTGAATCTGCCCCTGCACCTGCTTCCCTCTGCACAAGGACTGAGATGCGTTTGTCACTCATGAGCAGCACTGATGGTTGAGGAGAACTGAGCTCAGAACATTGACCCAGTACATTCAGTGTAAGGGGAGAGGAGATTTGAGGACAAAAATCTGTTCCTGGAGTGGGAACAGTTCTCTCCAAGCTGACCTTGTCCAATTAGGCTTATGCATAGAACAGAGCAGTGGGCAGCGTGGGCAGGCCAAAAATCCCCAAGCAACAAAGGTAACTGAGACCAGCAGAGAAAAAATGGAGAAAGAATCAGGGAGGAAGAGAGTATTATAAAGGGGTACTAAAAATAGTATGCAATTATTTACAAATATTCCAGAAATGTAGGTAACAGATGAGCCCAAATACATGATCCATTTGTACCAGGAGTGGTTGGTGGGGCTGGTTAGAAACAGCCATTCATTTCCAGCAAACCAGATTCTGAAAACCATTTCATAAAAGGTACTGATGGATTCCCAATGAAGCGAGACTGGACCCCAAGAAAAAAAAAATAAAATCAGGAAAAAGATGTTTGGAAACAAAGGAGGGAAAGAGCAGCAGTGCTGGAGCAGCACAGACCAACAGTGGCACCCGGCGGCCACAGGGACTCACTGCGGCCAGGAACATCAAACACAACAGAAAATACCAGCTAAAACACCCTCCTGAGTGAAAAAACACAGGCACTCACTGACCTGACATGCTGAAGCAGCCACCTGGTCTAGTGGAAGGTTCCCTGAACAATGATCTTTAAGGACCTTCCAACCCAAACCACTCCATGATTCAATTATTTGATTATTTGGCAAGTTCTGATAATCGAGTTTGTTTGGTTTTCTTTTTTTAAATGCACTAGAGATGCCACCCTTCTCTAGACAGGGCAGAAAGAGTTGATGCTTTTGGCTGCAGTCATGAGAAATGCAAATTACTGACTGAAAACCACACTATGTCAACTCCAGCATTTTACATCAAACACTCAAACGTGCATCGTGGTCTGCTCCTCAGAAAACGTGTTGCAAAAGATGTCACCTTATCCAGCAAAGCCAGGTGGGACAGTAGAGCCAACACAAACAGTTAGAAAGGGCTGGCAGGAAGGGGACAGACAGTTTGACTGTTCTGTATCGAAGTTCTGAGTAACTGATTAATCTGTCCAGAATTGTATATTTCCAAAGGTTTGGGATTCAGCCCAAACTGACACTCTAGAGATAAATTACTAGCCAAGCTGATGTTAAAAATCAGAACATATATGAAATCTGTATCATATTTAAACAAATCTAAACTGCCCAAACTACAACTCCCAGTTCCTGAAGCTTTAAATAACTCAGGAGAAGGAACTGGATAATGCAGATTTTATCTTAAATAATTTATGTGTATTTGAGGCAACTGGAGCTCTCCCTTTTCTCCACCAATCAACCCTATTGCAAGTTTTCTTTGCCAACGCAGAATGAGCCCCTCCTAAACACCTAATTCCAAAGGCACCCAAAGATGTGATCTGACCTGTTGGGGTGGGAGGTGGGCAGCATGAACTGGAACTCCACCACGCAGGTGTTGTCCTTCAGCTGGCGATGCTGGACACTGTTTAACTCATAGGCAATATAGGCCCTCCGAACATACACCTGGTGAGAGAGAACCTGCATCAGCTTCACTGGGCTAAGGAAGCAGAGGGAGAAGGCAAATAATACACCAGAGACTTCAGAAATCCTAAAAACCAAAATCTCCAAATGAGTATCTAGATAGAACACTAGTTTGACCAGAATTTGAAGTTATTCTTTGAGGAGGGCCAGTCTGGAAGGATAGAACTATAAGGATTATGATCCCATTCTCTGACATCAGCTTCACTTCTCCTTTGAACCACCCTAACCCTCTTCACACACAGATAACCTGAACTTGAAATTTCAGTCAATTATGAACATTAGTGTTATCCAATGCCAGACTCCAAGCATGCCCAATTCCATACAATCTACAGCTCTCCTGCTCCTGCAGGGTAACAGTGCTCAAAACACACCAAACCCACAGAAAAATTAAGAATACTCATTTTTTCAATGGGAATAAACTTACCTCCAAAGCTGCCATTCTTACCACCTGGTTACTGTGGTAGAAAAAGTTGGGGAGCACATCGAAGATGGATGTTTCAGATAAAATGAGTTTCTGGAAGACATCACATTAGGCAGAGAATTAGAAGAGAACTGTCTTGCAAATGGGGTCAGGCAAAAAAGCAAAAACCCCAAACCAAGCCTGACTTCTAAGCTTTCCTTGTTGTTCATCAAGGATTATGAACTTTTTATATTAAATCATAGAATATTGGAAGTTGGAAAGTATTTATAAGGCTCATTGAGTCCAACTCCCTGCTCCTCACAGGACCACCCAAAACTAAACCACATGGCAAGGAGCAAAATCCAGAAGCTCCTTGAGCTCTGGGGCCACAACCACATCCCTGGGAGCCTGCTCCAGTGCCCCATCACCCTCTCAACAGAAGAACCTTTTCCTAATGTCCAATCTGAAATTCCCCTGGCACAGCTTCCCTCCCTTTCCCTCATGCCTGGTGACCAGAGAGAGGAGATCAGCACCTCTCCTCTGCTGTGCCCTGCGAGGAAGGTGTCAAACTGCCATGAGGTGGTTCTGATATCAGTGCAGGAATGAAACCAAAATGGGGCACAGGGGGGGAAGCTGGAAACCAGACCAATACAATTTAAAGCCACAAGGACACTGGGACTGGAGGTGAGATTTAATACAGAATCATAAAGATCAGCGAGAAGAAAGCAGGGGAACAAGGAGAGGAGCCTGGTAGGTACCTGCAGGTTCTCAATGCAGAACTGGTGCCCGTACATGTCAATAGCAGACAGGAAGATGGACTCGACCTGGTTGTGACGCAGCTCGTAGGAGGGCAGGTGGGAAGCAATGAGAACCTGGAAAACCACAAACACAAGGAGTGTCAGTGAGAGGAGCCATGCTGGGCCATCAGTGGGGGGCTGTCACCTTCAGGCAGAATCACTCTGCTCCATCCCTGAAGAGGCAACCAGCTCCTCCTGGGAATTCTGTGGCACCTGGGTGATGCTGCAAGCTCTCTCCCCTCCCCAGATTCATTTGTGTATCTGCTCTGTTTGTATCATTGGCAATTCCCCATGGAGAAAGGGAACAGCTTCAATCAAGTTCCATCAGTGCATGTGATTTAGTAGTACAGAGCAGTCCTGGGGATTGCCTGGCCGGCTGTTAATTGGGAAGCAGAGCTGGCAGGGAGCAGCTGTGGGAAGGCCCATGCAGAGCTCTGGAGTAGGGAAGACAACAGACACCAGTGCCAGGTATTAAATACCCAACATGAAGGATGCAGAGATAGGAAAGGGAAGCAGTTTGTAGAGAAAATGAAGTGAAAGAGCAACACAAGGACTGCAACACCATCCTCAGTTGCTGTGGAGAGGTTCAATAATGGAATGGTTCAAGGACACAAACACAATCCTGAAGGAAACAGAAGGTCACTGAGCAGCTTCAAACACCCATTCATTTTCAACAATCAAGCTCTGAAATAGAAAGAATGATCCCCAAAATGTCAGCTTTCCTGCTTTAGACTTTTAGGCTGGAGATAGGGACTGTGGAATGAGAGGAGTGATCAGACTCTGGGGTCAGCACTACCATGAAACCACTGTGCCCTCTCACCCTTTCCTGCAACAGAGGAAGAGTTAAACCAAACTGCTAAAGAAGAAGCTCACAACAATATCCACGTGGCCAGATGACATTCAAATTAGTTCTGTACTAGACTCTTAGAACTGAGAGTATCAAGAGTTTTTCCACTTATTTACAGGTTAAATCAAAACTGACAAAATGCAACTCAAAAGCTGGAAGAAACCAAAAGCCCAAGGCAACCCTCTGTGATAATTTGATAATTCCTCTGGTTCTTGTGTAAATGGCTCTCTCTGGACAAAGAGATCCACAACCGTAAAGCAGCTGAGGAACCTGGAGAGCATATCCTGGCTGCTCCTGCACAATCCAAGCAGCACATGCTGGTCAGGTTTGCAGATAACAAAGTCATCAGGAGCCACAGGGACCATGTATTTCCACCTCCTCTGTTACATAAACCATGGGCGAGTACTCCCAGTGAGCCAGACAAAACTTTTTGGAGGAGCAGGGACAGAGGAAGATAACCCTTACGATTGGGAATCCACCGCAATCTTAGCCTGTCACCCCAGTTAATCACTCGTTAATGAGCTTCCCTATCAAAGCCTGCTCACAGTATCCACTCTCCCCATTTGCATAGTAATCAAAATAAACATCAAGAGATACAGACTTCCCAGAAGGGTGAGCTCCAGGCAGGAACAGCCTGTATTGATCCGAGCAGCTGCTGCTGCTCTCGTGCAGGACCAGCTGGGATTGCCGCACACCCTCCCTTACCTGCCGCGCTCGCAGGGCCACCTTGGCGTTGGTCGTCTTGCTGAGCTGGGTCAGCTCGGTCAGGATATTGATCAGCTCATCTGTCAAGGTGGGGTCACGGCCACAGAGCTGGTCCTGAGAATAAACACAAGGGGAAATGCTTAGAACAGAGGGAAACCATCTTCCACCACCCCTCAAAGGGGTTTAAGCCTGGAATACAGACATGCACGCACTCAGGGGCTGGAACACGTCAGGCCCAGAAATCCCTACCTGAATTATCCCAAAATTCTGTGCTGACAAGGGTACAAGTATTTGGCTTTCAACTATTTTACATATATAAATAAAGCTACAGATGAAAGGAGAGACTGGCACCATTTCCCATTTTCCTATTTGTAGCACATGCTTTGGAATCCACATGAGAAGTGCTGACTTGTCAAAGGAGACTGAATAAAACCTTTTCCCACTACCGAGTTTCACATTTGTACTGGAAGTTTCCCTGAGCACCAGTGTGAAATTCAGAGCATTTAATTGTAGCCAAACACCTTATGCAGTATGCAAAGATCAGCAAACCTTCACCATGAAGGGTGAACAGAGTTTCACTGCCAGGAGAATCTCCTGAAGTCCATTTTAAAAAAAATACCTCAAACCCCCAAAATCTCCACAACTCCACAAGCACAAATCACACACAGGCTTTGCACAGCTTTAGCAACACAAGGAAAAGAAGATTCTGTCACTTCTCTATCAAGGCTAAGCAAAGCTAAATAAGCCCATGATTAATATACTCTATTTCCTGCCATGGTACAGGACTGATTCCATAATATTTCTTCTAACCAGGGAATCCAGGATCTGAGGAAGTCCAAGAGCTCATCTGCCTGTCTAAATTAGCTGGATAAAACAACAAAACTGAAGAGCATAACTTCCAGTGCTAATGCTGCTCCAAAACTCTTCTGAGTTCTTCCATTCAAAAAAATGCAAACAGTAAAGACTTTCTTCCAGAAATAGTTTTGATTCCCATGAATAATCCCACAGTCTTCAACACTTCTTGTGAGCCTCCTTCCCTCCCACTCCCAAAGCTGGAAACCCTCTAGGAGCCTTTAATGTGTTCCTTCCATAGAGCATTTAACAGCTTGTCTTGGTAAATTAATCATAGGAGGGAAATGTGAAATGAAACAGGGATTTGCCACGGGAAAGAGCTAGTGCCTTAAAGTTATAAGATATTTTGAACACCTACAGTCCAGAAAAGGCCCTTTGAAGATCCAAGAAATAGAAAGGGATAAGAGGAAACCCCTGTGCAGCAGGTTAGATTGATAAGCCTGCCAGGGAAAATAAAGTAAAAACCAAACCCAAAGAACACAAGTCCCACAGACTGACTGACACGAACAGCTCATGAGATTCCAAAGCTAAAGAGCTTTTCCCCCACATTGCTCTTGATCCCTTTCTCTCTGACCCCACTCAAGCATGATGGTATCTCTCAGGCAGACAGACCACGCTCAAATCTCTCTGATTAAAAAAATCTAAGATCCTGACTGATTAGGTTGCTGTCTCCTCCTAACCAGTCTTGTGCCAGCAAACACTACAGTGATTGTTCCCAAAGAAAGTTCTCTACATTTATCCACTCCAGGACACCGTGGGAATTCACAGTGAATAATTCAAGACCTGCCTTTGTCAGATTTGAAACACAAATTCCAGGGTGTTGTAATGTTGGTGCTCCAGGTAACAGAAATCCGATAGGACACAGGACTCCTGCCATGCCACCAGCCATTTCACCCCACCAAGGCAGGGACATGCATAGAGCAGTCAGTTACGTACAGAAAATGAACATACAACAACAAATCACACCATATTTCAACAAATGTATGAAGGATGAAGTAGTTCCCACCCTGCCTTAAGCGCCTGCTGGCTAAAAGAGGTGAATGATGGCAGCAGAACACTATTACTAAAACCATCCTCGGAGCCGCTTGTTAATAATGGATTCCTGGGACACATCAATAACAGCCACAGGAGGCACTGAGGTACTTGGACATGGCACTGCCCTTGGACAAACTTAACCCGTCCCACAGAAACAGCTTGGCCATCCATAAAATACCATAACTGTGGTGACACCAAATGTGCCACAGGGTCTCTTGGATGTGAAGAACCAGAAGGAAGAGGAATGACAGTCTTTTGGTTCAAGGCATGTCCTGAAACTCAGGGAAACCCAGCTGTGCCATGGGTGACCAAAGGCACGCTGTCCCTCCTGAGCTCCTGTTCCCACTCCACAGAGAAGTCCCTGTGACACTCATGAGGGCAGACCCTATGGCAAGGCTTTGGCACCAGAACAGTTCTTCCACCACGTGCACCACACCTCTAGTGCTTTAAATTCCAGCAGCCTGGGATGTTGGCCTTGGCTTGAGTGGTGGGAAGAGTGACCAGACAGGAAGGGAAAAGGAAAGCTCTTTGAGTCTCTCTGCACACCCCTCGCTCCCTCCAACAGCCAACAAGGTTCTGCCTCCACGACACAGCCCGTACAGAGGTGACAAACCAGACCAAAAGTTTTGGTCCTGTTCTAGCAAGAAATAATCAGGATGACAACAACAAAATAAAGCCAGGCTCGGGCGCTGCGCTGGCTTTGCCTGCTCTGATTGGCAAAGGCAGCAGCGAAGCCTCAAACCAGCTCTTTGACAAGGGCTAACGCCTCGCCGGCACCCCCGTGTAATTACACACTTGAGTGACTGGACTCTGAAGAAAATTGAAGGCCTGAGCTGAGAACAGCTGCCATTTTCTCTCTCCATCATGCCAGCATGATTACTTGAGAAATGAACAGCCCCGGCTCAAAGCTACTCCAGAATTCTCAGAGGAAATATGGCTCCGTGTTCAAATAATGAGATTCTTAAGGCAAGCGTTACTTACAATCACACTGCACACCAAAAAGGGAAAGGGGAGGAAAAAAGGGGGGAAAGGAGAGCCAGAAAGAAAGGAGGCCAGGGTCCTTCCATCTTACAAATGAGAATTTAAGAAACCCAGTCTCAGTCTAGGAAAATTATGATACTTTTTTGCTTTAGAGAGTTATTTCGTGGATGGCTACTTTGGATACATTTTCGGCAGTAACAGACCACATTATGTTTGTAAAATAAAAGAAGGAAGAAAGAAAGAAAAGGTGTGTGGGGGAAAAAGAGACAGTATTGAAATCAGTGGCTTAAAAAGCACGACATCCAAAACCAGTCTGTTGGAAATCATGTAGCAAAATTCATCTTGCCTTGAGGAAGGTGGGCATTGATTCTGCTTCAAAGCATCATGTGGGACAAGGATTCTTTGAGACATTTTAGGAAACAGGAAAAAGAGACAGGACTCAATCGCTGCTTTCTAATTATTTTTCCTGGGAATGTAATTTAGCAGGAATTTTACCCATTAAGAGTGGGAATGAAGTTAATGAGGACTGAGAATTTTCATGGAGTAACAAGCCAAAAGAACACAAGAAGGTTTTTTGTGGGTTTGAGCTATCAATTCAGTACCTTTCCAAGCATCCCACATGCAAGAAGCAGCAGCAGACACTTACAATGAGCATTGTAACCAGCATGTTCTTCTTGGTGACCTGGGCGTGTGAGAAGATGTAGTTCAACACTGCATTCATGTCACTTTTGTTCTCCTCCCGGAGGGTGAAGACACACTTGTCATAGTGACCTGCAAACAGGAATACAAGTTTTTTTTTACCCTGTCTTCACACCTCAAGGTATACAAGTTACTAATGTGTCTTTATTTTTCTAAGTATATTTTTTGAGAATCTCCTTTGCATGGTACCCCAGAGGAACCAGCAAGAAAGATGGAGGGACATGGGGGAATGGGTGCAAACTGAAAGAGTAGATTTAAATTACATATAAAGAAGAAATTCTTCCCTGTGAGGGTGGGCAGGCCCTGGCACAGCTTGGCCAGATAAGCTGTGGCTGCCCCATCCCTGAAAGTGTCCAAAGCCAGGCTGCACAGGGCTTGGAGAAACCTGGGCTATGGAAGCTGTTTCTGCCCATAGCTGGAACGAGGTGATCTTTAAGGTCCCTTCCAACGCAGGCCATTCTACAATTCTAAGGTTCACACACAATCAATTTTGGGAAGGAAGCATTCCCACCATCACCTACTGCAAACTTTAATTCAAACATCCTACTCTTATTAAATAGCTCCAACACCAAATGCCTCCTTTGTGAGCAATACAGAGGAATAGTGGGCTCAGACTTTCATTCAAATGACAACCGGAATAAAACAACAGCAAAAAGCCTTGCACCATCCTGTACTACCACGAAATTGAAGTGGAAATGAACCTGCAGTACCATTAGGCTGGTGCAGGTAATGGGGCAGGACAAAAGAAGAGTGGAATCTGAACAACCTGTAAGAGCCAGAGCCTTGGAATTAGCCAGGGCTTCATTGCCATCTTGTGTCTGGATACAGCAGTGCAAGGCATTGATTTCATCTCTGTTTCAGACTGAGCTTTGGGGTTTGTGCTCATGGACCCCAAACAGCTTTCTGGTAGTAACTTGCACCTGCTGTAAACATAGTGATTTTTATTTTTTTTTTACTGCACTTAATTTCCTTACTATAGAACTTAACAAACAGGGAAGCCAGAACTAAATGATGTGGTGAATTTAAATAGGTTTTCTGATTCCAGTTTTTCCTGCAGATACTCAGAAATCAGGAAATTAAAATCAAGCTTCCAATATGAAGATTCTACCAGTGGTGGCTCAGTGCTGACAGAATCAGGGAGGGAAAACTGCTTCACCTCTGATCTGGAACAAGCAGAGACAACACAGAGTGGCTGAGCTTTAGCGAGCTCAGTAACAGACCAGAAATGGCAACATACCTCATAATTCACCAAGTCTGTCTTTTTACACCAGGTCATACAAAAGTCCTCATTTAGAGGATCATGAACTCCTATGGGAGTTACTTGTTTGAACTTACAAGGAAGAGGAGCATTTCAACACTGAAAAAAGACCAGAATCACACTAGGATGTGTAAACTGGGAAAAAGATGGCACAGGATGTAAAAGATGATGGATAAATCAACAGAGAAAAACTAGGACAGACAGCGCTGGAGTGGAGTTTGTAATTTAAGACTCTGACCATCTCAAAGGGGTCACGTGGACCTTCTGAGACTAAATATGGCTCACCGTGCTGGAACTGAGTCTCCACCTTCAGATACTGACGGAGCAGATCCATCACCACGGCTTTCATGTGGCCCCGAATCCCACTGCGGTACCTGCAGGAACCCAGCACTGAGTGAGCCTGACTGAGCACACAATCCCTACCTCTCCTGCTGTGGGAGAGCTCCCATTTTGCAGGACACCCCTGGCAATGGCTCACCTCTGTACGAGCTGCACGATGCTCTGAGTGTTCATGAAGAAAACCTCACGCTCCGACTTGCGGTTCAGGGTGGCAGCGTGGCTATCCAGGATATTGGCAATCTGGAAGAGAGCAACCACATGATAGTCCCAGATCTGGATGGGATCATTTGGCTGAACAGCCAGCAGAGAAGCTGAGAACTTCCAGACACACCAGAGCTGCAGCAGACTTCAGCAGAGGCCAAAGCCTTACGCTGCTACGAAGTTAATGACCTGACAATGACACAAAAATCAATGCACAATATCATACAGTGGAGAAATCATCGTCCGGCATCTCCTTAGCTGGTCAGGCCTCCCTTAGCTGCAATCATTCTTTTTGAAGGTACAAATTGCACTGTAGCACATGTACCAAGCAAAAAGCAAATAAACAGACGCCCACAAGGCCACTGATAAGATTAAAGTGTTTCTAAACTGCCTGTTTAAAGCTACACTGAGCAGGGAACACATACCCTTCAGCATAGGTAAAGAAGACAAGCCTGTAAGCTCAAGTGATACAGGCAAGTATCTTTCATCACAAAGATCCCAAGTTCAAACACTTCTTTCAGGTTGAATTAATCTCCAGGTAATCTAAAGAAACTTTCTCTCTATCTGCCCTAACACAAATCAATTTTTACCCCTCTACAGAAGTGTGGTTGATCACCTGTTGGCTGGGAAACTGGCAGAGGACTGATGTGATGTTGCTGGCGTATTGAGCCATCTCCCTCTTGATGGACTTCTCTACATTGGGTGGGATCCGTCCAGAAACACTGGTCATGATGTCCTGAAGTTCCAGCAGAGGCAAAGATGGATCTCTCAGAGTCTTCATCAGTCGCTCCACCCAGCCTTTCACCTACAGAGGGACATGGCAGTGTAAAGACAAGCATGAAGATGAGAGTGAACAGCAAGAAGGGAATAAAGGCAAGGGGACACTCCCAGCTGATGTTGGACATCAAAGGGAATTTCCGGGTGGTGTCACCACCCCTGGAGGTGATCAAGGAACGACTGTCTGTGGCACTCAGTGCTCTGGTCTGGTTGACAAGGTGGGGACTGGTCAAAGGTTGGACTTGACAATCTTGGAGGTGTTTTCCAACCTAAATGATTCTGTGATTCTGCTGTGACCAGACCCCTCTAAGACAGAAGGACATGAAGGCATGAGGTGTGCTCAGATCCTGTGAAATCTTTCTCTCTGGTGGTGACTGACTATAAGGAAGTCCAAACAAACCCAAAAGAGCTGGCAGCAGCAGGGCAGCACTGCCCTGACTCTGAGTCCTCTGGCTGTGACAGGCAAATTGGCCAACCCTGCCCTGAGCTGAAAGAATGTTGTGCTCCGGCTCTGCAACAAGAAGCACCCAGTACCTTGCTGCTGAAGAAGGGCTCTGGCAGGCAGTATCCATTCATCACATTGACCAGGTTATCCAGGACATAATGGAAAATGCGATGGAGTTTTTCCCCTCTGAGTGCTGTGCTCTGGATCTGTGGCAGGGTACCCGTGTGCAGCTCAGCCTAGAAAAATAACAGCATCACTGACCCTCCTCTGTGGCATCAGCCAGGGGGGCAACAGCCGGGTACCCTTGATTGGAGCCTCAGATTTAACTGGAAAGGATTCCCAGAGTGGAAAATGCATTTGGTTGAGAGACAAAAACCCACAGTAGTACTGAGGTAAGAAGAGAACAGGAATGGCAGAATTAGCCTGAATCAGAGAAAGCAACAATAATCTGAGCCCCAGTCCTCATCTGAGACAAATAAATGGTGAAGGGACAATTCCAGTAAAATGTACAAATGGGAAATTGGTTCACCGGACCACCCCTTACCACTCTTAACATCATTCCCCTATTAAAAACCCAACAACATCTGTGCTTTCTGCAACTCCTCACCTGTTGAACCCTGCTGGGATCATCCAGTTGGAGCTTGGCAATCACACAGCCTGGATCCAGGACTGCCCCTGGGCGTTTGACATAGTGGATGCAGCCCGATTCTCCTGCTGTTATTGTCATCACCATTTTCATTACCTGTAGCAAGGAAAACAGGTTACACACTAAGCTTCCATGTTCCCCAAAATGGTTCTAGTTTTGGGGAGCCAGCAGCCAGTGTCCCACCACAGACAGACTTGCATGAGCACATTTGGCATTAAGGCTTTCCCAAAGGCTTACAGACACACACATTGGGAACAAAATCCAGACACTAAGGTGAATGGAAAAAAGAAATAATTGGCCACAAATTAGTGCAGCAGGAAGCCATCCTCGGGAATGTCACCTGTTCCACACTGCCTGAACCAACAGGGACCCAAGGAAGGTCCCACATTCAGCACAATGAACAAAGCAGACAATTTACTGCTGCAGCTCCGGCACTCCAAAGGCTCCTCTCAAAAGCTACAGCAACACCTTCACTTCGAGCAGAAGGAAGCAGGATCACTTTCTAGAGCTCTCAGACAGTTCTTCCCAGACAGAAATGCTTTCTTAGATCAACCATGGAAGTTCCTGCCTTTCGAGCAGAAGGGCTGGGTATGGGGGAGTCAGCTTGGTTTTACCCTTGCTATGCTCTACCCAACTGGGAGCTCAGGGACTGTGTAGGTGGCTCCTTCTCAGCCCTGACCCTGTTGTAGTGTACAAACACTTACATAAAATAGCTGGATCTGTCTTGTTATTTTTCTCCTACACATTGCCCCCAACTGGTTTAATTGTCCCTGTGTCATCACACACCCTCCCCTCCCTCAAATCTGTTTTGAGCCACACACTCCTACACAACCCCTTGTGCTTTCCTCATTGTGATGCAGAAATTGCTCATCCTCCTCCTCGGTAAGAGTTAAGTAACTTGCAAGGGAGAAGGGAGGAGTGGTACTTATTAACTCAGCCGATCAGCCTGATAAATGATCAGGTAATCAGAGAAGTCTTAGCTTCTTACTTAATCCTGGCATATAACTCTGCTTCTTAGTCTGTGTTAGTACTACAAGTGGATGGCCTTCTTCACCACAGCTGGAAAACACAGTATACGTGTATCCCACCCTTCCTTGGAATCACAGGAAGATGATAACTATGGTCTCACTGCTGAGAAATTTTGCCTAGCACTTGGTGTGCAGTCACTAACACTCAAATTTCAGCTGTTAAGTAATTTCTTCCCCACCTCATCACTCTCACTACTGATTTCTGCTTTAGTCCAGGCTAAAGCACAGACAAAATTTGGAAAGGAAGTGCTGTGAATTATTCCTCATGCTCAGCTCCCAGTTCCAAGGCATTCAACATCCCTCCCCGCAAGTTACTGCCTGGGCAGCCAAGTCAGTTCTTTGAGACTCTTTTACCTCAATTTCTGCAAAGCACTGGCCTGCAAACACGTGTCCCCCATCCTCCACCACATACTGGATCAGCTTCCCTGCCGAAGGTGAGCGCAGGATGGAGGGATCATTCTCCTTCTCAAACACACAGGTCTTGTTCCCTATAGTGATGCGGTACCTAGGAAAGAATGGAACACATCCCCGCAATAGAATTCCTTGGGGAAGGCATGGGAAGGGGGAAATGCATTCTGTCTTTCCCTATTCTACTTCAAAATAAAAGAAAATACCTCAACCAACTGAGAGGTGAAGACTCTACAGTATTTCAAACCCAGAAAGTTACCCAAACTTTGTCCTCCTGACCAATTCGTTAGTTTTCCCAGAACAGAACCCAGCAGGGGGAGCAAATGTTCACATTCCAGACCTGGGGATTTACCAGCCTTACTGCTATGCTCCTTGCAGGGAGTTCTGAGGGAATGCACTGCAGTACATCATCTCTCTCTTTCTAAGGCAGCTGTGGAGTTTCAAGGATTTTAAAGATTTTCATGTTCTCTCTTTTTTTTTTTATAATCCCAAAAGGTATTTTCAAAGAATCAGCAGAGCAACAGGGACCCCACATTGGTGCACATTCAGATCTTCCCTCTAACAGTGGACAAGATCTGCCCTTCTTGGGAAGGCAACTTCTGCCTTTAAACTCCTGCACAATACATCAGGAAACCTCTTCCTAGGAGAGGATTCCATTCCCAGTTGATATTTGGGAGGCAAAAAATTACAGGTACACCTAACTTTGACTTGTATGTAAATGTTAAACATTAATCTGTACCTGTCCACTTCTTCTTTCATGTAGGTGGTGTAGCTGCTGCCATCATAGGAGAGGAGCAGCCCCCCATCACTCAGTCTGTGCACATCCACTTCCACACAGGAGCTGTTCATGATCACCACATAGGAATTGGGAGACTGTCGGGTCACCTGCAGATCCACAAGAATGGTAAATGAACTAAACACAGCATTGAGAGTGCCTTAGTTGCCACAACACACGCAGTTTTCCAAGTGTTGCAATAGTGGGAATTAAAGAAGGGGAACAGACACATTTGTTTTCATGCAAAAAAAAAATTCGGGTCATAAAGCCAAGCATTTGGCAGTCAAGAGATGCCAGAACTAATGCTGTCCATGAATCTTGATTTAGCTCTTTCACGTTCATGCACTGTCTGTAGAGGTTTGATTGTGCAATCATGGATCATTTCTTCAGCCTGATCTACATAGAAGTCACAGTTGTGTACTAAAACTGCATAATGGA
>VXBX01001698.1:1303142-1315412 GCA_013400415.1 Scytalopus superciliaris
AAAGAGAGATTGTCCCACAGGGAAATCAACAAATGCTCTCCCTGGAGAAAGGGATCCTATCACAGTCTCTGCCCCACAGCTCTTATTTGAAGCTGGGTAAATGCCTTAAAGAAACTTCAGCTGCTGCTCAGGGCCTCTATTTCTCATCAAGCAGAGGTGCCAAGATAAAGCCAGGGAGGTTCTGGGGTGAAGAACACTCACAGCTGCAAAAACCAGTATATGGTCGTGTCAATAAAAACTTCACTATCCCAGATTTTCCCAAGGAAGCCAATGAAGATTGCACAGGCAACCTTAAGTCTAGTATTTCCTAACTTTTGTATGTCTGGTTTCACAACATCAGGTTTTGCACACAGCAAAGAAAAAGCAACAGTAAAGGGAGAAATTGCCACAAATTCTGTCATGCTGATGGATCCAAAACCCAACAGAGCAGACCTACATATTCAGAAACATCAATTCAAAGTTTTGGTCAACCTGCACTGGTTTTGCCTATAACAAAGTAATTTGCACTGTACCCAGAGCATTTCTTGACTCTAAGTTGAAATGTTTACAGAGATATTGCAAAGGAAAGATGGGACGGGTTGTTATCATAAGAGAGGTTATAATGACTTCTTCACCCACTAAAGCAGAGAAAATAAACCCTGTCCAGATGCAATACCCATAATTACACATTTTACAAAGGCTAAGCCAGAGCAGCATCCACAGACATATCCAACTCTGGCAGGAGGATGGTTTCCCACACCGTCCATCATACCTTCAGCACGTACTTCTTTCCCTCATAGATGAGTTCCACGTCCACAGTGTTCAGCAGGGTATGAGCGGGCAGGACTTGGCCCCTGGGAAGAGAAGCACACAACAAAACTGAGTTTCCACAATCCAACAGATGGTTACCAGGGGCCCAAATGGGTTCAAAGATGCATAAAAGGAATTGGGAAACACTATCAGAGAGATGGGAGTAGGTTTTTATAGAGCTTTTTCTTAGGAGAGACATTTATCCATTTGACAAGGTCAGCCCCTCTTCCTCCAGCTACACAGACTGACTTTGCTCTTTTTTCCATTCACCCATGGCTGATTCAAGATTCCCCAATGCTGCCCTAGCAGCACATAGAGAAATAACTCCATGTTTCTGTGCCATTTCCTGGAACTTCTCCCAGAACTGTCAGGAACCAAACCAATCTGTGCAAACACCAGGGCATGTTTTGGGGAGATTCACAGATACCTGCCAGCTTTCTCAGGGCAGTGGAGAAACAGCTTCCTGGGGCAGAGATCAGTCAGCAAATAACAAGCCCTGAGCGTTTCTGGGCTGGACTTGAACAAAAGTTGCAAATCAAAACTAATTGCTACAGAGCACTTGCATTTTTACCTTTCCAGGGAGTGCAGGAAGTTGGAGACGCTGTTTCGTAAGCTCACGTCAGCCACGTGCAGAGCTCCACACACCACCCCCAGCATGGTGTCAGGCCTCTCAGCCTGGAAAGAGAGGGGACAGGACACACTCACACCTCCTTCAGCTTCAGCCCATTCTGGACACCCAACAGGAATCACCAGTCTCAGCTCTAGTTTTATGACCAATGCCTCTTTAAAATTAAGTGGCTGTAGCAGCCACGTAAACTCTACATAGAAACAATTACCTCTGTAATTCCTTAAAATTCCCATCTTTTTCTCCCTGGATCAAACCTTGAGGCTCCAACAACATTTCTACTATCATCTGTCCCAGACTCCAAAACACTTAATTCCCACATGCACTAAGATGCTTTTTCTGGCCAACTTTAAGACCCTCTTTCCCCAACAGGGATTTCCTGGGATTTTGATACATGTAATAATTAAGGCCAGGGAAAATTCTTTAAGTGGACATTAACCACTCCTAACTCCTTGTCCTTTTGCATCAGCACACACCCACCCCTTCCCCTCCTCTTTCCCATTTGTATTCCTGCAAAGAAAAGCAGCTGGACCTGCACTTTCTCAGCAATCAGCCGATCCAGCCAGCCCGTGTCAATGCGGTTCTGTTGGAAGCTCTCTGTTTCCAACAGTTTAATCAAGTACTCCACAGTGGTTCGGAAGTCCCCTCGGATGGACAGCTCCTTCAAAGCCACCACCATGTTTCTGAAAGGGAAGAGAATCCCTCTTAGCTATCCCATACTAATGGTGATGTGCAAACCAGCAATTCCAGGGTAGCTCCCTGTGAGCTGCTGGGAAAAGCAGCCTGAAGGTAAGAGTGGAAGAGCACGTGCACTGCAGGAAGATCCTTTAGGACACGTTTGGGAATGAGAGAATAATTGATTTGCTTCATCCTGCTGCTGGTGTGACCACAAGCAGCTCATTGGGATCAGGAGTTCCCCCTGCTATCACCACCCAGGCACCCACCATGTGTCAGAGGTGTACAATAGAGAGACAACAGATGTCCATCCCACCCAGGAGGATGAACAACATGGAAGACAAGTCTGATAGCCCTGTCCTATGACCAGGTGCTTCAACATTCCACACCACACAGGACACTCAATGGTTTACAAACCATCCTAAGGCATTGGTATATAAAGTTAGCAATGTTTTTCCTGTTAGAAACCTTCACCTGAACACTTCCAAGAGGTTCTTCCACACAGTGGTAGCTGTATCATACCCCAGCTGCAGGTGTGCAAGGCAGGGATGAAACAGACAGGAAAAAAGTAAAGAAAATTAAGCAAAAAGTGTAGAAATCTAAGTGCAACATAGTGGAACTGCAAAGCAAGGTAGGATGAGAAGCCTGACCATGATGTGGAAAACAAGGTGAAGAGAGGGAAAAACTTCTAGACGTAAGGAGCCTTTTTTCTTCACAGCAGTTTGGATCAAAGAGAGAAAACTAAGCAATTCCCAAGGCTCTACCACATTTCTGACTACTTACGAAATGGCTTCTTCACGATTTTCTCCCCAGGAGAAGCAGTGACCAAACTGAGAATCAGCAAACTCATGGAGCCCTCCTGCAGCAGCAACACTGAAATAGCCCCAGACGTTCTTATTGCTGCGGAAATTCAGCTCCTGAACTGTACCAGAACTGGGCTTAAATCCCTGTAAAAGACAGACAGACATTGCTCTACATCCTAAGGAAAAAGTAAATATTTCACAATTAGGGAAGCAATTAGAGCTCTGAAGGCTCTTAGAACACCTCTTTGTGCTGCAAGCTGATATACAGACATGTAAGCTCAGGCTGTGTCTAACCAGAGCTTGCAAAACCATCAGCCAAGGGAAGAACCTTTTCAATTTGCTGCCAAAATTCTGAGGAGCAGCAGCAGGGATTGACTCAAGGTATAAAGTCTATGGTGACCAGTAACTAGAGAGTTTAGGCCCTTACCTCATCAGGATTCTCACTGGTGATCCGTGCAGCAATGACATGGCCACGAGGACTGGGGACATGGGCTGAATTCTCAAAATCAATAGCTGTATCTCCCCATGGAGAAACACCATACATCACTCTGATATCCTTGATCCTGTGGAGGGGGACCCCCATGGCAATCTAAGGAGGGAAAAAAAGGTATTAAAAGAAGCCACCACTTCAACATTTTCATTTCCCAGGACAACTGAGCACAGTGTAATATCCACCTTAAGCCCTTCAGTCAGTATTTTCCATTGACTGATTAAAAGGCTCCAGGGAAAGCTGACAGTGCCAGGTCAGCTGAGGATGGGCACGCATTAGGCCTGTTAAAAATACACTGAGGTCCCAGTGAGAGAGAAGGGCCCTAAGTGGTTATAGGAAACTGGGGAATTATGCAACTAAACTGTGGAGAAAGTAACCTGCAGAACCAGCTGCTGGCTGCATCCTAGTGAAGCAAAGTCCCACTTGTTCTGCTCATTAGTTGGTTTTTGTTTTGTTGTGGGTTTGTTGGTTGTTTTTTTTTACAGATACAGTTCAAAAATTATGTAGAAAAATACCTAGAGCCCTAATGTGGTGTAGGGGACTGTGGCATTCATTCACTGCAGGAAAAGGTGGGGAGTGGGAGGAGGAAGGGAGCTTGGCAGCACACAGGAGTTAAGGGGGACACACATGGGACAGAAAACAACTGCTTTCTACAGGATCTCTGAAAGATCTCCTTGTGACTTTGGGTAATTTCAAACAACTGCTGAAATTGCTGTAAGATGAAAAATCCAATTGTCTGTTCTTTTTCCCCCCTCCTTTTGTCACTAGAAACTCTGGGCAGAGGTTGTTGCCCCTCAGAGCTGAAGTGGGCGACGCTCTGATCAGAACTGGCACTTCAGCCTCACAAGCCAACTTGCTCACAAAAGAATTCCAGAGCCTGCAGTGGAACTACTCAAGGCCAAAGCTTGTCAAGACAGGCCTTTTTACCCTTACAACCTTTCCTTAAATCATTTTCCCACCTCACTGTTTTATTCCTGTCTTGCTTCCCTTCACACTCCTGTTACCTGAAGGACGACCAGGAGAAACAACTAGAAAATAACCCACCTTTGCTTTTCAACAGGAGGGATGCATAAATATTTTGGGATCCTGAACGAAGCTTTGCTCCAGATGAGAAAGGACCAAAATGGGCCTTGGAGTTATTGGGAAATTTTGTTGAAGAGGAAATGTGGGGGAGTCATGTATCACCTACCTGCACACAAGATATAGGTCATAGCTTGTAGAGCTCTCTAATATTCCCTTTGTGTTCTCTCCTCTATCAGCACCAAGATCTAGAGATCTGTACCATGTCAGTATGTGATCCAGTTCTAATCCAGCACCTAAATGGGCTCAGACAAGAGCCCTCCACCCTGTTTCACTAAGCCTTCAGCAAAACAGGTTTTTCATGCTCGAGCCTCTTGCAGGTACCACAGATCAAACACTTCTGAAAGCCTTCAACAGCAGTGGACCTGGGCTTATGGCTCACCTGGAGCACAGTGCCTGGCCCCCTGGCTCACCTGGAGCTGTGCTGCTGGCAGGTTGACATCAGCCACCATCTCTGTGCAGGGATGCTCCACTTGCAGGCGAGGGTTCAGCTCCAGGAAGTAGAAGCTGCCATCCTGACTGTACAGGTACTCCACAGTGCCTGCACTCACATATCCCACCATTTTGGCAAGCTTGACAGCACACTAGGACACGGGAAAAAAGAGGATTTCATTTCTAGGCCCCATGCTCAGTTAAGCCTATTCATCATTCCATCCACTTCAGATTTTTGCTGCCATTCTTAAACACTCCAAAGCTTGTAACAGGCCCAAGACCTGCTCCTGTGGCACAGGAGTTCTGTAAATTGTAAATTAAGTAACTTGGAAATCAGAAGGCAGAGTTTGAAACAAATACTCAGCACTAGACAATTCACACAACTCCTGCAGCTTGCTTTTAATGTAACACACATTTAAAAAACACTTCTCTCCCATTTTTGGGGTGCACACATCTTTGAAGGGAGCTCTACAGCTGTTTGTGAGGACACAGGATGTGTTCAGTGTGGAAATGTGAGTGGCTGCCCACCCTAAGCAGTTTAAGACACACAACTCCATACTGCTCCTTTAAGAGACTCAACAATGCAGAAGTCTAATGATGTAAAATAAAAATAAGAAGTCCTGCCTGCTGCTGGAGCCTGACCAGGAGATGGGGACCTGCAGAGCTGTTCTCACCTGCTCCATGTGCTCAAACACTGTGGATGTTGCAATAGAGGCAGGAGCTTCCTCGATGATCTTCTGGTGCCTGCGCTGCACGGAGCAGTCCCGGCCGAAGAGGGAGATGGCATTGCCATACTGGTCTGCCAGGATCTGCACCTCCAGGTGACGGGACTGCTTGGCCAGTCTCATCACAAAGATGGGAGAGCCCGGGACTTCAGTCTGGACCTACAGCAGAGACACAAGAAACAGGCAGAGCATCTCTGGTGAACACCCAGCTCAGTCACAACCAGCCCAAGGGCGTTTCTGAAGTAAGAAACATTCACGTTACTTCCCCCGGGCCACCCAGAGCTCAGTTCTTCAATAAAAAGGTCTCAGAATCACCCAATCTGAACATTTAGAACAAGGCAGCACAAATGAATGGTCAAAGTTACCTGTCTGAACAGATTGGGGAAGTCATCTGCATTGTTAACTTTCCTGATTCCTTTTCCTCCTCCTCCTTCAGAAGCCTTGATCATGACAGGGTAGCCAACCTCCTCGGCAGCCTGGGAAGCAAAACAGGGGTAAGTACAAAAAGGTAGCAGAATCAAGTTGAAAAGATCATTATTTCCTTGTTGATTCACATCCAAGCTCCCATGTCTGACTCTATTTAGCAACCAATGGGATAGAAACCAAATATCCCAATTTGAGAGGCTGTCCATAGTTGGAAAAATCAGCAGTTCTGTGACTACACAGAACTCTGGGATCTCAAAGTGGTCACAAAATTCTTTGTCAGTGCTTCAATGCCACTAAACTTACAAACTGACAGAATAGCTTTTGTGTAATACAGAAAACCAGTAAGCTGGGTAAGATGGAAAAATCATATACTCCACCCCCTTCCTTCACAAAGGAAATCTCCAAATCCTGTGTTGTGCCAGGGATATGTCTTATTCCATAAATCTTACTCAAGGAGAAACTTGAGATGAAATCAAGTATGAGGTCATGGACCTTTATTAAAAACACGTTCTTTCTGCATTAAACAAGAACTAGAAGAGAGCCCTTAATGAAAGATGACCTTGGTCCCAGATTTTGCCTCATTCTGCTAATTCTCACCTAATTCTGCAAGTTGGGCCCAAAGATATGTGCAAGATCACCTCCCAGTTTCCAAGACCCAGGTTTAAGGCTGCAGCCTAGTTCTAGTTTGTACTCCCAGAAGCAAATTCAACCTCCAGCTCCCTCCAGGGGTGCAGGCACACTCCTCCAACACCCCCAAAGTACCCACCCGCAGCCCATCGTCTGCGTCCTTCACGTAGCCTTTCTCATAGAGCTCCTGAGGAACATTCAGGATGCGCTTCTGGAGATCATTTTCCTGCCAGTCCACTCGGAGACCTGCAATACAAACATCATCCTCTTGGCTCCTCATGCTGCTGGGCTCAGTGAGAACCCACACATGGTGACACAAACAACAGCGACAGCAACATGAGCAACTAGGCTGGAAGCACTTAAAGGGAGAATGCAGAATGTAAACAGATATTCCTGATTTCTGGGGATCAGATCTTTTCATCCAACATCCTGCAGTTACCTGTGAGAAGCAGGTTGTTATTTATAGTGTTTTAAAATTGCAGAGAGCTTCCATGGAAGCAGGGTATGGGCTGTGGGCTCCAAAACTACACAGAATCATGGAACAGTTTGGGTGGAAAGGGACCTGGAAGATCATCTCTTTCCAACCTCCTGCCATGGGCAGGGACACCTTCCACTACACCAGGTTGCTTCAAGTCCTAGGTATATCAAGTGAGCCTATGAGCATCATTTTTACTCTAAGAAACAACCTCTTTCATGTTTCCTCACTTCTCTAAATCCCTCCTACCTGTCCCTCCTCTGCACCCTGAAAATTACTCCTACCACCTTCCATACTCATTCCATCACTAATGTAATTGCTTCCAAGGCATCTGAATACTGTACTGGGCAAATATCACAAATTTGAAACCCTGAACAGATAGAACACCTCTTGGAACACATTTCTGAGCAAAGAGCTTCTTAAAAATTGGACATGTTGAAGGAAAAAAAAAATATTAGGATTATCTTGATAAGCACAGGGCAATTTCCTTCTTACCACTGCCACTCCAAGGAAGAGTTGGAATGCCGGCAGTCTGAGCCACGATGGAAGAAGCAATTTTATCTCCTAAGGCCCACATGGCTTGGCTTGGAGGACCTGCAAAGACAAAGCATGAGAGAGACATCAAACATTAGGGAAATGCCCACAAGTCTAATTTAGGTAAAACTCCACCCTCCCCATAAAAATGAGCCCTCTTTAAAATGAGAACAGCTTTTGAAACCATCTGTTTTAATAGGATTCTTTTCTGATTTCTTATCTCAGTATTCAAAGATATGTTGGAGAATTTGCCCCTTCTTCCATACAAGAACTACTGTAAAGAACAGATAATCCATCTTGCACTTCCAAACCATTCCTCAGGGCTCTCTTTTGCACTCAGGATTTTCTATCTCACTAAATCTGCCCATGTTAAAATAAGGACTAGACACTAGATCACAGTGCATCTCCTCACCCATGAAAGCAATGCCGTTTTTGTGCAGAAGTTCTGGCAGTTTAGGGTTCTCAGATGCATGGCCCCAGCCAGCCCACACAGCCTGCAGGAGAGAACAACATAATTCCCTCTTTGTTGGAGGAAAACAAGCAAGAGAGCAGAAACAGAAACATGCAAATGTAAGTATTTCTTTTCCTCATTGAAAACAGTTTCAGAACACTCAGAAGCCAGACCAGCTCCTGAACTACACGGTGTGCTCAGTTTAAAGGTTGTTTTCTATCTTCTAGACAAGTCCAAGCAGGCTGCTACAGCAACATACTAAGGAGGAACTGGGTGCAGGGAAGTGAAAGGCTGAAGGGAACCTCCCATCTCCTGCAGATATTCATACTGGGAGATTACTGCACTGCAACACACGTTGCCTTTGGGTGCTAATACAGGTTTGTAATTTCAATTTCTTTGTCCTGCCTTGTTCACCAGATACAACTCATTATTGAAGGAGAGAGGATTGCTCAGTGTTGCCTCTTGTTTTGTAAAGTATCTGTGACACTTCTCACCTGCACTGGAATCCGCTTGGCAATATCAAGGATGAGTTCTACGTTTGCATAGTTGTTGTTGTTGGGTCCTCCTGGAACGGGCACGTAGTGATCTGCCATTTTAATATACTCTGCAACACAAAGTAAGGGCTCATTTAGGTTGCAAATCTAACAACAGTACTTGATCTAAAATCCCCTAAATCTGCAGTGCTGGAAGTATGACAGAATCACAGAATCATTTAGATTGGAAAAGTCCTTCACCTCCACTTCTTGCACCCCTGTGGATGTGCAGGTGAGTGCCAGGAGAAGGCTGTGCACCTCCCCTGGGTTTGCAGCTCACCTGCATTGGCTTTCAGGTCCTCAGGAGTCACCATGACAACAAATCTGATGGCCCGTTCGTTGCGGAACATCTCGTAGGACCAGCGCCGGATGGACCTCATGCACTTCACTGCTGCAATGCCATTATTTGCTATCAGCACCTGAGTGTATTAGAAGCTGGGATGAAATAGAGTCTAAACAGCACAAAACACTGAACAAAACAAAACAGGTTTTCCTCTGCAGACTCTTCGCCCAGTTTTGGGCTGTGCAGTTTTCTTGGCTGGCATCCAGTTCACAGCCCACGGGTTAATTCAGAAATCAGCTCTTGTTCCACCATAAAATTATCATGTACTATGCTTTGGTTGGATTAAAAAGCAGAAGGACACAGAGAATAAGCATAACAAGTGGCTAAAACTTTCAGTAGCTGATCGGGATCTCACCCATCAAATTATGTATTTTTTAATATATATTTTTAGTGTCTTTTTCAGACTACTTTTGTTCTATCTGTTTATAAATCCTTTTGGATCAGCAGAAGTGCTCTGGCTCACTCATATTTTTTTCCCCCCTCTCACATTCAGCTAAAACAATGAGATGTTTATTTATCACACGTAAAATAAAATGGAAACACAATGATTCCAAGCAAAAGTACAACTTCCAAGCTCAGGAATATTAATAATTTGATACCTGCAACCTCCACCTTAGAGAAAGAGAAGTTCATAGCTTGGGAGAGGGGAACAAAATGCAACATTTAAAAAAAAAATAAAAAAAATTAAAACAAATTAAAAAAAAAAAATTAAAAAAAAAATCAGTAGCTCACCTTTTCAATAACTTTATTTCCTCCAAAACGAGTGACAAATTCTGCTGGAGAAGCCACGGTGAAATCCCGCTGCACATCAACCTTCTTTCTGTCCCGGCCCTGCTTGACAAGGTGCAAACCAGACATGCTGGGCCTGAGGAAATTGTGGGAGACACAAACAACTTGTCAATGCAAGTGTACACAAGCAGAAAATATGTGAATATTTTGTAAAGTTCCCCTTGACCATACTGCCCAAGCAGAGAAGCAGAGTCCCTCCTTGCCCTCCACACACCCATGGCCTGGTCCTCAGTTTCACAGGGATGACTCTTCTTTAACTGCTTTTCAGATCTCTCTCTCAAAAATCCAGGTCACCTGGAGAAATTCCAACTATGCCAATATATAAATCGGTAAAAATAGGTTCACTGTATATTGCCTCCCAACACAGAACAACAACGTTCCACCAGACTGCTTTCAATCCACCCAGTGAAGCTGGAAAACAACAACAGTGATCTGTGGCTTTGAGAAAATAAGCTAAAAACATCAGCCTCAGTAAGGAAATCTGCCTGGGAAGAACAGCAAATACACCTCCGGCAAATGAGAGACTCAGACTGGCTATGGAAATCATTTTCCAAGAGTTTTCCACTCCCCAGTCTTTAGTATCTTCCTCAAAGGCTCTGAGAGCCAGAGGACAAATTAATCACGTTACTTCTACTACAGAGAAAGCCAGTTTTGTGCCTGCCAAGACCAACCCCGTGTCCTGCCACTGCCTTTGTGTGGGAATGGCACAGTCACTTCCCGTTCTTATGCTTCAGCTTCCACAGCAACAACAGGGATAAATCACCCTTTGGCTTTGATTTGGTGAAGTTGACAAAGCTGAAACTGTGAGAGAGAACTCAACAGAAAAGCAAGGACCTGCTCTCCACACCGTGTGTCTGCCAGAGAGCAGCACCATTGGGAAATACTGAGACCCTTTTTAATTCACAGGCCCTGAGGCTTTACCTCTTGGGTCACCCCACAGTTTACTTACTTCGTACTGTATTTACCGTGCTTTTCCTCACAGCTTCCCTTCCCACAAACACAAAGGAGCCCTCACCCCGGCCACAGGCAGGATCACAGAACCCTCCTGTAGGAATAAATACTGGGAAGGTGTTTAAAAATCAACTCAGAGCCTTGGAAAGCCCCCGCAGCACCCAAGGAGCCACGGGGAGCCCACAGGAACCTCTGGCCTAATCAGCTGCTGAAGGCCTGCTCCCATTGAGCAATTCCACTGGGAAACGGGATGGGATGCAGCAGAGTGACTAGAATTGCTGGGGAAAGGCACGAACAGAAAACCAACCCCAGGAGAAGCCAGGCCACAGACAGTATCTATGGGTCTTCTTTTATCAGCACAGCCACCACGGCCAGGTAGCCCAAGAGCTGTACCTGGAGGTTCCCTGCTCCCGGTGAGGCCTGGAGCTTCCTGGCTGGAATGAGCTGCTGAGGGAAGGGCCTGGCCACAGCCTGAGTGGAAATACAGGTAACTCCCCCTCACATTCCCTCATGAACACGTTATGGCCTATGAATATCCACCTGTGTGGAACACAGGCCCTCCTGAACTCTTCACCAGGAGCACAGTAACGCCATACACCAGGGTCTTGACTAAACAATCTGCTGGTGAGAGAAGCCCTAATCAAACTGTTCTGGACTGTCCTAGAAGGAAAAGCAACATCCAGGTAGGGCAAGATCAGTGCTCAGAGCTGACCATAAAGACGTGTGTATCTACCACACACACACAGAGGATGGAGGACCCTTCCCTCCACTCCACCTTCACACACACACCACCTCCTCGGGCTGGGACATCCTGCTGTGCACAACCCTGGCTCTGTGAGGGCTTCCAGAACAGCAAGAAAGCACATTTACAGTACTTGAAATTCAAGCTTTCTCTCCCACGCCTTAGATGCTCCCACAACAAAAGGCCATGCTGGTGGAGAGCTCCAAGTTATAGTCTTGAAAAGCTGAGCTTGACTGGGACGTGCAAACCTGTTTAAAGCACCGTGGAAGACAATTTGAAGCAATCCATGAAGCCAAGAGTGGGAGAATGAAGGTAACAGGAAAACCAGAATAAAAGAATTATTTTAGAGCAGGAAAAAAAAAAAACAGATGACATTCTGGAACAGATAAATGGCTTTCCTAGGTCAGACCAACTACACCCAGTCTAGCAACTTATCTCAAGGAAGAGCAGCTATCTGATAGCCAGAGAAAGGCAAAGAACAAGCTCTGTGTGCACAGGTTCATCCCCTTGTACTTTCCCTTCTTCCAGTAAGCTGCACTTCCAGACACTGTCACTGAACTTAGAATATGTCCCTGTGAGCAAAAGTTTACACGCTCCTGTGATAATCTCAGGACAGGAGTCAACAGGCAAGAAGAAGAGAAAATGTGTAGTTAAGGTTGAATTTCTACTAAATTCCTGTATTTAGGGGGTCAGAGTCTTCATGGGCAGCAAAGAGCACAGTCCAAGGAGTGAGACAGGTTTATTCATTCCAAGGTTATTGAAAGTAGACTCAATTAAAAA
>VXBX01001698.1:1337846-1369852 GCA_013400415.1 Scytalopus superciliaris
GGGTATGGGATATGGGGAGTGAGATATGGGGAGTGGGAGAGGGGGAAGTAGGGATATGGGATATGGGAATTGGAATAAGGGGAGTGGGATAGGAGGAGTAGGGATATGGGGGGAGCTGGGAGGGGGATATGGGGAAGTGGTGTAGGGGGAGTAGGGATATGGGAATTGGGATGGGTGAGTGGGAATTGGGGAGTAGGTATATGGGGAGTGGGATTGGGGAATAAGGATGGGGGAGTAGGGATATTGGGAGGGAGGATTAGGGAGTGTGAATTGGAGAGTGGGATATGGGGGAGTGGGAATATGGAGAGTGGGGATTTGGGAGTGAGATGTGGGGAGTTGGAAGTGGCATATAGGGGAGTGAGTTACAGAGAGTGGGGATTGAGATATAGGGAAGTAAGGACTGGGATGTGGAGAAGTGGGAGTTGGGATATGGGGATTGAGGAGTGGGATATGGGACAGTAGGGAGTGGGATCTGAGAAGTGGGATATAAGTGAGTGGGGACTGGGGAGCAAGGTTTGTGGGTGTGGGATGTGACGGGGAGAAAGTCTGGAAAGAAACAGAATTTCAGTAAGGAGAAGACTGAGCCATTGGTTGTAAAAGTGAGACATGTCAGATCCCACACAGAGAGCAGCTCATTCCCTGATGGTGGAATGAGTGTAGGACCTCACTGTGCAGGAGCTGGTGGATCAGGCCTGTTCATGGAAGCTGCCACTGTCAGCACTGGAAATGGTGTTGGCAGGAGCAGGATGGGTGTTTGCACATCCCTGAGCTGCTCCTTCTCCTCTCAGTGCTTCAGGGAGGTGCAGGACACTTCCATGCACTTCATCTGCTCATAGCTGTGCTCAGCACATCCATTCCCACAGGAGCTCTCAGTCTGGGATTGTATCCCAGTCACTCCACATCTCCTTACTCCACATCCCATCTCTCCACGTTTGATTTCTTCTCATACCCAGAAAAGGGGCCCTCAGCCCTTGCAATGGTGTCTGGAGGGTGTGACAGCCCTTTTGCTTTCTGTTCAGGACCTTCTGGGAAGATCACACCTGCGAGGGCTGTGGGAGAAAATTCCCTTTTGGACACACTGCTTGGGACAAAGCTCACGCTCCGGGTGTTTGGGCGAGAAGGGCTTTACTCCGAGGAGCAGGATCAGCACCAAGGGGGAGGGATGGAGCGCCTGGCCTCCTTCAGCAGTAAGTTCCAGAACATAATTAAGCTCCCACAGCTGGTCACAAAAAAGCAGGTACAAGGATTTCTCAGAGCTGTGGGATTTCCTGGACACCGTCCCTGAGCTGGGAGGGGCCCACAACTCCTGGGGCTGGGCACAAGTGAGCTTGGGTGATGGCCTGTGTTACATGAGGCTTCCTTTTGGTTCTCCAGGTGACCCTTTTGATAAACCTCCCTGTCGGGGCTGCTCCTCGTACCTCTCAGAGCCCTATGTGAAGTGTGCTGAGTGTGGGCCCCCTCCCTTCCTGCTGTGCCTGCAGGTGAGTGCCAACATGAAAGCAGAGGCATTCATTCCTCTGAGAAAGCCATCAAAGGCCTGCCTGGTGCCAAGCTGTCCATAAACACATTAGTAACTGGTCTCTGTAAACTTGGATCAACACACTTATTTGCTCAGGGACAGGGAAATGACAAAGGGAATTTGGAGGATGAAGAATTGAGGCAGGAGCAGGTGAAGGAGGTCTTTGTGCAGCAGCCAAAGACGTGCAGTCAGCCTGGCTGGAACCCAACATGCTGCTGCATGTCTGGAGGAGGATCATTTCTGTCATGTTTTATGGCATGAAGAAGAAAATCCATCCAGAAACACCCTTCCCCTATCCACACGTATTTTTCTCCTCCCAAACAGAAAACGAAAATCTGCAATATTAACATTAAGTATTCATGACCAGATGCAGTTATCTCAAAGTTGTATGTGTGATCTGGTAACCACAGAAAGTACTGCTAGTTTAGTTATGAAATGAATAATTTTGTATTATAATGATTAAAAATTGGCAATAACCTCTAGAAAAGGATCTTGTGTTCAGGCATGTACAAAATACACAGAAACCTAATTTGGGTATTTGGTATATTTACCTGTATTTGATATTTGCTTATTTACCTGTACTTAAAAAACCAGAAGTTTAACTGTTAAAAATAGCTGCAAACCATGCTGGTGCTTTTAATCAGAGAACTAAGATTAAAGGTGAACTGTGTTTTCAATACTCATTAAATGCTCTCTGTCTTCTTCCTGAAATGATCAACTTTAAAATGTAACACCAAATATTTTTTTTTCACCTGCCTGACTTTGCCATAAATATTTGTCAAAAAAAATGGGGTTTCACAGGAGTTATGGCTCAGGGCAAGAGACAGGCAAGATAAAGATTAACATGGTTTTAACCCAGTTCTTTCTACCATTTGATGGGATTCCTATCATTAAATCAGAAAAATTGAATATATCAGGTGGGAAGTTTTAGATACCCAGTAGTCAGAGGATTAAAGGCAAAAAGGGACCAGTGAAAATGTTTTCAGGGCAGAAGTAAGAGCCCAACATAATGCTGATCTTTTGTTCTGCAGTGTTTCACCAGAGGATTTGAATACAAGAAACATCAAAGTGATCACACCTATGAGATAATGGTAAGTGTTCCTTTTGGATAACACCTACTCAGTCCTGAGCTTTCACAACTTCCCAGGAGTGAAACTGTTGCTTACTAATGTTACATTGAAAGGTTAAGTGTTGCAATTCTTTGATGCAACTGTTCAGAACTATTCTAAAAAGGAGAAAAAAAAAAATCTTCCTTGATTGCAAATTAAAATACTCTTCTGGAAGATAATGGAGTAGTGGAGTCATTTAAAGCTGCTTATTTTAATTTTGCCTGGATAGCACAATGCACCTCACTTTACATTTCTTTAACAATGTAAATCAACTTCTGTTTCTCTATTCTCATTTTTTTCCTCCCCAAAATGATTAATTTTTAAAGTCTTGAGTAATTTTTGCCGTGTTTCATAACATAACATTGTTGAATAACAGCTGGGAGGTGCAACAAGTGTCAGGATTTGCTGTGGTTGATGCCTCAGCACCCTAAATAATTCAGCAATTATTCCATCAGGTTTCCTGGGACACAGTGAAAGTTTAAAACTCCCAGAATTATCTGCTGTGTTGCCCTGTGGTTTAGAACTTCTTTGCTCTTCCTGAGGTGGATTATGACAGAGGATCACAGCACTTTGATCTGCTTTTTCCTTCTCCAGACATCCGATTTCCCTGTCTTGGATCCCAACTGGACAGCTCAGGAGGAAATGTCTCTCCTCGAAGCTGTGATGGACTGTGGATTTGGGAACTGGTGAGAATTCAGTGGCTCAGCCAATTTCAGTGAATAATAGGCAATTTTTTCCTTTAATTTCCCTGTTGAATACACCAGGGCACATTGAAAGTTCAATGACTTTTTGTGGGTGAGACACTAATTCAGCAGTTAAAGTGGAAGGCTGGGGTTCCAGATCCTGTTTTAACAAGTTGTGTTCTTTTTCATGAAAAAGTAGCTGTACTGAAAGTACAGAACCCCAGAATTCACTGAAACAGAACTGAGAGTGCATGTTGCTGTCAGAATTAAGACTGAAAACTGGTGGCAGTGTGCTGTCTAGTACACTTTGCTCTGCTTATCAATACAAATAATTTTCATTTTTTCCTCAAACATTTGGCCTTTTTCAGCTTTTACCAAATAAAGGGAAAACTGACTTTTCATCCTGGAATCCCTTGCATCCAGTTTTGAGTTTAACAGACGGATTGCTAGACGAAGTCCTCAACTTACACAGCCATTTTATTAAGACAAAATACTTCATCTTTCTTGTCAACCATTTTTCCAGGAAAATTCAGTGAGGATCTCTAGGATGTGTTTTGTACAGCCATTTTGGGGTTTTTTTTAAAATAGAATCACAGAGGCAGGGAATGGTTTGGGTGGGAAGAGACTTTGAAGCTCATGCAGTTCCACCCCCCCTGCCATGGACAGGGACACCTTCCACTATCCCAGGTTGCTCCAAGCCCCATCCAGCCTGGCCTTGGACACTTCCAGGGATGGGGCAGCCACAGCTTCTCTGGGCAGCCTGTGCCAGGGCCTGCCCACCCTCACAGGGAAGAATTACTTCCTAAAAACCCTGTTTAACGTTGCTCCATAAAAGGGGAAACCAGTATCCACTTAAAATCACAGGGGAAACTTAAGAAGTAGAATGCACTTCCAGACTTAGAATTTACCATTACCTGGAGTTAGGAAAACGTATAAAAAGCTCTCAAATAACAATAGTAAATTTTCAAACCTATCAAGGACTTTGTACATCCCATCAGCCAGGGAGTTTATGGTGAAAAGAGAGTGATTTGCATTGTTTGTGGCCACCCGAAAAGTGCTCCCTGGCACTGTATCAAACCCATAGGTATTGGCTCAGTGTTGGTACTGAAAATGTGAATTCATCATGACAGGGCAGTTCTCTACACACAACGTGATCACTCTCTTGTCCCAGATTATGTTTTTCCACTAGAGAAATTAAGAGAAACTGGACATTTCTGTGTTCTTCATGTGAAGCCTCCCCCTCTCCCCACTCCAGGCAGGACGTAGCCAACCAGATGTGTACCAAATCCAAGGAGGAGTGTGAGAAGCACTACATGAAACACTTCATCAACAACCCCCTGTTTGCATCCACCCTGCTGAACCTGAAGCAGGCAGAGGAGGTGCAGCACACTGAGACAGCCATTCCCTTCCACCGTGAGTATCCCTGCCCTGCACACACAGGGAGCTGCCCTGCAAGGCCTCTGCTCTCCCAAAACAGCTTGGGAGAAGGACTTGCACCACACGTGCTGTTTGCTGTCATTCCTGTTCTCATAACTGACTTGGATGATGTTGGTGGTAGGGTTCTCTTCACACTGGGTTAATTCCTTGGCAGGGAACAGAGGGGTCTGATACAAACATGGGGTTCTCAAAAGCAGAAGTTCCTGCACAGCCAGAGGGCACAGTCACCCAGAAATCACCACAGCATAAACTGGGATGTTTGTGTCCATTTGAAGGACAAACTACTCCAAAACTCCTTCCTGGGTGTCCCTCATGGTAGATACCAGTGTGATTCTCACCCTGATGCTGTCCAGCCCCTGTGCAGCAAAGGTAACTGGGAAGGCCTTTCTGCCTTTAAACATTTCCTCTGGTTACAAGTGTATTATTATGTGTATATTATTATGTATGCAGGGTGTCCCAGGCCTAACTGCTGATGTGATTTGTCATAAAATCACTCCTTTCAACTCTGCTGATTTCACACCTCTCTCTGCAAAAGTGCCTGTTGAAAAGTCTGAGCGAAATTTCAGCAATTTAACAAGTTCTCAGTTTTCCTTGCATTTCACATCTTTAGCATTCCCCCAGTCTGGCAGCTGTTCCTTTCTAAGGCTCCCCAGCATCTCTGGGTGAGACGATTGCTGGGTGTCTGGAGGTTTAAATTTCCCAGTAAAGTGGTTAGAGCTAAACAGTAGGAACTGGGCAATTTTGGTTCTGTCCCTGGCTGTTATTGATTTTTTTATGTGACCTGGGCCAAGACAAATTCTCTGTGCCTCAGCTTGTTTTATCTGTAGCATGGGACATATAATGCTCAGCTCCTGCACAAGTGTATTGTGAGCCTCAGACTATTATTGTCTGTAAAACACTGAGCTCCTCAGCTGGGAAGTGCTGTAAAAATTGGGAGTTCTTTGGCTTTAATTGCAGCTCTGCCAATGGCCCCCAGAAGAAGGCAGATTTAACACTCCTGTTGCTATTAACTAAAAGAACCTGCATGCTGAGCCTCAGGGATCTGCAGAGGTTTATGGGGGGATGCTCAGCTCCAAAATGCAAAGTTTACATTTTATTACCTATTTATTACCTTGAATTTGTGTTTGACTTTTGGGAATACTACAAAGATCTCAGATTACTGCATTTTTCTCTGGATGAATTCAGTCTTTCTCTGACTATAACTCTGAATAAAAGCCCAATCAGGGTATTTTTCTTCAACTAATTATTCCCACTTTTCCTGCAAAATAAACACTTACTTACAGATCTTAAAAAAAAAAGACCCCAAGCCCTACACAGAAACTAAAAACCTTTGTTTTTTCCAGCTGCTGATGATCCCCCACGGCCAACTTTTGATTCCTTGCTCTCCAGGGATATGGCTGGGTACATGCCAGCCAGAGCTGACTTTGTTGAGGTAAGGCTGTCTCTTCTCCCATTATTTTAAATTTGCTGCTGAGTGCAATCTCAGCACACACACCTGTTTGCCCCTGCCTGTGGGTCTTTACTCTTCATTTACAAACATCAGGAGAGAGGACAGGACTGAGTGATGCTCTGAGTCTTGTGGTTTAGTTTAAGGTTATCCTGCGAGGAGCAGGGAGTTGGACTCTGATCCTTATGGGTCCCTTCCAACTTGAGATATCCTGCAATTCTGTGATTAAACCTGTGGATTAATTAAGGATTTGCTGACAGAGGGGGGGCGCTGGTGGCCTGCAGAGCTGGGAAGAGTCAGTGAGGCTGTAGGACGTGCTGCTGCCACCAGATGTCCAGCCAGGAATGCCCTTATGTAAGCAGAGGGATGCTGAGAATTAGATGCTCAGCCAAAGTGATCAGCTCCAGCACTGTCATCTGCCTTAGGGAAGCACACAAGACCCTGTTCCAGACACGACTTGAAAGACCTGCACTGTTTTCAGTGCTTTTTGCTGTGAGCCCAAGGCCCCAGATTCTGCTCCTGTCCATGAAGGAATGAATTCAGCCATGCAAGGGGCTTATTTTTGTATATCTGAGCAGAATCACCACCAAGGTGACTGGTGACCCACAGGACCACCCCAGGAATCACACCCTGTGCCTGGACAATGCTCTCAGGGACAGGGTGAGATTGTTGGGGTGTCCTGTGCAGGGCCAGGAGTTGGACTCCATGATCCTTGTGGGGCCTCTCCAACTCAGGATATTCTGGGATTGTATGATTCTAATTTCCATCACAGTGTGTGGATTTCAGTCACCTGGGGGTCATGGAGATTACCTGATTAATTCCTATCCTGTCACAACCTCCTGCTCCAGTTCCAGCCATGGGGGTGCATATTACTCATCTCCCACTTCAAGCTCCTCTGTGGTGTTTCTTGCTCAAGGATGGAACCTTGTACCACTCTGTTTGAGTAAATATCTCTGTTTTGAGTCCCTCTACATGCACTGAAACTTGATACCAATATTTTAGTGCTAGTTAGTGACAATGTATTAATCACCTCTGAACAGGAGTTCGACAACTATGCTGAATGGGATTTGAGGGATATTGATTTTGTAGAAGATGATTCAGACATTTTGCATGGTAAGTCCCATATTTTTGTCCCCTGTCTAAAAACAACGTTTCATAGTATCTACACAGATTCTCATTGGGTTTCTTTCACTACACACTTTAAAAGTGAACCTACATTTCTAATGTATGGGGGTTTTAATGTTTTTTTTTTTTTTTAATCTATGTTTTTATAATGTATTTTTTGAATCTCACTGGGATTTAAACACTGGCATTTCTATGGTGCTCACTTTCAAATGTCTTTTAAAAGCTCCTAACCAACTAAGGTACAAATGGTATTTATCTGTAGAATAATGCACCTCACTCACTGCTGAAATACAGCCAGTTGTAAAGTACAACAGGACTGAAATCAAAGTCTCCACCAGTTGGAAGCATCTCCTTAAGAAAGACACAAATGATGTTCTATCCAGGACAAACTCCAGGGAAAGTTAAGTAGAAGCAAATTATCTGAGGTAACAATTGCTGAACACAGGTAACAGTACATCAGAGTTTGATTAAACAGACTCACATGCCTGTTAAAAACCAGAAAGCTTCAATGCCTTGGTATTACTGCCCCAGCTCAAAAATATTCTTCTCATCTGCATAAAGTTTGTGAGCGTCACAGCGAGGCACAAACTTGTGATTCTTCTGTGTTGTCAATACCCCTTTCCCTACTACATCCAGTTTCTTGGAGGATCTGTCACTTATTATTAGTTAGTATTACTGATTTAGAAAATACCTATGCACCAGTCTGATCTCAGAGTGGATATAAATGCAGGCAGCAAGGAGATGTGTAGTTTAAGACTATATGAAACACATTTGAGCTTGAGGTTGTGTGATTTTTCATGTGTTAAACATGCCCTGAGTTAGAGGAGCATTAGCTGTGTGTGACAACTTCCTTTTTATTGTGAAGATGATGATATGAGTCCAGTTACTGCTCTGAGTTTCTGTGAATGTAGCTGCCTTAATAATAGGAAATAACAGGAATTATTAAAGTGACATTTTACTCCACAGAGAAGAAAAGATCCTGCTTTCCCCCATGTTTGTAAGTACATACAGCGTTTAAAAGTCCTGTATTTATGCCTCAGAATTCTCCCATCTGTGTCAGGCAGTTCTAAGCTAAAGCCCTTGCATCCCTTGGAGACAGACAAATCCTGTTACGTACAGACAGTCTTGCCAAAGTTAAAAAAATCAGTTTGAAATTTAGCAGTGTACACAGGAGCTTTAAAGAATGCAAACTCCCTTGGCTCAGGGAAGGTTATGAGAGTCGTATGTCAGTCTCTGCTCCCTGTTAACATTTATTGAAAGGGGGGCTGGCTTGAGGCCACGTCAGGGCTTCATCATGCCAGCTCTCTATTGTTTCTTTTTATTACTATTGAAAGATACATTTTCTTGCTTCCACGTCCTATTCTGGGTCCTGGTAAACTGAAAAAGCAAAACTATCTTCTAGTTCTGTTCATTAATGGATAGATTAATGTTCACTAAAGCAGGTTTTGCAACACTGTGTTCCATTCCCCTGAGCCCTGCCTTTCACCCATGCACAGTTCAGTTGGGAAGGGACCTTGAAGCTCATCTCATTCCATCCCCTGCCTTGGGCAGGGACACCTTCCACTAAACCAAATGCTCCAAGCCCTGAACAACACTTCCAGGGATGGGGCAGCCACAGCTTCTCTGGGCAACCTGTGCCAGGGCCTCACCACCCTCACAGCCAGGAATTTATTCCATATATTTAACCTAAACGTCCCTCTTTCAGTTTGCACCCATTCCCCTTGTCTTATCCCTGCAGTTCCTCTCCTGGTTCCTTGTAGGCCCCTTCAGATCCTGGAAGGTGCTCTGAGATTTCCCCACAACCTTCTCTTCTCCAGGATGAGCAGCCCCAGCTCTCCCAGCCTGTCTCCATAGGGGAGGTGCTTCAGTCCCCTCAGCAACTTTGTGGCCCCCTCTGCATTTCCTGCAGTGATAAGCTCAGAGACTTCTTGAGCCCCAGGTTGTGTTCAGACCATTTTGACCAAGGACTTGTCCTCCAGGAGCTCAGCTGAGTACTGCTAGACCTGTATCTGCCTGCACTCCTGCCCCTCTCCATCCTGCAGCAGGGACTTCCACAATTGAATCAGGAGTTCAGAATTTAATTACGTGCTGCATGAAAAAATACTTCCCTCTGTCTGTCCAATCTTTTGCCTGCTAATTTCATTGGATGTTCTCTAGTCCATCCTTCAGTAGTCTTCAGAGTTTAGTAAGGGATGTCAGGCATTTGCCCTGTGCAAACTGTTCAGGAGAGGGTATGGAGTGTGACCAGCTACCCTTTGGATCTCTCAGCTCAGGAACTCTGGCATCTGCCTTCCCACAGCTGTCCCAGATCCGCCCACGTGAGAGAGAAAGCCTCTGAAAAATGAAGGCCCAGGGTCTAGCCAGCTGGTTTTTTTTCACATAGAGCATATTGGGGAGAAATAGAATTCTTTTCTGAAAAATTTGGAATGAGATCTTTCTCTTCTCCCAAGTTAATACAAAAAAAAAGGAAGGAGCCACATCCTCCCTGTCCTGCAGTTTTAAAAGATCTCAGCTGCTGACTTTGCTTGAGAATATTTTGCAACCTAATTTTGGGATTTCATAGTGCAGAAAATGGCTCAACATGTAGCTCTGAAGGCAGGAATGGTTTAAGGAGCCTTTATACTCTGTAGCTGACAGGTTGTGAGGCAACCTGGATATAAAGGTGAAGATGGAAAACCGGGGTTCAACACGTTTTATGGCCCAAAGAAACCCGGAGCAGAGAAACCCTTGCAGCAGAGATCAAGGATCAGGTTGTGAAAAAATCCTGTTTGTTTTCCTGCCATACATTAAAACCTCAGGAGGTTCAAGATTAATTTTTGAAAACTACTTTTGTATTCCTTTTTCTGAAGTTACTCAAGCTAGAGACCCTGAGAACACACGAGCCAGTACAATCTCTTTGGTCTCTCTTTCCTTTGGTTCACAAGTCACAGCTCAGTTCTGCAGTGTCGAGGTTGCACATCACACAGGAATATTTGATGCTTCCATTGGAGTGGAATTCCCCCTTGTTCCCTTTCTTCCACATTGCTTTTCTTAATATTTTTTAAGAATTATTTTATTGTAAGTTCTAGATCTGAGCTGCTTGATCTCTGTTCTCTGATGTATTATATCTATTATATGGCACATATATAATTATATATTTTCTCTGTTATATTTCCCTATGTCACTCTAAACAAGTTCTTGGTATTCCCACGAAAAAATGCAATTTAATACAAGGTGGAAAGACTCCCTGGTAGCTTTTATGAGGAACAGGGAATCTGTACCTGCTGCCTCACGAAATCCTCCCACCTCACAGGAGGTCACAGGCATTATTTGGTCATTTATTGATATTAGTGAGATGGCAGAAATTGTATGAAATCTCTCATATTTCAATTAAATTCTGGAATTGTTCTCTTTTATTCGATGCTTCAGTACAGTAAGGGAATGCAAATATATATTGCAGTTACACAAAAACATAATGGACAGATCAAAAGCACCAACCAGTTACAACCCTAATTCAGCCCACAGTGCTTGAATATTTCATGAACTACAAGTTTTCATCAGGCTGAATTAGAACGTTGGTAATTTATCTTCTTTTCCCAGCTTTTTCTCCCCCTTCTCATGTAAATGATTTTCACTTCTAACACTGCAAAGTAATTGCTGAAACCACAAGTTTAGAAGTGAGTGGAAATAGGCTGCAACTGGCAGGGAAATTTGATTTTAAGCTACAAGGCCGTCAGTGCCCTTCTAGACAGAACATGATGTTTATTCCTTTGTGGAAGTTCCTGACATGCTCCAAAGGCAGATAACTGTTTGCCATGGGTCCTGCTTTCCTCCAGGGAGGGGGAATTTGGATTGTAGCCATTAAATTTGTCCCAACCCCGGCACACACTGGTCACACAGCCTGTTTACTGGGATTAGTTTGCATTCTTCCCATTATTTGGGCTTCCCATGCCAAGCAGGTTCCCTCGCATGAAACAAAGGTCTCACTCATTAGTGTTCAACAAAGTTTTTTGCAGACCAAATGAGGCTGAAGAGGAATGAAAAGCAAAGAAACTGTTTTGGACACACTCTGGAGAAGCCAAAATATTTGGGGGTTTTTGGAATGGAGAAAGGAGCCTTGAATTTCTGCCTATCACTGGGTCCTTCAGAGCTGCACTGAGCATCAAGAGCCTTATCACTGCCCAGAATGGACACTGTGAACACAGTGTCAGCTTGGATTATCTCACATTACCAGGACAAACAACTGCCTCCCTGCTGGGATCCATGGGGAGAAGCACAGGCAAATCATTCTCATTCCTACAGCATCTCCCTTCTCATTTCCATGCAGTGTGTAACAGTGTAGTAGTCAGACTTATTCATGCATTCCACATTTGGTAATCGCCTGGTCCTGTGTGAATATGTCTATTAAAAACAAAAGCCCCTCCAAAAGGCCATGTGGCAGCAAATACTAATTTTTCTGTGAGCAGAAGCTCCGTTTTTTTTTTTTCCCTTCATTTGTTCCTTCCCCTCCCCAGCTGATCATCATTTCTTCAGAATATTGTGCACTCAGGTGAAAGCACCAAAACGATGGTTAGAGGTACATAATTACTTGTGATATTTATAGAGGTTCTCCAGTGCAGTTTCTGCATGTACTTATTAAGCTCTGCCCACACAAACCCCACAAAATAACAAGTTGGCTGAGCTTGCAGAGGGTTTAAAAACTACAAAAATATTTTCCATAAATTGGCACCAATTTCAACCCTTCCTAATGGATTTCATTCATGTTTAACTTGCTGCATTCCCAATTTCTTGTCCCCACATTTAGGCCCGAAGGAGAATTTGCTCTCTTCTTGTTCTTAAATTAGGAAACTTAAATACCTCGTTATGAAAATGCAAGAAATTTGCAAAAATAAGTAGGAATTTTGCACCACCCCTCCTATCTCATATGGAATCTTTTACTCTGAGATTAACATGAAATAATTTGGTATAAACTGAAGAGTTTTTTTGCTTAGGATAAGCAAGTGTCACCCCAAATTGTGGCTTCTGAGTGAGTCCCCACAGCCTTTGGGCTTCAGCTGTCCTGTTTGCATGAAATTTGATTTCCCAGAGGGATGCACAGATGAATTTCCCAGAGGCTGGAGGCTTCCTGGTGTTTGCACGTAAATATATATTTAAAACAGACACATAACCACACTTCTTAATTGCATTATTAATTATTTATCCGAGAGTGCAATCAATAAACTGGCACTATCAGTTTTGCTCTTTTTGTGTAAGTACAGAGAGAAATGGGCTCAGGGTTCTGTCCCCCTTGGGCCACTCCTGTTCCCACAGAATTGTTTTCCAAGGGCTGGTTGTTGTCTCACAGCCTCTAAACCACTGTCAGGCCTTAAGTCTCTTCCTTCCAAGAGAATATGGAAGTGATTAATGTGAAGGGGAAAAAAAGCCACCACCAAATCAGCCAAAGTGACCCAGAATTTGTGTGTTATTTAACAGAGCGAGGGAAGGGAAGGTGATAGGTGGCTCTTTATCTCATCTTTCAAGAATTTACAAAAAAATAAAGTTTATTAACCAAATGGTTACAGGAAAAAGAAGCTGCAGGATCTGTGAGTGGATGAGCCAGCCTGCAGACGGGTTTGATTTTGGAAAGGATGTGATTTCTAATGAGCATGGCTTTTTCCTGGGCTTCCTCACATTGTCCTGAACTGTTCTTTGTTCTCCTGGCAGACAGATAAGTTTGGAAGTTAATAAGCTGGAATCTTCTAGATGTTTTTAAGAACTGTAGCAAAGGCTACTTTGAATCTTCACAGTTCAGAACTGTGTCTATTTTCTGGAGTTCCTTGTTCTGTGCAAAGAAGCCTTTGCCCAAAGATGATACCTGAGATCCTTAAATCTGATAAATTTGTTTTTCAGAAGAAATACTTAGCAATTGCGTGTATGAACAAACAAGTAAGTGCTGATAGTAAAACAGTCCAAGAAGGAAAAGGGTTCTCAGGATCTGCCCAGGTTCATGGTTACTTGACTGTATTTACAGTAATGAATTTGGAAGGAATAAACAAAAGAAAACTCCCACAGGCAGCATGTACTGCAAGTTAGTCTCTAGTTAGAGTTGATGCCCCTATAAAATTGCTTTTAAAAAAAGGACTTCTAAAACAGCCAGGCAGTGACCATTTCAGCCTACCACGAACATAAGGGCTTGAAAATCAGCCTCATACAGCGATTACTGATGAATTCTCTAATGTTTTTATTTTGCAGCTCTGAAGATTGCAGTTGTAGATATCTATCATTCCAGGTTAAAGGAAAGGCAGAGAAGGAAAAAGTGAGTTTTCAAGCAGTAATGGTGTTCCTTTGCTTTATTAATAGTTTGATCCCCAGTGTTGTGCTAACACTAAACAGTTGATTTTCTGTTGCATCCTTCTAGACAATTCCCATGTATGGAGACCTTCTAAGGTCCTGAGCTCTGAGACAGGCTTCCCTTTGGATGTGTGGTTCTCCTTGCACAGGTTAAGTGGTACCAGCCCAGAAACATAGACCAATAGACCCTGAGACTTATTTGTACACATGGTTGATAAGGGCCCAGACCTCTCCTTAAACTCTCAAAACATGTCATTAATTATAAAAAGCCTATTTTCCAGTCCTTTTTAGTGCAGGGGAGTCTCACACAGTGCTCTTCATCCCAAAATCCAAAATACAAAAGTAACCAACCTTCTAACACACCTTGTGAGGTCACATTTGCAGAATGGAAACTGAAATACAATCTGGGAAACCCATCACAGACCCAGGGCTGGAACCAGACAGAAAGAGGCAAATCTCTGTTCTTTCCTTCCCTGTGCAATGCTGATGGATTGCACATCATTAATTTCCTACTTCAGGGGGAAAAAGAAGCTGCCAGACTGTGACTAATTGCTGGACCCCCACTTTCTCCACAGAAATATTTGCATCATTATTTTCAATTCTTAGTGGTCCCTAAGTTAGTGTTCCACACTGAAGATAACTCTATTGCTGACATGAGGCTGAATAATTTATTCAGTTCATTTGACAGTGTTCTAGAATGACTCAATCTATTAATTAAATTAAATTTTATTATAAATTTCAAGTACTTCGTTCAATATTTAAAATCATATCTTGCTGGATTACTCCCTACTGGAAGAATTAGTGATTTGGAGTAAGGTTGTTCCAGTCCTTCTCCTCATAAAACAGCACAGTCCTGCTGAGTGACAGGGGAAGAGTGGATATGGATTGACCTGGTTCTTTATCATTCAGAAATAAAAAGTATTTATGTGGTGTAATTTCCATGATGATCAATCACATCAAACTAAAGGAAAGGGCTCAGTTACATCACTCACTGTCAGGTTTTGTGAAGTTTCTACAGCAGGGTGGGACAAAAAGCTGGAAAATGACACAAAAGTGCTGATGTCACTCTCAGAAAGGTGTCTCTGCATGAGACAGGAAGATTTTGTACGTACTCAAGGAAATGTAATGGATTTTATAGAGCAAGTCCCAACCTGACCTTGACAGCCCCAACTCTGTGGTATCTTATTTGCCAAGTCGAGTCACCGCAGCAATGCCCACGTGGCACTGCTGAAACTGGGGACAAATGTATTTATCATGCACCTGCCTTTCCCTCTGCTCCTTTCCCTGATCCTGTCAGGAGCAGTTCAAACTCAGAGTTACCTAAATCTTTTGGCTCCTTTTAAAATCCAAGCTGTCATGGAAAATTTCCTTCCTTCTGCTCCCAGTGGTGGGATTTACAGCCCAGCTCTCCCCTTGCTGTAGCAGAGGGACATTTGTCTCTCTCTGGAGCTGGAAATCATGTTCATGAGACATTCTTTACCTCTGATGTTGGAAGGATAAGATGTTGTAGATGTGAAATCTGTGCCTAAAGAAGCAATTTCCAACCCTTAAAGTGATTGCGGCTCCCTTTGTGATCAAGGCTAATGCACTATCCCAAATTTCCCCTGATTAAAGCCACACTGCATCATGTTTCCATTCCTGCCAGCTCAAGGCTTATGGAAATTTCATTCATGTTTAGTTTGAGACCCCTCTGATGGTCTAAATCAAAGTATCTTCTGAAGTCTTTGTATTTGTAAGGCAATGCAGGAGTTAGTGGCTTTTATTAATACCATTTTACTCTCATTTACAGAATTATAAGAGATCATGGCCTGATCAACCTCAGAAAATTTCAGAGTAAGTATCAGGTGTAACTGCTTCTCTTCAAAGTGGCAAAACTTCACACCATTTCCAGGTCAGCAGTGTGGTTTGTTCATGCTGGACCATATTCAGATGATCCAAATTCCAGCAGATTTCCTCCCCCAACTGTTTCCAGCCGTCTGGCTCTAACTACTCCCAGCTCAGTGTTTTAGTTATTGCCTCAAAATTGCTCTTCAGAAGCATTTCAGGCTCTGCTGAGTAGGGAGAGGGGGGGAAGGTGAAATCCAGGCCCTTAAAATGCATCTCACTATTGTAAGAAATGACCAAACATTTAAATATCATCCTTTGGGCTCTTAGGATTTTAAGGGCTGTATAATTTGATTGCTTTTTGCTCAGCAATTTGTAGCTGTGACACAAAAACGGCCAAGAATCCGGAGCTTTGGGCAGTTCGGGCTGTGACTTCAGGTTCCACAGATGTCTTTTCTCCTGACAGTGGGAGTGATGCCCCATTTTGGTGTCCCTTTTGCCCCCTCTAGTTCTGGAAAGGCGATACCCAAAGGAGGTGCAGGACCTTTATGAGACCATGCGACGCTTCGCTCGGATCCTGGGGCCGGTGGAGCACGACAAGTTCATCGAGAGCCACGCGCGTGAGTGTTGGGAGGGTTTCTGCATCCCTGCCCTTCAACAGGCACAATGAGGGCTTGCATCATCCTATTTCCTAAATATTTCCCACTCCTCCTGGAGGGCAGGAGTTTGTTTTTCTCCTCCTCCCCCCTGTAACTACCTCGGAAAAACAAAGGTATTTGTGGTTTGATTTACATTAAGCGAGTGGTTTATTCCACTAAACTGTGTCCGAGCTCTTTGTTTGAGTTCTCAGTTGACTGAACATTCTGGTCATGTGTTAAAGGTAGTACTTTTTTATCAAAAGGCTACTGTTTATTTGCTGGGACTCTATCATGGGAAGAACAAAATCCCTATATTATGTGTGTATGGAGAGATTGGGAGCTGGCAGAAAACTGAATTCTTTGAAAGATAAAGGTTAAACTATTATATGTCACATAATTACATAGTGCAGTGGTCATTATGTCCCTTACCTTAAGGGAGAGGCATTGTTCCATCCCTGAATCATCTTGTAGCCTGCATTTAGGCAAATTGCAGAACGAGTCACCACATCCTGCTTCATTCTGTGACTTAAACTTGGAAAATTGTTGCTCATTAGGAGGAACAAAGCCTTTGCACAGTTGTGACTGTGTTTTCAGGACACCCTGTGTGAAATACCAAAAGCATGAACCTGCAAAATCATGAGTCCCACATGTGAGTGCTGCTCCTGCAACCTGGTTTTGTTGTTGTAGTGACAATGAATCCTCAGGTGAACCTGACAGGTACAGGCATTACACAGATCTCCTGAACAGCAGGAGGAAACAAAGTCACAAAGAAACTTGCTCCCTGTAAAACTGAGCTGTGCTGAAAAGCAGCTGATAAAAGCTACAGACAGGAAATATCTCTGAGCAAAGAAATATTTAATCATTTAATCTTACTGACTGCAGAAAAAGAGTTGTCTACAACGAAAGCTTTTGGAAGGTCCAGTTATGAAAATCATAGTTCTAAGAGAATATTAGATATATAAGGAACCTGGCTGGAGTAGTGTTTCAAACTTACTGAAATGCCTTCCAAAAACCCCACATTGTTGTTACTTGTCTTGTCCAGAGTCTAGCAAAGGGACTGTCAAAACATGAGGAGAAAATAACTTTTCTGAGCACACAAATGTTAGAAACCAACATAAATCTGTGACCAAGGAGCATTGGGACACAGTGAGTTTGAGATCCTGTGGAGGGAGGTTAACCCTGGCTGTGGTTTGTGTGTTCATAGCTGACCTGTGTAGGCAAATAAGAAATAGCCACATTCCCAATCCACCCCACTGACCCACTTCTGTTCTTTGGATTTCCCTCCTGCTTTCTCGTGGGATCAAACAGTGGAATTTGAGCTGCGAAGGGAAATAAAGCGACTCCAGGAATACAGAGCAGCAGGAATCACCAATTTCTGCAGTAAGTACCTGATGCATTATTCAGCCCATTCCCATCCATCAAGGAGAGGTAGGATGATTTTACAACATTCAGGATATGTTGAATAAAAAGACACTTATTTCTGAAAGGCATTTGCCTGGCTCTGTGACTGAACGAGGCTTCAGCAGTGATGCTCAGTCCAGCTGGGCTGTTTTAAAGCTGGTTTGAGCCATCAGCTGGGAGATCCCACTGTCAGGCACAGCTCTGCTCTAGCCACCAGTCTGCAAAAGATTCAGGAAAAATATGTATGTCATGGCACAGTGGTCTCAGGGCTCCATCTCTGGACACCTTCACTGCCTATCAACACGTGATATCTGGAGAGAAGCCTAAGACCTCCACATAAATGAAATGGCCTATTTTGTTCTGGAATTGGATCATGGAAGCCTTTTTTGTTTGTTTTTGGCCTGAAACTAATGAGGTGTGTGCGGTGCAGGGTGGAATCTAATCCCTTCTGATGCCAAGCAGTTGTCATAAGGGAGAACAGCAGAGTCTGGGCCAGAGCTAGAGGACTTCCCACTGATTTCCTAAAGCAGGAAACGACAGTGTGACCATTTTGCCCGAGGCAGATGGTGAGAAGGTGTTGTGTGTTTGCCACAGGTGCCAGGACCTACGACCACCTGAAGAAGAGCCGGGACGAGGAGCGGCTGAAGCGCACGATGCTCTCGGAGGTGCTGCAGTACATCCAGGACAGCAGCGCCTGCCAGCAGTGGCTCAGCCGCCAGGCAGACATGTGAGCACTGCCACAGCATCCCCAGGAACCTGCCCCATCCCTGGGAGTGCTCCAGGCCAGGCTGGATTAGGCTTGGAGCAACCTGGGATAGTGTAAGGTGTCCCTACCCGTGGCAGGGGGTGGAACGAGATGAGCTTCGAGGACCCTCCCAACCCAAACTGTCTGGGATTCTGTGATTTAGTTAACATCAAACACATTTTCCTGTGTGATAATGACAAATTAATTCCCAATTTATTACAGCAGGAACAGGCTGCAAAATTCAGAAGGGAAAAAAAGTGGGTAACAGCAGCAGTGTTTGTTGAGTGCAGGGAAGGAAGGGACTATAGCGGCTCAAACGCCTCCGTTTCCTCTGTTTTATATTTCAGGAACTGAATTGCTGTTCATAAAGTCATGGAGAGAAATGAGGTCTTTATGGATATTAATGAGGGCACAGATGACACTTGGAATTTTTCAAATTATTTTAGATGTAGCAGCATTATTAATGTGTCGTCACCCTGCACGAGCACTTTGATTTAAGGAGCAAGCTGCAATGTAAAGGAAGTGCATCCTGTGTGCAGGAGATGGTTTGGAATTTCCCCAGTTGGTCTCCACTGAATTTTTTATTGTGTCCTCCTTCACATTTATTTGTTGGGGTTTTTTTAACACGTTTCAGACATGGTTTTAGTGCAGGAATACTAAATATTTAGAAATCCTGTTGACTTCAGGTTAGGGCTTGAGTTATGCAAGTTGAATTGTATCATTATTAGAAGTTGGGGAAGAAGCACTTTCAGGGCCAATATATGCAGTTATTCTTAAGAAAACATGAAGGCAAATTGAAATTTTCCTTTCTTTCCAGTGATTCCGGCCTGACTCCCACAGTACCAGTTCCTTCAACCACAGGTAAGTGTTAGATGATGTATTTCTAGATTTTTCTGATGACAGGTCAAACCCCACCCTAAAGCTACATTAGCAAGGCAAAAAACAAAAGAAATGTCACATTCTTTAAGCACATATTCTGGCTTTTTCCACCAAGAGGACCCCAACTTTTTTCAGTACCCAGTAAGAACAGAGTCAGGGACCAGTCAAGTCCTCATGGACATACAAACTCCCATCTCAGTTGTTGAGGTCACAGGGTGATGTGCAGTGAATGAGACACAGGTAAAGTTTTACAATAAACTTGTTAAATGTTGCCAGGGAAAACTGGCTTTAGCTCTGTCCCTACGCCCAGTTTTTATGTGGATGTTGTTAAACCACTTGAATCCAACTTCTCAGAGGTGGACACAGAGTCTGTATGTTCTTCCTCATTTCTACCAAGAGCCTTGGCAATTTGAGTCAGGATACCAAGCAGTGAGTCAGTGCACTGTGCACTGTGTTTGAAACATACATGGTGATGGCTAAAATCTGGTATTTTAGAGAGAAAATAGCTTCTGTATCTCAGGTCATCAGAGTCCTGATGAAGTCTCTCATGAAGTGAGGACAGTCTCTCCCAGCTGAAGGTCTGGAATGAGGAATGAACTTCATTTTCACCCAGTGTCCCGTAAAGGGGAAGAGCCTGGGAGCACAGGGATTGTGCTGCCTGTGGAGCTCTGATAGCACACAGTGTTTACAAGCAGCATCACATATTGAGCACAACCCAAACAAAATAGCATATAGCTGCTAATTAAGCAAACATCCTGCCCGGGGAACGGCGGGATGCTGCGGAAGAGCTGCCACGTGGCTCTAATTAAAGGCTGCATCACACTGAATATACAAGAGGGCAAATGAATGCCTCACTTCTAGATTCTGAGCTCTTGACGTTGCAGCCTTAATATGCTTTCTTTAATGTAGTTTGTGTGTGTGTGGTATTTTCTAGGTTTATAAAAGAGTAAAACGAAATTCTGATGTGTCTCATCACAGCACACTCGTTCCAGGCCTTAGCAAGAGGGAGCAGTGCTGGGAAGTAACTTCCTCTACACCTCCCACAGGCTCACACTCCATTTTCTCTAGTCCTTCAGTTCTCCCTGATCACTCCCCACACCCAGCCAGATCCCGTCTGTTCCTACAGATGCCCAGGAGACAGAGACTCCCCAGTGCCAAAACCAGGACCTGGACAGGGCAGGGTCTGGAGCAGCTGCCAACAGTCCTTGGGAAAACATTTCCCAAGGTCTCATCACTTTGCCAAATCTGGGAAGTCATCCTGGGATAGAGACATATCTGTAACAGTGCTGTAAATACACAACCCACAGCACAGGGGCAGGAGACCTTTTAAAATGTGAATAAGTAACCCAAGCTTTGTCCTGAGTTCTGGAAGTTATAAAAAATTACTATTAGGAAAAAGAAGCCAAACCTGCAAGTAGACACCCTTGAGAAAGCTTAAGCTGTGCCAGTTAAAGTCCAGTGAAGTTATAAACAATAGTGCAAGTGAGAAGCAGCAGATGACCTTGTGATAAATATTTCGTTCAGTACTGTTTATCATAACAGACAAAAATAAATCCCCAAACTGCATTTGCTTTACAACATCTGCATTGTATTTAAAGGCATTTAAAGAAAACTCTGCCTCATGAAATTGTAATGCCAGAGAAATTGGCTGCATAATCACACCAATAAATAATCTCAGCATCCTTACAAGGCCCTGGTTTCGGGGCTGAGGTTGGTCCCGCACACCCTGGCACACCCTCCCTGAACTGGTGGAGTTGGGTTAGTCAGGAGGCTCAGCCCAGTCTGACAAAGGCTGCTGTCTTGCAATTGCTCCCAAAACCCAACAGCACAAGAGTCTCATGCAGCATTCACAGAGCTTAACTATGCCCATTGCAAAATCAAACCTTTTATCAATCAGCACCAGCTTTATGCTAAGCCCTAAATAGCCCTATCTGTGAGCACTTGGATCATTCTGGGTTAACGTCAGGGACTGAATTGCCTCCCTAACACAGCTCAGGAACAGCCACAACCAAGCTGCTCCAAGTTGTTGAGTGTTTCCTTTCTCACCCCTGCAGGCAGACGGAGCGCCCCACCACTGAACCTCACAGGTCTGCCAGGGACAGAGAAACTCAACGAGAAGGAGAAGGAGGTGAGGACAGATGGAAAGATCATCTCTATAAAACTCTGTCTTCCCAGCACAGGGCTGCTCACACCATGTTTGGGGGCTGTGAATATCACCTCCGTTACAGGCCCTGACTGCTCTCCCTGCTCACAAAAATCATGCAGGCTTTCCAGTTGGCTTCTTAATTTCCTGTACCACACACCCAGCAGAGCTGCAGCAAACTGGCTGATTTAGCAAAGAAAGGTGCAGAGCACCAGGGTGTTAGTTGGTGCTGTTACAACATCCAGTGTGACATCCTCCCTTCCTGCATGGAGAGGCTGGACTGAGCAGAAGGGTTATTTTTTTCCTAATAAACACTGGTTCTAAAACTGGCAGAGGATTTCCTCAAGGGCTTCACTGAACAGATCACTGAACCTGGATACTGTAGCTTCATAGAACATCCTGAGCTGGAAGGGACCAACTCCTGGCCCTTCACAGACACCCCAAGAGCAGCAGAGCTTTTTCTTTTATAGAAAAGACCTGAGTCAAACCTCAACCAGTGGCGGTGGGGTTTTCACTAATGTGAACCATGGAGGTGGTAACAATATTCTTCTCATGGTTTTTCCAGATTTCTGCTTTACAGTGCATTTATCAAGGTTTTTATATGCATATGTGGCAAGGAATGGGATCTGGATTTCTGTAAGCCATGGGTTGTTATCTCAGCCTGGTATTGCAGCTCATGGTCCCTTACAGAGAGCTCTTGCACTCACCTGAAGCAGTCAGAGGTACAGATGAGATCACCAGAGCTGACAGAAATGGGGCTACAGCCCCCAGGAGAGGTCAACATGCAGCAAGGGGCCTGCTGTGCATTTATGACTCAGTTTTTCAGCACAGCATAGGGCTTGTCCTCTAATTCAATTGAAAACTATTGAAATAAATGGTTATTATTTTTTAATAGAAGCCCTAATTTGTCCTTAGATTGCCCAGGGCAGGTTGCAGTGCACGTGAGGCACAGCTGTATTCCAGCCTCATGTGTGTTTCCCCTTGGCTGGAGAGCTGACAGCACTGGGAATCAGCTCACAATTCCACATGGAATGGGCATTTCTGGCTCCACTCGGCACAGAAATAGTGGTGACAGGACATCAGTATGTGTGGGGAATCTGATTGCCTCGTCAGCTGAGACAGAAAGTCTGAGGTCTGAGGAATTCTGCAATTTCCTATCAATGAGGGATGAGCATGAAGCATTTCCTTGCTAAGAGGAGGAGACAGGCAGGATCTCCATTGGGAGCAACTCCTGGACAGCAGCTGCTATTTGGGAACTAAACAGGAGCTGTGCAGCCAAACAGCTCGGGGGCTGTGGAAGGCAATTCCTTACCAAACTTCCACGCATGGAATGCCCTCCCTGCACAGCTTCCATCCCAGACTTCCTGAGGGGCTGGCAGGGTTGCTTGTGTAGAAGGTATTAAAGCCTGAGCCTGCAGGGGATTAGCAGCCAGATGCCCTCCCTGGCTCCCAGCCAGCGGGCCCAATTGCTTCTTGCAAGTCTGGCATCTGCTTCCCGGGGTTTGCAAGGAGCAACGCCCACACAGAACACACTCATGGCTCTGCTCCTGCCAGCCCAGGGCTTGCTTTCATCCTCCTCCTTTATTTTTCAGTCAGGAATGTTTTTGAATGCAGCAGCCAGCAAGCTCCTCCCTTCCCTACCTGTGGATCCAAACAGCTCCCTGTGCCATTCCCGTGTGCCTCCTCCTTTCAAAAAAACTGCAGGGAAAGTGTTTTCAGAAAAATACTCCCCATGTTTCTCCTCCAGCAGGGATCTGGAAATGGAAGAGCATGACAAGTGTTGGTGTTTATTAACTTCACCTTTTGTCTTGCAGCTCTGTCAGATGGTGAGGTTGGTCCCTGGAGCCTATTTGGAATATAAAGCTGCTTTAGTGAATGAGTGCAACAAACAGGGAGGCCTGAGACTGGCACAGGCTCGAGCCCTCATCAAGATCGATGTGAACAAAACCAGGAAAATCTATGACTTCCTGATCAGAGAAGGATACATCACAAAGGCCTGAGGACAGGCAGCTTTGGCTGGAGCAGGCAGATGTGGAGAAGCTTTGAAGTCACTTTGACAGCCCTGAAAGATTTTACCGGTGTTGAATGAAGGACATTTCCTTTTGTTTAAAACCTTTCGGGGCTTTTTTTTTTTTTTTTTGTAAAAACAAGTAGGGAGCTTTGTTAAACTGTATGAATGCTGACACTTCTTTGTCTGGGTTCCTTTTGACTCTGCTGTTGTCAGAATTCCTCTGGAAAGGATCACATGCCATATAAGCTAATCTTAAACGTGAATGGGCATTGATTCCTCACACCTCTGTGACTGCAGAGAGCATCACGGTACTTTTATGCTGACAGTGACACAGAATAAGGACAGAGTCACACTTTGTGCAGTACAGGTATAGAAAGTTCCCTCCCTCCTGGGTGCTCCTTCCTAAATCAGTGGCAGCTTTCAAAGGTGACAGCACGTGCCCCAGGTGTAAAAATAGAGCTTGCAGTGGTCCAGTCTTTTTAACTTCATTGTGATAAAGGATGGGAAAGGACATCGCAGGGAGGCTCCTCAACAGTTGTTACTTTTATGTGGTATTAGCACATATCCCAGCAGGAGGGCACTGCACAGACCAATGAGCTTCAGCTGCTTGCCCCTAATTTGGGATGTCAAATTATACATAATCCCTCAGTTTTAGTCTTCAGCTTGTTGGGAAGGCTGGAAGTTACAGCCACTGCAGTCCTTGGGAACAGAAATAAAAAGACACTCGGGACCCCGACGTTCTCCCACAAAAATTAACAGGTGAAGAGCATAAAGCTCCTGTTGTGGGATTTTACTCCCTCAGCATTATCAGCAACGTGCCCGTTGACCAACAAGCAATGAGAAGGTACAACAAGTTACTAAACACACAACCCCCCATCACATCAGCTGATCCACGTGCAACTTCAGTACAGAACATTTGGATTTGGCAATAATTGGATGATGAAGATGGTTCTTTGCAGATGCAGCTTGGTCTGGCTTATTGCACAGTAAATTGTTTGTCAGACAGCTTCCTGCTAAGGTGTAATGCTGGAATAATGTCCCATAAGAAACCTGACAGCCAAAGTAGGTGGGGTGCTGTCTCTCAAGTTTGGGATCTCATGGAAGAGCCTGAGTGAGCTACAGCGACACCAGTACCTGTTTAAGGTGTTTAGGTTTGGCTTGTTTTTTCCCCAAGAGTAATTATCCTGTGGACCTGAGGTGCCATTGAATGTGAAGTATTTTGGTTTGTAATAAAATCAAAATGACTTGAAACAATCTCATATCCACGTCCCTGGACTCTGAGTGAAACTGCAAAGGTCACCCAGCTGCCTGGATCCATATCCATCAGCTTCTCACCAGGAGAAGGGAGATAAATGCACAGCAGTGGCTGTAGGAATGGGACCACTACATTTCCTAGAAAATAATGCTATTTAAAGAAAAGCAGCAGTAATAAACCACATGTTGAAGATTAAAATCTGTAGAAATTGAGACTGTGTAACTGGAAATGCCGAGGGAAGGGACACAGTGAGCTGTAAAGCCTTGGGAATGTTTTTTTCCACTTGTCTTTTAACGTGGAACAGCCAAACTGCTTTTCCTTTGCCTGGCCTCCTGTGCCACGAGTTGCACCAAAAAGCAGTAGAGGAGCCAAATACACTGGGACCATCCCGGGATCAGCCACATCCCCACCCACTCAGTGATGTCCCTGTGCCCCAAAGGGACCCAGGCAGGCCTGTGAGTGTGACATGCTGCCATCCCTCACCCTGCCCACGGCCACACACACCCCACTGAGGCACAGCTGTGGGATCAGCCACCAGAGACACCCCGACAGCAGGATTTTGTGAACCAATCTGCTCCTAACAGCAGCTGGGGCCACATTGGAGTCATTTCCCAGCACTCTGGGAAGGTGTTTTTTGGGAGATAAGCTGCCCTGAGCTGGCTGCCTCACCAGTCATTCCTTTGGATCCCAGCTCCTCTCTGACTCCTCACAAAACGTCTCCATCACTGCATTCCAGAGCCAGCTCCAGCCTCCCCAGAGCTGGCTGTCGCCTCGGTGTCACTCGGAGAGGCTTGAAAGGGGGATCTATCTTTATCTGGGAAGCACCATGCGCAGCTCTGGCACTGTGTAAGTAATTAACACTAATGAAAAGTTGGGGTTGCCATGGATATGCTGTTCCAGTTACAATGCACGTCTCTCCCCCTCCCCAGACTGTGCAGCCCCTTGGGAGATCAGAGCCCAGTTCACTGCCAGGCCAGGGGTGAGTTTTAACTGGTGGACTCCAAGGGCAAGGCAGCTAGTTGGGATGGCAGGGGAGGATGGTTGGCTACTCCAGCCCTTAGCACTGTCCGGCTCCTCTGGATGCTGACTTGGGAAGCAGCACCTGGGGTTTCCATGCTGCCCTGCCTCACCCCAGCATGAGCTCCCCGGACAGCTGGTGCCAGTGAAAAGAAACACAAAAATAGCTCTTTCCGGATATCTCAAGCTGTATTCATGATGTTACTGTAAAAAAAGGAAAAAAAACCAAAACAGCCCACACACACCTTTTTTAAGAGCTTTGCTGCTGACTGTCTAATGGTCACCTCACCTGGCCTAGTAGGAGGTGTCCCTGCCCATGGCAGGGGGTTGGGTTGATGAGCTTTAAGGTCCCTTCCAACCCAAATCGTTCCCGAATTCTATGATTCTGTGACTCAGACCTGCCTTGGGTTAGTGTTACACATCTTCCTACTGTTAGTTCAGGGGGGAGGAATTAAAAAGAAAGGGAAGACAAAGGGAAAACCCTCAGCTGCGGGTTGTTTCAGTGGGCTGCTGTGTGGGTCCCACACACAGAACACTCCAGGAATACCAGCCCTCACTACACACCACGGGCTCATGGCTGAGCTTAATTAGAGACTCAGGTGAACATGAAAGATTAAATATGGAACAAGGCTGGGGACAGGCTGGAGATGGGCAGTTTGGGATCTCGGGACCTGCAGGATTAGTGACACCAGGGCTGGGGTGATGTGGGAAGGCTGTGGCTGCTCCAGCCCAGCGCAGGCTTAGTCACCACTAAGTGAGGTATGTGCAGGATGAGTCTTCTTTGGGGCTGTGTTATCCGCCTGTCATTAAAGCATCAGTGCTGGGGGTTTTTTTGGGACTTACAGCTGCCGTCACACCAGCAGCAAAAGCACTTGGCCTGCTGGTGACTCAGCCCAGGAGGAGAGGGCTGCCTGGAGCAGATCCTGGGGGCTTGTACTGCCCCAGCACAACACTGGGCTCCCACCAGGCTCCCACCAGGCTCCCACCGGGCTCCCACCGGGCTATGGCGGCCCCCAAGTTGCCCAGCGGAGCAGATAATGCTGATAACAAAGACACAAGAAGCCCTAGTTTTAGTGCCTGCTCGAATTCCCATCAGGTTGGGCCTGTGAAACCTAAACCACCTCGTTGGGAGACAAACACCGCGCTGGAGTAGCGGCTTTTCAGCCGCAGTTGGAGAAACCCCAGAGCTGCCATCCTGGTGTGACACAGGAAAGGGGAAAATCCAAACCTCACAGCAATGCCCCACTGTGATCTCTGCCCTTCCAACAACCTGGCTCGGTGACCTTCCTGGAAACACCAGCACGGATTTATTAGTGAGTGTGGAGAAAGCACACTCAGTGACACAGGAAAAGCAGATGCATTCCCACCGTTTTCCCTGTGACTGGAGCTGATGGAGTGTTGGGGAGTGAGCCCACCAGCAGCCTCATGCACACAAATGCCTGCAGCCCCATCCCACTGTGCCCCCATCCCACCTGGCTGCTCCCCATGGAGACAAATGTGCTTCCACAGGGGAACCACAAGCCAGCCCACACATCCCATCCCAGCCATGTGTTGTCACTCCACAGCAGCAGTGGGTCAGGACTGTGGGAACTGAGTAGGAATGAGGAACCCAGGGATGGGGTCAAGCAGCAGCTTGGAGCACACAGGTGTCCAGTATCTTGGGTCTCTGCAGGTTCCCTACAGCCCCAAGCAAAGATGCCCCTTTGCTCCAGGAAATGCACCTTGGGATCCCCTGGGCTCTCTGTACAGTCACCAGCATCTCATTTCTTTTGCAAAGCCTGTCTGGAAAGTCAATGTTTTATGAGCCAGCATCTGCAGGCACCAGCACTCCCCAACCCTTCCCATGAAATGGGATGGGGACAGGAGCTCGGAGCACCCTATGCAGTGCTGGAGGGGCAGGCACTGCCAGAGCACCCTCCAGGCTGGGCTTCCAGGGAATGTCTGGGGTATCTGGGATGGGGTGAGACCCTAGCTCAGCTGCCCAGGAGGCAGGCAGTGATGTGCAGGCTGGGATGAGGAGGGAGGGAGCCTCGGTGGGAGAGGCAGGAGGAGCAGCAAGCACCTCTGGGGAGGCTGAGCTGCCAGCCCACGTCAGTCCAGCAGCCCTTGCTTCCTGGCCTGGCCAGAGTCTGTCCTGGGGCGTGGGGAGAGGAGTTGGGGAAGGACACAGAGCATCCCCCGTGGGCCAGGCCAGAGGCACACACGGCATAGCTCTGGCTCGTGCGGCTGCACAGCCCCATGACTCAGCGGGTGAGTGCCCCACGAAACTCACCCCACCCTCCCGACACAAACAGCACCCAGGCACCCCTCTGTGCCTAGTGTCTCACCCAGAGAGCTGCCAAAACCCACCCCACCCCACGGGGTCCCTGCACAACACCCCATCCCTGCACCCCTGCCAATGAGGGGCCAGTCACTGCAATGAGGGGACCCTTCAATGCAACAAACACACAGCACAGCCATAATCCTGTGGAGCTCATGGTCACCCACAGCCCACCAGAGGGAAAATTGGCCTTGGGGCACAGGCAGCCCGACAAGGTGTCCAGGAGCAGGCAGGAATCCTGGGATGCACAGGCAGGGCACGAGGATTGCCCCAGCAGTGACTAAGCCTCTGGCACGTGTGTGGCTCCCCATGGCCAAACACAGCTCGGTGCAGCACACCCAGGCTATGGGATGCTTCCCGCTTCACCCACTGGCCCCATGAATCAGAGCACCCAGTGGATTTGGAAATGGTCACAAACCCTCCCAGCCACATCCCAGGAGCCCCTCAGACAAAATCCCCCTGCTCAGGGAACGTGGCCATGGATTGGGATATGCTGCCCCGCTGCTCCTTCTGCCCCTGGAAAGGGAACAAACCCCTGCCGTGATGTGACCGCCCTGTGCTGCTGTGCCATTCCTGCCTCCCCAGCGAGGCCTCTGCTGACCCACATTTGGCCACTGAAATCCCACGTGGTGACCCAAGCTCGGGTTTTGTTCTCCCCCATTAAGGAGCCGCAGCTCAGGGATCTCTGCTCCGCGCTGTCGCCTCGCATTGAGCGCAAGGCAGCCGATGGCTCCATGCCTGGGTTTATCCCCAGAAGATCACTCCCGTCTCCCCTGGCTCCCTGTTGCCGTCAGGGAGGCAAGGAGGGGAAGGCAGCACCCCAAAATCATGCCACAGCCCCCCTGAAGGCCCCCAAGGTGCCACTGAGGTGGGCTGAGGGTGCTGCCAGGACGCTCAGCCTCTGTCGCTCCGTGGTTTGACCACCCTGCATGCAGTTGTTGCTCCCAAAAGCCAGGAGGTCCCAGGCCCTGGGCTTTTTGCCTCACGCAGGGGCCTTTTTTTGCATCACGCCCATGCAGGCGGTCAAAGGCGGGGAAGAGTAAACTCTGGCGTAGCCATGGAAACTGGAGAGGATGGATGGATGGATGGATGGCGGCGGATCCGTGCACATGCCTGCCACAGCCGTGTAGGAGGCAGCCACCTGCTCCCCTCAGCCTTCGTGACCCTGATCACAGAGCAGGAAAACACCCCGCGATTAAGGTAATAGCCCTAATGACCAGATAAGGGACTGTGGTCGGGCGCTCCCTTCAGGAATGTGCCCAGGACCCACCGAGCCGCCCTCACCACACAGCCAGTGAAAGGCTGGGCTTTGCAAGGTGGGTTTCACAGATTCATAGACTATCCTGAGTTGGAAGGGACCCACAGGGATCAGAATCAAGTCCTGACCCTTCCAATGCCATCACCCCCAAAGGCACCACGAGGTGTCATCAAGGGGGCCTGGTCCCATTTCAAGCATTTTGTCCCCGCATGGTCTTTGAAACTTTTCCAATAGATGCACAGTTCCTGTGGGAAGGGGGAAAACCTGCCCATGACACGATGTGTACCTTACAGGAGAGCTGCTGCTGCCCTGCATCACCTGGGCTGTACCTGGTGGGAGCACGGGCTGCCTTCCCATGGCTGGGGGTCCCACAGAGACCCTCATACCAGTGCAGAGGGTGAGTAGGTATCTGAGATGCCCAGCACCTCCCCTCACTGTCCCACTACCCCTCGTGCATCCATCCTGGCCAACACAGCTGGGTGGGGACCACCAGCAGCCCCAGCCACCCACTGAGTGCCCCCAGCTCCCATGAGTGAACCCTTGGCCAGGGTTGAGTGTGGGGAGGAACTGACATTCCCTTTTAGCTTGTTTCCCACGGTCTTTGCCGTGTTCCTGGGTCAAAGGCCTCTCGAGTTTCTCTCTTTTCATCCTCTATCCCACACTAAAAACACATAAAGCTCCCAGCAGGGCACATGTTAAAAGCACAAGTTACACCAGCTTTAAAAACACCTGTGCAGTTGTGTGAGTAGTTAAAAAACACCCAGGACAAGGAACTGGAGCTGTGCGAGAGCCTATTTCTCATTTAATGGTGGTGAGGGGGAATGAGGGGTTTAGATGCTTGCGGAGAGAATTTCACAGGCTGCCACCCCAAAATCCATCCTCATCGTTCCCTGTGGCCACCACCACCCCAGGTCTGCATTGCCAGGGCTCCTTGGCCAAGGGCACAGTCCCTCGACCTCAGCTCTGAGGGGACACCCCCCGGGGCTCAGCTGTCTCTCAGCTCCTCATAGACTTGTGATCTCGCAGGGATTCTTCTCTGCCCCCGAGATGGTGCAGCTCCAAGGCAGGCAGCAGAGGAAGAGCACAGCTGATGCAACGCGGAGGCAAAGCAAACCTTGAGCTTGGAGAGCCAAAACCCTCACATCTTCTTTTTTTTTTTTTTTTTGGCCTTTTGAGGTTTTCTTAATTTGTCTATTTTTGCTCCTCGCCCACCTCCGCGCGGAGTGTGACGCGAGCCCTCGCTGGAGAGGCAGGGTTTTAAGGGAGAGCGCTGGCTGTTATAAAGCAGCGAAGCTCTTGGAAAAACAGCCTCTGGAGCAATAAACAGATTTGGAGCTGAGGGCTGTGAGGGACGGCTCCATCTGGGCTGCTGAGTCATGAAACCTGCCCGAGCGAGATACCAGCCGAGGGCTCGGGCTGGGGGAAGCTTCCTATTAGGGATTTTGGCTATTTCTGTCTGAGCGTGCGACAACAAAACCGGAGAGCGGACAAAAGCGGGCTGGGGTGGCCACGCTTCGCTCCAGCAGCCGCGGGGTTAAGGTGGAAGCTGCCCTCCTCCTCCTCCTCCTCCTCTCCCAGTGCCAGCCTTGTCCCATCCCTGCCACGGTGGTGGGAGCAGATCCTTCACCCCTGCCCCACGGTTTCCAGCCAAACTCTCCCCTTTGCCATGTGGATTCCCCAGCCCATGGCATCCCTCCCCAGGGACCTGAGCCCACCCTGACACGGGCAAGAGTGCAGCCCGGCCCCCAGCATGGTGCCAGAAGGAGCTCTGTGAGTGAGGGTCCTCTGGGCCACCCACCCACCATTCCTTTACCCTGCTCCCAACCTGGGAACGAGCAGCGGCTGTTGCTTGGGATGTCCCATGTCACAAAAAACAGGTTCCTTTCTCTCTCTCTCTCTCCCCTAGGGCTGACCCCCTCCCCACTGGGCACCCACCAAGCCAAGGGACTTGTCCCCATGCACTGGCAGGGTTCCCACGGGGACATGATATGTCCCATCCGTAACAGGGGATGTCATGGGCTCTGCCACATCCCCACATGCTGTCATGTCCCCACTGGGACCCTGCCACATCCCCGTGTCCACAGCGACCCTCTCACGTCCCCAGAGGGGCCCCACCATTTTCGTTCATTGACTTTGACACATCCTATCCCCACAGGGCCCCTGTCATGTCCCCACAGGGACCCCTGCTTGTCCACGGGGACTCCATCGTGCCCACACACACAGGGACCCTGTCACATCCCCACTGGAACCCCCACTTGTCCCCATCCCCACCGGCATCCCACACATGTCCCATCCCTACAGGGACCCTGCCACGTCCCCATAGGGAACTTCACTTGTCACCACACACTTTCATATCCCCGCAGGGACCCCACCATGTCCCACTGGGACACCACTCATCCCTATGTCCACAGTGACCCATGTCCCCACTGGGACACGACTTGTCCCCATGCCCATCGCGACCCCCATCATGTCCCACTAGGACCCCACTTGTCCCCATCCTTGCAGGGACCCCACTACGTACTCATTGGGACACCACTTGTCCCCATCCCCGCAGTGACCCCACCGCATCCCTATCCCTGCTGGGACACCCCCCTACATCCCTATTGAGACATCACTTGTCCCCACCCCCGCAGTGACCCCCCACACATCCCTGTTGGGACCCCACTTGTCCCCATCCTTGCAGGGACCCCACTACGTACTCATTGGGACATCACTTGTCCCCATCTCGGCAGGGACCCCCTACGTCCCCAGCGGGACGCCGCTCATCCCCGTCCCCACAGTGACCCCACCGCGCCCCCCGGGGTACCCCCGCTATGCCCCATCCCATCCCTCAGGCTCGGCGCGGCCCCTTTAAGCGGGGCCGGTGTGCCGGAGCCCCCGCCCGGG